>CM033798.1:10638254-10688254 GCA_019656835.1 Rhododendron ovatum | reverse complement strand
AAGATTACAAATTACTTTTTCTAACACTCCTTAATTTGTAATCTTCATGATCTCTTGAGATTGAGAGAATTTTTCTGATGCTACCGATTTGGTCATGATGTCTACTAACTGCTCCTTGGTGTTGACGAACTGAATTTCTCATTTCTACACCAAGTCTCTAATAAAATGATGTCGAAGCTCGATATTCTTTGTCCTTACATGAAAAACTGGATTTTTGCTCATTGTTATGGCTGACATATTGTCACAGTAGATAATTGTAGGGCCTTCCTCTTTATGCTCCATATCAGACAGAATCCTTCTCAGCCATACTGCTTCACAAGTTGCATTTGTAGCTGCCATATATTCTGCTTCTGCGGATGACAGAGCAATTGTCCTCTGCTTTTTAGAACTCCAAGAAATTATTTTAGAACCCAAACAAAATACATAGCCAGACGTGCTCTTTGGATCATCGATTGATCCAACCCAATCACTATCGGTGTAGCCAATAAGCTTGTTGTTTTTCTCCTTTGTATACTTGATGCCAAGTTTCTTTGTTCCTTGAAGATAGCGAAGAATTCATTTTGCTACTGCATATAGGGGTGTAAACGAGCCGAGCCGATTTTCCGCTAGCTCGGCTCGTTTACTTAACGAGCCAAAAACTCGAGCTCGAGCTTGGCTCGAGCCTTAACGAGCCAAGCTTAGCCATTTACTAAACGAGCCTCTTTAATCGAGCCGAGCCTCCCCTTAACGAACCGAGTTTTTGTCGAACGAGTCGAGCTCCACTAGGCTTGTTTAGTAAACGAGCCAAATACTCGAGCTCGAGTTCAGCTCGTTTACTAAATGAGCCGAGTCGAGCCGAGCCTTAACGAGCCGACCCAAGCCGAGTTCGCGAGTAGCTCGGCTCACTTACAGCCCTAACTACATAGTGTAGCTTGCTCAGCTCATGCATAAATCTAGAAATAAGATTCACAGAGTACACGATATCTAGCCTTGTATGAGCGAGATAATTTAGGGAACCAACCAATTTTCGATAGGCCGTAACATCGACTTTCTCCGCTCCATCATTTAACTGCAACTTTTCATTTAAGGAGAGTGGAGTACAGACTAGTTTGCAATTGTTCATGCAGAATTTCTTTAATAAATCCCCAAGATATTTTTCTTGAGAGATAAAAATCTCCCCTTTGGACTGCCTTACTTGAATGCCAAGAAAATATCTCATAAAGTCTAGATCCATCATCTCATACTCCTTCATCATAGCCTTTTTAAATTCTTCGAGCATTGCTGTATTGGTGCCTGTGTACATTAAATCATCAACATAAAGGCAAACAATGAGAAAATCTTGCATACCTCCTTTTTTGACATATAAGGATGGTTCGCTTTGGCTTCTCTCAATTCCGCTTTGACAAAAATACTTTTCAATATTGCTATTCCAAGCTCGCGGTGCTTGCTTCAAGCCATAGAGGGCCTTCCAAAGTCAATACACCTTGCCTTCTTTTCCTTTGACTGTATAGCCTTGTGGTTGCTCCACATAAACCTCTTCTCTAGTTCACTATTGAGAAAGGCAGATTTGATATCGAGCTAATATACGGGAAGCTCGTTTTGTGCAGCTAAGGCCAAGACTGCCCGTATTGTCTCCATCCTTGCGACTGGAGCAAAAGTCTAATTGAAGTCTATTCCAGGTTGTTAGGAATAGCCTTTTGCCACTAAGCAAGCCTTGTGTTTTTTAATAGATCCATCTTCTTTGTACTTAGTCTTGTAAACCCATTTAAGACCAATTACGTCTTTTCCCTTGGGCAAGTCAACGAGCTCCCACGTGTGGTTCTTTTCAATAATTACAATTTCTTCATTCATTGCTTTTAGCCAAATTTCTTCTTTTGCAGCTTCCTCAAAATTATGTGGTTCACAAGTAAAAAATGCAACATCACAAGATTCATAAATTTTGCTTAAAGAGCGTACCTTCCTTGGTAGTGTACTAGAGTCCTCATCCAAGTCATCTCTTCGATTGTTGGAACTCGGGCTTGGATTCTGACTTGGAGTTGGAGTTGCAAATTCTTGTTCTTGTTCTTGTGCTAGTTCAATAAATTCAAATTCTTTTTGATCTTCTGCAAGATCATCCCATTTCCATTCTTCTTTTTCATCAAATATCACATCTCGAGAAATCACAAATTCATTTGTTATCGGGTTAAATGGACGATAACCTTTGGATTCGTCACTATACCCGATAAATATATATATATTTCTCGCCCTTTTCGTCAAATTTTTCTCTTTTCTGTGAAGGAATTAAAGCATAAGCAATGCATCCAAAAACTTTTACAAAGTTTACCTGGGGCTTTTGTTTATGCTAAGCCTCGTAAGGTGTTTTATTTTGGACAGCCTTCGTCGGAGAGCGATTTGAAATATAAACAGCAGTATTAACGGCTTCTGCCCAAATTGGAAGACCTTTACCTTTTAACCTGCTTCGTGCCATTTCAACAATGGTGCGGTTCTTCCTTTCTGCTGCTCCATTATGTTGAGGCGTGTGTCAAACGGTGAGTTGCCTCTCAATTCCTTTTTCTTTGGAGTAATTCTAGAATGGAGTGTAAATGAACTCTCCTCCACAATCTGTCCGCAATATCTTTATTTCCCTGCCACTTTGCCTTTCTACCAAGGCTTGTAAGTAGCATTTCTGGTGGTGGCACAGGTCCGAGTCACGGAAACAAGCTCCCCAAAAATAAGGGTAAGGTATCTTACGTCTTGCCGTCACCTGTACCCCCTCTGTTTGCACTCTTTTGAAGTGAGAACAGAGTTGATAGTGATGTGATCCAACCGGAGAAATCTAGTCCATGTCTTTTGTTGGATGAGATACTCATATTCACTAACAACTTCGACGAGGCGTTAGTTATTGGGAATGGAGGATTTGGTAAGGCATACAAACAGTTCGTTGACGATGGTGGTATGGTTGTTGCCATAAAGCGGTTGAATGCCGAGTCCAAGCGAGGTGCGGGAGAGTTTTGGATAGAGGCCAAGATGCTTTCAAAACTCCAGCATACTAATCTCGTTGGATTGATTGGCCACTGCAATGAGCATCAGGAGATGATCCTTGTTTACGAATATATAGCTCAAGGGACCCTAGCTAGTAAGGATGAAAATTTTAACCGGAAAACCGACTGAACCGATCAAACCGATCAATTTTTGCTTAATTCGGTCAGTTTTAGGTATGAGTCGGCTCGGTTCAGTTTTGATTTTTTGAAAACGAAACAGTTCGGTTCGGTTTTATAGAACAACCAACCAATTCAAACCAAACCGAACCGAACTGATTATATTAAAGAGATTATGCTTTCAATCCTAGCCGTTGGATCTATCACATATATATATACCCACGATCATCAGATCCTAAAATCCCTAATACCTCCACATCTGTTACTCCTCTTCTTCCCATCCCCGACCTCACTTCCCAGTTCCCATTGCCGACATCACTACCCACTCCACGTTGAAACCCCACACCACAACACACCCCCCCCCCCCCCCGGCGAGAACGAAGAACAGATCGTGATGGAGAACAAAGAACAGATTGCTTGTTCGAAAGCACAATCCACACCTATCTCCCTCTCATCTTAATCTAAGATCTCGACAGTCAACACTCAATAGGTTCGAAACACAGCAGTTTTTTGAAAAAAAAAAATAGGGTTTTTTGAAAAAAGAATCTTTTTTTTCTATTTTGTTTGCACGATTTGGTATGATTTGTATTGTTTATGGATGGATTTGGACGTGTTTTGTATGATTTGTGTTATTTATGGATGGATTTGGATGTGATTTTGTATGATTTATGTTGTTTATGGATGGATTTGGACATCCACCTGCCATTTTCGTCAAAAACCGATGGAACAGACCAAACCGAACCGCCAAAACTACCAACCGAACCGACGGTTACTTCTAGGCTTGGGTCGGTGTCGGTTTGGAAGATAAAAAAACTGACTTGGTCAGTTCGGTTCAAAAAGTGGTAAAAAACCGACCGAACCGATTTCATCCCTACTAGTTAGTCATCTCTATAAAATTGGTAGACCAGCGAGTGGCACAAGCATTTCTCCTCTCACCTGGGAGCAAAGGCTCGACATACGTATTGATGCCGCGCGCGGATTAAACTACCTTCATAGCAGTACCGATCGAACTTTCATACACCGGGATGTAAAAACCAAAAACATTTTGCTAGACAAAAATTGCGTAGCCAAGATTTCTGATTTTGGGTTGTCCAAGGGCACTAAAAGTCATTTAACAACCCATATTAGCACAAAAGTGAAAGGCACGTTCGGGTATGTTGAACCACATTATTCCATAACCCAGAGACTAACCACGAAATCCGACGTGTATGCCTTTGGCGTAGTGTTGTTGGAAGTGTTCTGCAGGAGACCAGCTTTGTATACAAGTCTGGAGGAAGAACAAATCAGCTTAGTCGATTGGGTTCAACACTGCATCAAGAAGAAAAAGCTCGACAGAGTCATTGATCCCTCTCTCGACGAGCAAATATCACCGCGTTGTTTTGAAGTCTTTTGTTGGACTCGTCATCAATTGTTTGCAAAAGAGACCAAGATCAAGGCCTTCGATGGCTGAAGTGTTGCGCAGCCTTGAGCTCGCTTTAGTATCCCAACAAAGAGGAAGATCAAACGGGATAGGTCTTGAGGTTGCAACGGGTATTCTACTCCTATAACATTTCTCTGGTGACGGGTAAGAGCGATTGGATTACTACTGTTGAATTGTCCTTATGTTTGATTGTAAAAGGTGCTTATTTTTTAGCTCAAAAAATATAAATATGAGGAATTTTTGGCTAAGTCTCCCTATAATTCTTTGTACCTTGTTTGCTATATTGGTTGGTATGTGTTTGCTTAATTCGTTACTTGGAACTTGGAAGTCGTTGTGATATGTTTCTTTTATCTTTGAAAATTGCGGTGAGCGTGGATCAAACACGCCACCTTCGGATAGGTTAATAACATCTAAAGGGCTGCGAAAGTTAGTGTGTTAACAACCCGAGAGAGATAATTAAGAAAATTTCACAACAATTAAAAAAAAAATAAAGAAGGAAGAAGAGAGATAGGTTTTAAGGAACATTTGTTGAGAAAATCTTATTTACATACGTACAAAGGTGATGTAAACACAGCACTCAATCGTGACCATCCAAAAGTGTTTTGGACGGTCGGGATATTAATGAAATTTTTCCGTAAAAGAGTTAAAAACTTTTCCCGGGAAAAATTTCATTAAAATCTGGACTATCCAAGACATTTTGGTAGACAAGTAATCCATCGGTTGTATTAGGGTACCGAGATGTGATGCCCCAACCATCTCAACACTACATATTTATGTGGGTTCCATGCACAGTGGTTATGAGGTGTTAAGAGATTTGCAGGCACCACCTACCCCAAGAACTCCCAACAATTTTTCTTAATGGAGGGATGGTGGTTGCAGGGGAAAGTCGGTTTGGGCCTATGTTACCAATATAAGAGAGAGAGAGAGAAAGAGAGAGAGAGAAGGGTGAGGTAGGAGCCTGAACACTAGGAAGCAAGAGGGGGTAGGGATGCTAATCAAGCCAAACAAAGTATTTCTCAAATTCGGCTCAAGTCCTTTTTACATGTGTTCAAGCTCTGCTTGAGCTTGAGAATTTTATACTCAGTAAGACTTAACAGTTCAAGCCCAGCTCACATTTAAAGTTTCGTGATCTTGATAAGATTGGCTTGGCTCATGAAATATGCAAGTCAATCTCACTTTCAAGCATATGCTTAAGCTCGTGACATTCCAAAATGACAAAAGTAGGGAAACAAAAGCTATTCACCTGCACAAAATATTGTTCCATGGAAACCCTAACCAAAAGAAGGTGATGGTGGCTCCATATTTTCCCACTAAACCCTATGAATTGTTCCATGGAAGATTTTTACAGGGTTGGATGAAGCCTTAAATTTCTATATCTCACTTGCAAAGTTTCCAATCTAGATCAGTGTTCTAAAACAAGGAATTAATCGGCGATTAATTGCTGGAGGAGCCTATCCGACTAGGTCCGACTAACGACTAATCGCCGATTACTAATTAATATGCACCGATTAATCGCTCAAAGGTGGCCGACCGCTAGCGCCTAGCGACTTTTAGAACATTGATCTAGATGCAGAAGTACTGGATTTAAATGGACGGGAAGATCTCACATATTTGAGATATTTATTGATTTACCCATATCTCTACAATATTTACGGAATGAGGGTTCACAAGCCTATCAAGTCAAACACCCATATGCTCAAGCTTGTTTTGAACTTATCATTGTTCTAAAAATCGGCCTAGGCAGCCAATTAATCGGTGCCTAGTCGCTAGGTGGTAGCCCACCGCCACGCCAGGGGCCTAGGCGTTTATCATGGCGTCGGGCCGACAATCAGCCCGGCCGCTAAGTTGGATTACTTGGCAAGGCAGACAATTAGGCGAATAGGTGATGTGATTTTAAAAAATCAAGGGCTTCAGTGACGTCATAATATAAGGGGCTTTGGTGTAGTTTCACTATGATATATATACATTTCCAATCTATCCAGTTCTCTGACACGATCGGACATCGAACTCTGAATGTTGAAGTTTCCATATAATTTAATGTTTTGTCTACTTATGTTGTATTTGCTCTCAAAATATTCAAAAAATATAAAGAAAAGAAAAATCCGCCTAATGTCTAGGCGCCGATTAAGCGGCCTAGGCGCTAGATAGTGCCCGGCCGCCCGACTAGAGCCTAGCGACTTTTAGATTCATGGAATTCATAAACAAATAATAAAAAGTGATTGAGCTTAACTTCTACTTTGTTTGAACGAGTTGAAACAAGCCAAAAGTCAAGTCAAGCTCGAGCCGAGCTCGAGCTAATGGGTTCGTTTAGCAGCCCGAGGGGGCACTAATTTTGGGTTGGAATTGTTGGGAGGTTTCCTCCCAAACACAGTGGACACATAACATGACTGAATTCCCTTCTTTTTTCCCAAACATGTACAGTGCAGCAGCTCCTACTGTGTGTTAGGCACGGTAGCCAACTGTGTTTTAAGCACAGCAGGCTCCCGGCTCCTCCTGGAGCTCGGATACAGTCCAGTTCGAACAAAGACATCTTATAGTTACTGGCAGACTACGACCAATTACAGATCCCAAGGGAAAATCAGTTATGTGAAAAAGGTGCTTTCCATACGTCTAGTTCCAACAGATATCTAATGATTCTAATCTCTCCTTTCAGTAAGATCTCAAATTCAGCTACCATTTTGTTAGACATCTTACACCCGCAATCCCCCTTTCTCCTTCAATTCACACCACCACCACAAACACCAGCTAGATCAGATCAAGGAAATAACTAGAGGTTATATAGGTGAAGTATATTAACAGTTTTAGTTGCTGTAGATTCACATTGGACAGCTCCAATATCCATATCTAAGCAAGCAAGAAAATTAAAGATCGCAAGAATAGAGTCCATGTCTGCATTAAACATTATTAATAGAGTCAAACATGAAAAGCTTCACGATGCATGTGTCCCACAATTCTTCAGCTCAACAGAAATATAGAACATCAAAGAGAACCCAAAATTCTCAAGTATCTCTACACGTAGGGTAACAACTGCTTACGCTGAGGATATCTCCTACTCGGCCGCAATATCTTTAAGCTTTTCCTTCAGCTCACCGTTCTACATGACAAAAAAACCACAAAAGCAACATATATAAGATTAAACAGGAACAATTTTTTTTAAGTCAGAATACTTGGTGCTCTTTTTCTTATGTTAGTAATTTAGTGTGGGAATACCAGGAAAGAGTCAATCAACCAGTGTCACGTAATTTACCCAAAAAAGAACAGTGTCACATAGGGACATTGGTTCAAGTGGGTCACTTTACCCTCTTACAGACTATATTTTCTAGTATGTTTTTTACAATTGTGACCCCACCAAAAAGCCTAAATTGCCCCCAAACCCCATATTGACCCAAGGCCTCAACTATTTTTAGAGTTTTGACCTTACTGCGCGCTGATTCTAGCTCCACCGCTACCCACCGGGGAGACAGACAAGAGAAGCATGGATATTTCAGGTAACAAGGGAATACCGCAAGCTCGGGTCAGTAGGTGCTTCCACAAGACAAGGTTAAGCAATAGATTGACCGTGCATTGAGTGAATAATGGCAAGAAGCCAATACCTTGTGCATGCTGAGAATAATGTCTGATCCTCCAATGAACTCCCCCTTGATGAAGATCTGTGGGAATGTTGGCCAGTTGCTGCAAAGAAACAGATTGAGAACTAAATGAAACAAACTACACGTTTAATTGTCAATAATTTGACCAAATTGGTGGCTAAACTTATATTTAGTCCAAATAGCAACTCCATTTGCAAATGTTTATTTACATTGCAAGACTAAATCACAAGGACTGCGAACTCTACAATTGATCCCAGAAGTTTACTGCCTTAACACAAACTTTCTCAATGGAGTTTGAATACCAAAGGGAGAAGGAACAAATTAGGGAAAACAGGTTGAAATGAAAAGGGTAAATTAGATAATTAAAACATAGGTTCTGCCCCTACTAAAAGATTGAAGTATGAAATTCCAATTTTTTTTAATTTTAACCTTGAACTTTTAAGATGATATGAATCCAAACGCTCCGTCTAACTCCTTTAGTAATGGTACAAAACAAAGAGATTAAATTGTTTTTGCGGCAAACCCATTGATCAACGCCATGTCACCATGGCTCATCCAGATTCTTCTCTCCCTCTCTGGTCACTTTTTTCACAATTTAGTTTAATTCTTTTAGACTATTTATATATTAAAAATATTATTAAAAAATTAATTATTTTGATTTTCAATCCAATTAAATCGGTGCGAAGATTTTATTTTTCTGATCATTTTATCTTTAAGAATCATAATTAAATTATCTCTAGAACTCTCATAATTAAGTATCTATTCTTTATTTAGGATCTTATAGAGCAGAAACTTGATTATAAGAGCCCAAACCCTACAACCAAAATTTAATTATGACCATTTAGAATAATATGATCAGAATAATAAAATCTTCACACCGGTTCAAACGGATTAAAACTGGAGCACTTAAGTTTCTAACCATATTTTTTAATATATAAACGGTCTAAAAAAATTAAGGGCTCCAATTTTTAATCCGTTTGAACCCATGCAAAGATCTTATTATTTTGATTATTTTATTCTGAAGTGTCATAATTAAAATTGTCTCTAGGGCTCTCATAATCAAGTTCCTGCACTATAGGGTCCCAAATAAAGAACATTTACTTAATTATGAAAGCCATAAAGACAAAATTTAATTATAACCCTTTAGAATAAAATGATCAAAATAATAAGATCTTTGCACTTGGTTCAAACGGATTGAAAACTAAAGCACTTAATTTTTTTACACTATTTATATATTAAAAAATATGGTTAAAAACTTAAGTGCTCCAATTTTCAATCCGTTTGAACCGTTGTGAATATTTTATTATTTTGATCATATTATCCTAAAGTGTCATAATTAAATTTTGCCTCTAGGGCTCTTATAATCAAGTTTCTATTTCATAGGGTTCCATATAAAGAGAAGATACTTAATTATGTGAGATCTAGAGACAAGATTTAATTACAATCTTCACACTGGTTTAATTGGTTTGAAAATCAAAACAATTAAATTTTTAATATATAAATAGTCTAAAAGAATTAAACTAAAATGTGAAAAAAATGACCGGAGAGGGAGAGAAGAGGGAGAGAAGAATCTGGATGAGCCATGGTGACGTGGCGTTGATCAATGGGTTTGCCGCACAACCCTTGTACACGGCAGGGCCGTGCACAATTTTATCTCCAAAACAAATACTAGTTTTTCACTTTATCTACCATTTTCTTCCTCTTTTACTTTTCATCTTGACAGCCACCAACCACCTCCTTCTGCCTTCCCACCACCAAAACCGAAACTGCTCCCGCACAATTTGACACCACCAGTCCACCCTCATTCCAGTCGCCACCACCAATCCACCAACGCATAACACCACCAAACCCCTTAACCCCATAATTGGCACAACCACCTATTCCAGCAACCAGCAATCTCTTACATATTCAACTAAAACTCGTACCACGAAAAATGACTTTTCAACAAGAGTAAGACATGTTATGGTAATATCGAGTTCAAACAAACATTGCTCCAGTTGGAAACCCAAGCCTCTCAATGGACAAATACATCGATCGTTAGTTCGTTACAGTAGTTTCGTTTCATTCTGCACTATTAAAAAGTGCCAAAGACAATGGCTTTATAGGCTCTTACTACTCTTACATGGACAACAATGTCAAAGGGATGTTCTAAGATAAAGATCCAAAGAACTGAGTTACCTGTATGCTTTGACAGAATCCTTAAGCTCAGGATCTTCAAGTATGTTTCTGGAACTAAAAGGTACATCTGCAGAAAGCATAGCAACAATAACCATGCCATAAATAACTTTAAAGTTATATCAGCAGGGTTCAATTGACCTCAATCTCAAGAAGCGCCATGCACAAATACAATTCCCTCTATCAGATATAACTCAATTCAGCTAGGCTGTGAAATTTGAATCCTTTCATCTGTCACCTTCTCGAACATTTTTTTTTTTTTGGGATCCTACACCTTCTTGTACTTCACTTAGGGAATTTAGGCTAACTATAAACTGATCTCTTACAAATAACTATTCCATAAAAGAAAACAATCAATGCACCCCAATTTTCAATTTCCCTAAAATTGGGTAATCAAAAAAATTACTTTTCTTGGCACATTAACAAGCGATAAATAATTCTAGCTCGCTTAAATATTCATGTCAATATATACACCTAGCTGCTAAAGTGAATGGTACGTATATAGGCAATAGAACACTTACTATATTCCTGCAGCACTCTTACTGCTAGCGAGCTGAACCCACAACGAGGAAGCTCAGGCACCCCCTTTATGTAAATCATCACAGGGTTTTCCTTGATATCCTATATTATAAGAAACGTCATCAATACAATTAGGCTTCAAACAATTTAAATACTAAAAACTTTAGCTGGACAAATGGAGAATGAGAAGGCTTAAGATGTGATATCTAATGCGGAAGGTTTGTTGTCTACCTGCTCAACAATGTCCTTCAAAGAAAGGGAAGAATCCTCAAGCTTACTAGTAGGTCGGAAGTCCTCGTGTGTGTCAGGTTCATCAGGTACTGTAGTTGAGTATTGCATCCCATGGTGGATAAAGGATCCAGTTGCCTACCAACAAGCAAGTGACAATATTGGCAAACACCATTCCAATGATCAGGAAAAAAAATTCCCAAACTGAGATCAAACATTTGTTGGCTGAAATTTCAAGCGGCCTTTTTTTGTTAATTCTATTGTTTATAGTTAAGCAATCATCTGAACTTCTCCTTTCTGGACTGTTTCTTGCTTGCAAGAATTTCGCTTACAGTTTTATGAATGTAGATCCAGGAATTTTAGACGCAGATGGTTTTGCTTTACTTAAAAAATCTAAGCAGTTTATTGAATACAAGGAGTATATTTTACGATTAAAGTATAAAAGAAATTTGGATCATATGATTTTGTTACACGTATTAGCTCTAGAACAGAGCAAAGGCCAAAGACCGAGTTGACCATGGTTTTGAACATCATAAAGCCAAAATAGATTATTTGTTGAAGGACAACCGCATATGACACACATGGGCGGAGGCAGTGAGAGACAAGGGGAGTTGATCCCACTGCCTCCCAAATTTTCGTAGAGATAGGTATAATTTTCACCCTATTTTTACTCATTTGACCCCACTTTAAAATTTATTTTTGCCCCAACTGATATAAGGGTTATGTACTTAGGGAAAAGAGGAGTCAAAATAGAATCACCACCCACAAAATCCCCAAACAATCCCCAAACGTTGGTTTCATTGGTTTCATTCATTCCTCAGGAAAAAAAAAAAAACTAGGTTCTCCCTCCCACCCCCCCTCTCTCTCTCTCTCTCTCTCTATGTACGTCTATGCGTGAGAGTAACTGTAGGTGCATAATCGATGTTTCAGATTATCAAAATACAATCATTCTGTTTCAGATTACTTATGCCTTGTTCGGATGGGATTTTGAAAAAAAAATTCCAACTCAAAAAACACTCATTACCCCTATTTCCAATCATTACTCTCATTTCTCTTTCCTCTCTCCGATCATTATTCTCATTTCTCTCTCTCTCTCCACTCTTTTCCCTATCTTCAATCATTATCCTAATTTCTCTCTCCACTCACTACCCAAAAGCCATACTCAAAAATTTTCTAAACACCATCTAAACAAGGCATTATTCAATTTTATTACATCTCTTTAGCCTCTTGAATGCTTGTTTCTGTCATCAGATTACGATGGTAATGGGAATCATGGGATTAGTGCTTTGTTGTTTCGAAACATGTGATTAAAATAGTCAAACGAGGCTATCATTCATGGTTTCAAAAGTATGAAAAGTCATCGAGGTCAATTGTGAATCGAAGCTACATTTTATTATTAACATATATCTACTTTTTGATTAACTTGTTAATCTAATTATTTTTTCAATTAGCAACTAGAAAAAGTGAATCAAACATAGTTCATATTTTCGACCCCATTTATCGAAAATCCTGGCTCCACCACTACATCTACATGAAGTTACAAGATTGAGTCCAAAATTAGTGTCTGCTGCAGTGGAGAGGTACTGTTTTAGGCTTTCAGAGTTAAAGACAAGGGCAATTTGTACTCTGCTCTAAAATGAAAGTCCTGAGGGGTATTATGTTTATAGAAAAGTATGATCGTACAATATTAAGCACCCAAGCCCAATTAAGGACAATCACGAGTAAAATCTCAAGCCAGCATTGAGCCAGAAATATGACACTCCTATTCAACAATAAGACCATAACTTTTCAAACGAAGCTCTATGTTAATTAAGCAGTTATTTAGACTTCATCCCTTCCCTACAAATCACTTTCATGATACAACTGAGCTATTTACTCTCAAAAGACTCAACTTCTTAAATCCCAACCCTTGAATCGAACATGATGATACTTAAACAAAATGGCTAGCCGAACACAACAGCAGCTACGATGGCATGTGCAACCAAACAATAGCTAGCAGCATTTCAGTTTTCCTAAAAGGAAACACATACAATCAGACAAAATTCCACACGACTACACAGGATGGAGACTATAACCACTTTAGAGAAATATACTTCAACTAATTTCCATATTCAGGGTGGACCAAAGACTTCATCATTTGGCTCAACTATAGAACAACAGACATGGCTGTGCTCAGGATGAGCTTTCAATGCAAATGAACTAAGAATATGTCATTATATGGGCTAATCTAACGATCCCAAAAGCAGCCATGGTTTTGAAATCGCATTCTACTATGCAGTCATAAGGACCTCTGAAAGGATTGCAGTCAGTGTTTCTAAATTCCAAGCCTAATTTGCCTTTATGATCCAAGATGACAAAACACCATTTCTCAAAAAAAAAGAAAAAAAACCTCCAAAAAAAAAATTCCTGAAATTCTTCCTCCAAAAAAATTTCCCGAGTTTGGCACCCTCAGCACCCTTAAATTTTTGGATGATCTCGCATCCTCCACATACACTTCAGTATTTACAATAAAGTTAAGTGTTTTGGCCCTGACAAAATCTTGATAATTTTACTTTAGCCTCTTTGTAATTTCTTTACCATAATCCCTCCAAACTCAAAGTAACATGCATTTAGCCCCTTTTTACCGGTTTTCTATGCCACTGCTGAATAAACCACTATTTAACCACGGAAACATTTTTAAAACAAAAAAGGCAAGGGAATTGGATTCGATTGACTAAAGCAACGAACTTATTTCAACCCTTTTTCCCAAGATGCATTCATCCATACCGTAATCGAAGGCTCATAACATACACAAATGCCGAAGACTAGACAAACGAATGATCACATAATCAAATTAATCATTAGACCCAGATTGATTATAACAAGTTTTTTCTTGTATAAGTAGATGTCTGGCAAGAATTTCATTTTAAATAAAGGCCATTAAGGCCGTTAGCTACCGTATAGGCCGTACATAACGGGATTTTAAACCTCTACACCGTTATTTACTTATGTATCTGCCGGTATTGTCCGATATCGGTTCATATATCCCCGTATTAATGATACTATAACGTTTCTCGATACCAAGACTTACAACCCTGATACGAATAGACATAATTGAGCCCTAAACTGACCTTAGCAACGGACTCGGAAGCGGAGGGGCGAAGGAAGAGAGTGACGGATGATCGGAATCTCGACGGCGAGGGGGAGGAGGTGGTGTTTGCGACGGCGAGGCGGTGGAGAGGGGTCGAGAGTCTTCTCCACATGGTTTTAGGGTTTTGGGGGATTTGTAGATCAGGAAGGAAGAAACCTCACTTTTTCTCTGTGTCGTGTCTCCTCGTGAAGTTCTTCAGCAAATAAATGGGAAGGGGAAATGGAAATGGGTACGCGGTGGGTGCAAAGTGTAATAAATGGTGTCTTCTTCTTCTTCTTTTTCCCTACTGCTGTAAAATTATTTATTTATTTTTTATTTATCAAGAAAATAATGCGATAAAAGGGTGCATTCCAAAGTTATCAATCCCCCTACCGGCAACCGTATTGTTTTCTCTATTAGGAAGGTATGTATCGGTATCGTCCATTTTCTCTATTGGGACGGTTCGTATCGTACCATTTCGAATTGACCGTAACCTATATCTTATGTAGTTTTGGAATATATATAAAAAAAAACCCCCAAAAAAAAAATTGAAAGTAAAGGTATAAAATAAATTCTAACACTTAGATATACTTTAGTTAGTTTTAATAACAATTAAGATGATTAACATATTATAAACTCTAAATATCATGTAAAAAAAAACACCAAATAAAAGAATTAAAGAAATAAATTAATGATTTGTTTGGGACCTGCGGGAAATAAGAGAAATGAAAGAATTTTCTCTTCTATTGTTTGGTTTGGATAGAAAAATGAGAGTAAATAAAAAAATTTAGTGTATCTTTTTCCTAGGACACATCCAACGTACTTTATGTATCTCATGTGTGATTCAATGTTCGGGGAGTTTTCGATATTGAATAAATTGTGAGAAAAAATTTATTGCAATTAAGTTATTAGGTGTTTTCGCTAGTGAATAAGTTGTTGAAAAATGTCAAATTATTTCCAGTAATAAATAAGTTGTGGATGGATATATGAGTGAAAAAAATTATTCAAAAAAAATTTGTTATCAAGTTGCTAGTTAATACGACATGGTAAAATGCCAAAAAAAAATTGATCAGTATGAACGACATAGTAAAAATGTCTACAATTTTTTTCCTCAAATTGTTACCGAAAATACCCCTAACAGATTCCGATAAAAAAAATATCATCAACAAATTACAAAATATTTATGGGAAGTGATTTTCGCACCTTCTAAATTGTTAACTTTTGGGGAGTGCTAAATCATGCGATTAGCAATTCGAGGAGTGCCAAAATTTTCCACGCTTACGTTTTCTTTTTTCTCAAATTGTTACAAAAAATACCCCTAACAAGTCCCGATAAAAAAAATATCATAAACAAATAATAAAATATTTAAGAGAAGTGATTTTTTCAATTTCAAATTGATAACTTTTGTGGATGGCAAAATCATTTTCCATGTTTTATTGACTTTAACCCACTAGAAAAATTAATTTCCTGAACTTTACCACCAAATACAGTTGAAAATCTAGCTTTTCGTCAACGACTGATTCGTCTCTCTCTCTCTCTCTCTCTCTCTCTCTCTCCAAAATTTCTTCATTCGACTCTGCCACAGATTGCAAATTTAGGGCTTCAATTTTGACCAAAACCCACAACCCAAACCCCTTCCTCAAAAAACCAACCCAATCAATCTCCAAACCGTCCACACGAAATGGACGGAAGCAGCGGCGGAGGACCGGCGCCGTTCCTGCTGAAGACGTACGACATGGTCGACGACTCGTCCACGGACGAGATCGTCTCCTGGAGCGCAGCCAAGACCAGCTTCGTCGTGTGGAACCCTCCCGAGTTTGCTCGGATCCTCCTCCCCACCTACTTCAAGCACAACAACTTCTCCAGCTTCATCCGTCAGCTCAACACCTATGTAAATAAATCCTGTTTCCCTTCGATATATCATTAGATTTTTTTGTCGGTGTTTTTGCTCAGCCAAAGTTAGTATTGTTGGAATAGTTAGATTAGCACTTTAGAGGAGTTGAACTCCGGACCTTAGGACCGGTCCCGGAGGTGCCCCTGGGACCCGGGCCCTGCACAACTCCAAATATTCTTGTGTATTATACTAATTTTTAGGTTAATCTAAACAAGTTCTATGGGATTGACCACTACAAGTTCCTTGGGTGAAGAAAATTCTTATAATTTCTCTATGTGTGGAGTAAAAATCTCTAGAATTTCTAGTTATCAATCATTTTTTAGGTTGCATTTATAAAATTGAACGGTGGCTACGCACAACACACAATATCTTTCTTCGGACATCTCAAGTAGCAATATATATACTTATAAAATCTTTTTTTTTTTTTTATCAGTATGAAAATGAACAAGTTTTGGGCCCCTATAGACTCAAATCCTACATTCGCCACTGCCTGACCTCATTACTCCTAACACCTAAATGCACCACCTGATGATGTTGGCCCAAAGGCCTCTTGGTGATTTATCATGTGAATTTCCTCTTTTTGTGTGTGTGTCTGTGTAGAGGATTGATGTCATGTTCAATTGTTGTAACCATGTTAGTTGAAATTGAAGTTTTGTTTGCTAGGAATATGGGGATAGAGGGTTTTAGATAGGTGAAAATCAATTAGCAATTAGTGGGGGATTTGCAAAAGCTCGTATACTAGTTTCGGAGGTTATAATTAGCAAATCAGCAACGTTATTGATTATTGTATAAATTGAAGGCGAAGTCGTGTTTGGTGGAAATTTAGGGTTTTTGATAGTCAAACATGGATGATAAAGGATGTGACTGAAAATTAATTAGCAATTAGTAGTTGGGAGGTCGCTCAAATTCATATACTAGTTTCAGCGGTTATGATTAGCTGATATGGGACAAGCAAGTGCAGAGTGGTGAACAGAGGATCGAGGACGATCACAAGGGAATTAAGTTCAATATGACTAACAATAAATGAAATAGAGTCTTGTCTAAATGTCTCGGGAAGGATAGCTTTTATACAATGTTAAAGCATCTGCTTCATCCGTTGATATATCAAAATATATGATCACCCCAAGCGTAGAGCTAAAACGTCACTTGAAGCATAATAATCCGGAAGTCCGGGATCGTACCCAAAAGAATATCATCATGGCTCGATTGGATTTGTAGAAGCAAGTTTTGTGGCCTTGAGACGGCTAACTTTAGGAATAGTTTGAAACAAAGAAAAAAATGCAATTTAAGTGTGTTTTGAAAACAATTACACTAAGCGGCTAGGTCTTGGGGATTTTAACACTCTTAACATGAATCAATCAGCTTTTCTCGCGAATTACTCAAGTTGAGATACGCGTCAACAATCTCCCAACCCAGAAGATTTGACACTAAGCCCGTTTAACTAGAAAAAAAGTCGAGTTACCAAGCGAGTTCTAGTATTCGTCTAGCAAACGCAAGGGATGACAGTGCTCCAAGCATTTATGCGTGGCAAGTAGGCTTTCTCTTGTCTACGCATGATCAAAACACCGCCAAGATTTGATAGACAAACACAAACTACCTTGATTTGCCAACTAACTTGAAGATTTATTGAGAAAAGCACGATCAATCCAAGTCATGAAGTGCTAATCACCCCATGACCAAGCCTAATTAACTACTCACTCATGCTAGAAATTGAATCAACAAAGGTAATTATTGAAAACATAATGGAATTCAAATTAAACTAGAGATTAAGATAGATCAAGAGCGTAGCTACAACTTTAATGAAGAGTAAAATAACAAACTACAACTAATTAAGGGAGGAAAGTGCAGAATTAGCTAAGAACACCAAGAACAATGAAGAACAAGAGTAAGCACCAAGTAATGGAAAATCCAATTCTAGATCTAAAAAGTGTTGTAGATATTTGTGACATCATGGGATATTTATACAACTCCATTCTCCCCCACAAAATATCTCAGCAAACATCCTAAAAACCTACCATGTATCGATACCGAGCAGCTTTGACTGGGCCATCATAGCCACTCGGTATCGATACAAGTAATGTTGTATCGATACCCAAAGTCTACGAGCTAACTGGGATCTCCTTGCAAATGGGTATCGATGCACATCTATGTGTATCGATGTGTATCGATACCGACCTCGATATTCTTGGATTTTCAGCTCTTGGCTTCTGGCTTGGCTCCCAATGGTCTTGGCCACCCGACGGGTCTTCGACTCTTCGTTCTTGGGCCCCAGTAGCTCCATTCTTGATCATCTTGAGTCTTGGATGCCTCCGGCTTGGCTTTAAGCTTTAAAACCCTCTTTGTTACACGATTTTCCTACAAAATGAAATAAACTACCCTACGCGCAATATCAAATAAAATACTAATTTAACTAAACATAAAGCGATAAAACTAAGGACTTAAGCATCAAGAATATGCATTATTGGGTGCTTATCAGCATCCGTCTCAAAACCAATCCAACAATGTGTGGGGAGGCTTATAAGGATTGTATCCTAGTTATAATTAGGTACAGCGAGACAAGGTCTAAGAAAGAAATCAAAAACGGAGTTCTTTATGTATTTGCAGTCTAATGTATTTTCAGTATACCCCTTTTGTGAGCCTATGCTAAGTTGCATGACATGCTATTTTAGATTTGACCAGTCACAGAAGGTGATGTGTCGTATTCTTTTTTTTTTATAAGTAAATAATTATATTAAAGAAGGCATTAAGGGAATGCCACCCGTATACAAAAAGGCCACCAAGACAAAAAGGCCCTATACACCACCTAGTGAAAAGAACGACTCAAACCACTCTAAAATGATCAAGGGATGGATGACACTCTCCCTTGTCCCAACTATACAAACTACTAACCACAAAACTTTTAATTTTAAACAAAGGTTTTTCGACCCCTTCGAAACATCTCGAATTCCTCTCACGCCAAATAGTCCACATCAGACAGAGAGGAATCATAGCCCAAACGCGCTTTCTCTTCTTGCCCACTCTATCACCCCTCCAAGCAATTAAAAGCTCCATAACATTTCTCTACATAACCCATTGTATCCCAAACCAAGATAACACCGTGGACCAAAGTTCCCATGCCACCAAACAATGGATGAGGAGTTGATTCACCGATTCGGCATCCCTTTTACACATACAACACCAATTAACAATTATTCTCTATCTACGAATCAGATTATCAATAGTAAGAATTTTGTCCTTGAGCCACGCATCAAACAAAAAAAATCACTTTCAACGGTGCTTTTGCTTTCCAAATTGCTTGCCACGGAAGGGTAGAGTTACCACTCCCCCGTAACGCTTGATAATTACCACTCCCCAGTAACACTTGATAATAAGATTTCACCTGAAAAAGACCTGATTTTGTAAGTTCCAACGCATCTCATCCTCTCCTTCTCCTATTCCTTGCAAACTGTACACTCTAGAAAATAAAGCCATCAAAGCTTCCTCCTCTATTTCTCTAACATGTCTATGCAAACGGATATCCCAAACCATAGCCCCATCATAGAGAAAAAGACCTGATGTGTCATATTCTCATCCCCTTAGGAATTTGTTGTAGCAAAAAGTGTAGTCATTTGCAG
This sequence comes from Rhododendron ovatum, assembly GCA_019656835.1. Taxonomy (NCBI): domain Eukaryota; kingdom Viridiplantae; phylum Streptophyta; class Magnoliopsida; order Ericales; family Ericaceae; genus Rhododendron; species Rhododendron ovatum. Next base: position 10,668,589 of record CM033798.1, on the reverse strand, counting down.
AGTTTGTAACCACCTCTTATTTTGTTTATTTTCTTGTTGACAATCTCCTGTATATCCACCAAAAGATGCTGGCATGCGCCACTGACTTTTGGAAGAAATTGTAACCTTGTGTGTACCGTGATTTAGGCAACAGACCTTAACCTTGATGAGTTGCTCTAGGCAATAGTTGAGGAATCTCAATCTCATGTGCATTGTTATGTATTTCCTAGAGCAATTGAAAGATCCCAAAGCTAGATTTACTTAGAATTGAAAATAAGTTTTTCTCTTGATTGTGTTCTAATTTGGAATCTCAAGCAAAACTTGTCATAGCTAAATGATGTTTCCGTGTTGAGTCAAAGGTAATGGAATTACTAAGAACCTGATTTAATGGTTACTAGGTTGAACTTGAGCATAACTACTTTTGGCAAGAGCTGTTCCATGTGTTTAAAAGTCAAAAAAAAAAAATAATGAAGAAGAAGAATTACAGCTCTGGGATTCGCTTCGTCTATCTGAGATCAGTTACACCATTTAACAATCATTATGGTGGGCATAGAAGTTATTTGTGATGTGTTGCAGTTTGGTTGGCAAAAATCACGTCTGTTAAGATTGTATATATAGAGATTTCCCTCAAACTGCTCAACCAACTTTGTATGCACTCATTACTTCGGCATTCTTTATTCCTCCTTTGTCAGTGGATAGAAGTCTGCCATATGATTTTACTGTATTATGTTCTCCCAAATGTTTGCTTCTTCTTTTCTTTTTCTTTTTTTGAAGTTCTTGGTTTCTTGTCTCATTTTCCTGTGTAAAAAGAGACTTGTTTGTATCCTTGGCATGCTCCTGGGAAGTCTTATGAATGTTTGTTTCCTATCATGTCCAATCTGTTTCTTTCCTTGCTGAAGTTGCTGTTGTTTATACAGTGTCATGCTCTTGTTGGAGAAAAAGCAGAGAAATGATGGATACTAGGCAGTGCATGTTTGTTGCATTGTGGTCAAATTTGAAACTGAAATGTTTTGCACCCAATTCAGGCATGTGACATGTCTAAGAAAAATCAGAAACATAGTCCAGACTAGATTATGATGCATTATGAACTTTTTAAAGTTTGGGATAGGAACATAATTGCTGGCCATGAAAATATTAGCAATAGAAATGGAGGAAAGAAAGATTCTACCAGGGGATGAGAAAAGTTGTATCAGTCATGGTGAATTTTATTGGTTTCATCTCAAAAGTAATAAAGAGCAATGAGCGTCATCTCAAAAGTAACAAGGAGTGTACATTTGTCAAGTTGTTTGTGTCCTTTTTCCTCAATTTTTGTTAGACCAACATATGCATATCATGCTATGTTAGCTTCCCACAATGCACCTTCAAATATTGCACCTTCTTACTATGCGGGAAACTCTTGTTGGTTTTTTTTATTCCACATCTCCTTGTATCTTGTATGTTTGAACCCAGCTTGTAAATCATTGGAGTTCACAAAAACACGAATACCTTCTGCAACAGGGATTTCGAAAGATTGATCCGGAAAAATGGGAATTCGCAAATGAAGAGTTTATGAAAGATCAAAAGCATCTTCTAAAGAATATCCATCGCAGGAAACCCATTCACAGCCATAGTCAACCTCAAGGTACCTCGGGTGACCCAGAAAGAGCGGCTTTTGAGGAGGAAATCGATAAGCTTTCACGCGAGAAAACTGCACTTGAAAATAACATTTTAAGGTTCAAACAGCAGAAATCTTCGGCAATACTTCAGTTGGATGACTTGACTCAAAGGGTAACTGGTATGGAACAGAGGCAGGAGAATTTGATTACTTTTTTGGATAAGGCAGTTCAAAACAATAATTTCGTCGAACAACTTGCTCGGAAGCTCGAAGCTACGGATTTCTCGGCGTATAATAAGAAAAGGCGCCTCCCTCAAGTTGATTACTGTATAATGCCGGTTCCAGAAACTAGCTTCGTAGAGAATAATAGCAGCTCTAGGCCTGATTGTGGAAACATTACCCACCAAGATTTCTCAAATACGCTACGGTTGGAACTATCTCCTGTTGCTTCAGATATTAACTTGGTTTCTCATAGCACACAGAGTTCCAATGAAGATGGGGAAAGCCCAAATAGGAGACTGTACGAACCTAAAGATACAGAGATGGGACCCGTTGGTCTTTTGGTGGCCCCTGAAACCTTAGAGTTGTCAGACACTGGAACATCTTTCACATTTAATAGGGATTCAACAAGACTCCAGACGTTGCCCCAAAATTTGGCTTCGAATGAAGAACTTGATGGCAATATTTCTTGCCATTTAAATCTTACTTTGGCATCTTCATCACTGCAGTTGGAAAAAAGTCAATATTCACAACTAGGTAATGAAATCAGCAAGTCCTCAGAGCCAAGGGCCAGTGATAAAGAGGCTGAAATTAGGGTTTCCCCAAGGAAGAGAGCCGCCTTCTCTGATGGTGATGCCACTTTGTCTTCCTCAAAAGAAGCACCAAATAAGAATCAAGGGATGGCGACTCCTCAGGTCCGCGTGAATGATGTATTCTGGGAACAGTTCCTAACTGAAAGACCAGGCGCTTCAGAAACTGAAGAGGCTAGTTCTAGTCTGAGGTCAAACACATACGATGATCAGGAAGATAGACAATCAGTGCGCGGAATGTCCAGAAATGCGAAGAGCGTGGAGCATCTCTCTCTTTGAGCCCTGAAGTTACAGTTTTACTCGGTCAAAAGTGTTCAAATGCTTCTCCAGGCTCCACATGCATGCAACTTTCATGTATCATCAGGTATAATATTCTAGGCTTCGTCTGAGATGCTTGTTTTGTGTTTGTTTGGGCGAAAATGGTCTTCTTATCGTACCTTTCTTTTGGTCATCAATGGTTATGCTCTTTGCGGGCATTGATACATGCACCGGAAAACACTTTTGGTTTGTTAGTTTAAACTGTAATATATTACTAAATAATGGATAATTCAGAGGTAGCAAAGTGTGTTGAGGTTTGCTTAAGATGTTGGAACTGGTATATGATCAGTTTCTTTTTGTTTGTTTTATAAGTATGTGATTCTTGTAGTATTGCATGTAGATGGGTTTATCACATGGAACTCCAAATCATTTAATCGTTGCGATAAGTATTCATAATTCTGACCTGATTAAAGTATCTAGATTCTTGTTGCACTGCATGTAGATGGAGTTATCACCTTAGGTTTTATCTCAGATGAGCATTTAGACTCGACACCTACAAATTGTTTCTATTTCATATCCTTATACAGTTATACTGAGTGGGGTTGAATAAAGTTGCAGACTCAAAAGAAACCAACAAGTGGAGTGGTGGCCAAGTGGAAGGCCCCACGTACTCTCATGCATTTGATAGGGGTTCAAACCTCACTAATTATAAATAACAAAGCAGGCTTTAAGCGAGCAAAAAAAACAGAGAAACCTACTGATTCTTTGTTGTCAATGAGAAGAACTCTACTGTTTCCGACCTGTGTTCTGTCCTGATTCAAGTTGATTCAGTTCTACGTCATTCTTGCTGATTGCAGCGGCAGACAATTGAGTCAATTACTTAAAATCATTTTGTTATGACAGAACTGAAATTGATGACAATTCTCGAAAGTTCTTTGGGGCAATGTTTATGGGATCAAATGTGGAAATACCGTTTCACTTTTAAAAAAAGTGGGTTTTTGAAAAAGGAGGTAAATTTCAAGGTCAAAAATCATGTGTTTACGTATATAATTTTCCTACCAATATAGATATTGTTTGATAGATCTCATTGAGATCTTTTAAACGGTGCAAAAAAAATCATAAAATTATTTTTCATTTTCATTTTATTTGAGTTTGAAATTTGAAAAAAAAAAGACGGGAAACTGGAACGTGGGTAGTACTCAAGTTATAGCTACTCTGGCAATTTTTTCAAATTTTTTACCCCACTTGCTAATGCATCTATCAAAAATGATATAACCACACCAAAAATGATACTTACACAACAATCCAAACACAATACCAAACGCAATCTCTCACATACATGTGGGCTTCAAACACACTATTATATGTGGGCTCTACATGTATGTAAAAGGTTGTGTAAGTTATTATGTTTGGATTGTTGTATGAGTAGCATTGTTGTAACCACACACGCTTTGCACACACAAATGCACAAACACACTCACAACACACTTTGTGAGTGTGTTTGTGCATTTGTGTGTGCAAAGCGTGTGTGTGGTTCTAGACTAATTGTGCATCTATTTGTTGATGTAATCGACTATAAATTCAATTATGCTACGAGACGAAGTTAAGAGGGTGGCACACGGCGAAATTTCTAGAAAAAAAAAACCCCATCAATGTTCTCATGATTGTTTTACTCTATTCATTCTAAAATGTTAGTCTACTACGAAAAGACTTCTGAACTTGGTTAAAAAAAACTTTTGTATATACTTTTTTGAATTTTTTCCCACCAAATTAAAGAATTAATAGAGAACTTTAGATCGGTGCGATAAATTAGAAAAATTATGCACAAAAGTACGTTATTTTTTCATCTGAAAATCTCACGTCTTTTCATGGAGGACTAACATTTCGGGATAAATTAATTTCTCTCACAAGTTCTTTTGACAATTCATTATCGCACTTTCATACCATAAATAACTTCGATTGTCAAATTATATTGTGCCATTTACTTACACCTCAAGGCCAGGATCTAACCTATTTGATAAAATATGTGAGAAAATAAATAAAATAAACATGTTCTCTCTCTAGCTTGTCGGTGGGGGAAAAATGATTGGCTTCCATTAGAGGATATTTCTTTTTCTTCATTGACGTTTGTCGAAGACAATCTCGATATTTTAAATAATGGAGTACAACCCAAGCCAGATTTGTAGACCCATTTGCACATGGGAGAGCTACCGACGCTTTTATGAAAGTTGCCGTCATATGAGCACATTTTAATTTTCGAGTCCACACCACTTGAAAACACTTTAATAAGGCTTCGGATCCCTTTGGTTTAAGTTTTGAATTAAATTGGAACGTTCAAATCTGAACCATACATTGATAGTATTATTAGTGATGGAGTAGTAGTTTGAAGTTGCTCGCAAATCCAAACCATTGCAGTAACTGCCCCGTACAATCCAAATTAAAACCGAGGAGGATCCAGATCGTTCTTTAGTTTTCTTTTTCTTTTTTGATCAGTAAAGACTTCGTTCAATTTTCGGAAATGTTTTGTGGAAATTTGGTTCCTAAAAAAAGGTGAAGTAAAGGAGAATGAAATTTTATGTTCCTGTGTGTGTTCTGTTGGGTGCTGACAAGAAATCTTGCAAAAAAAAAAAAAAAAAACAAGAATTCCTTCCTTTTGGCAAAATCTATTTTGCAGGAAAGTGTTTCCCGGTAAAAAAGTTAAAATTGTAGGTCCTATAACTTTCCTGCTAACTAAACACACAGAAAATTACAAGAAAGTCGATTTTTCCGTCCGTTCCCATCATTGTCATGCAATTGAACGGGGCCATTTGGGTGGGAAGAGACAACTAGCGTAGCAACTCCTGAGCGTGACCATAAGGGTTCCCGACCCACCGTGAAATATCCGGTTCGAGCCACAAATACTACTTGTGAAGGCAGATTGTCACCACAACATTAACTAGGTACTAGATGGAGTTCTAGGGGCCTCCAAATGAAATGTGTCCAAGTCCCACAAGGTAAAGAATAAATCATTGCTTGGCGTGAGTCTTGAACTGCATGCATTGATGGAGGAGTTTTTAACCCACTCCCCTTTGCCATCTAGGCTACCACCGTCGTGGTAATCGTTTGATAGTTGGGATAACTAAACTTTGGTGGGCTCACATAACAAGAATCTAGTAGAACAATAATGAGCTAGCTTAGAGTACCATTTTTTGTTTTTTTGTTTTTCAAAAAAAAAAAATTGTTTAGTAAAGTATGTTTTGCGCGTGACTAGTGTGAATATCTTATGGAAACAACTTTCTTTGAGGAAATCTAAAAATGATTTTTTTTAATTCTTGGATCTAACATTTGACAATATCCACTTGAGTTGATATTTGACGACCGAAAAGAAGTTAGAAAATCAAACTCCACTTAATAAACGGATCTGTCCGGAGGGCAATTTTGGTTGATAAAAAAAAATTGGAAAAAGATGGATCTTACTACTGAAGTGGAGCTAAATGTAAAACTATGCGAAATGGATAATATTCACCACTTCTGGGTGAATGACGAAGTTTTTCTCTTCTATTTTTGAACTAAACCATACAAGAACTACAAGTGTTCTAACTTTTATTTTCTCAAAAACAAGAAAAGTGAAAAAGAAAAATATGTGACAGCAATACAAAATTCGGTTTTAGGGAGGTTTAATTTTTGAGGTAAGGAGTGAAGAGATAGATAGAGAGACATTTATTGAGAACCGTGCCAAAGAGAGTAGTTTGATTTTAAGACTTAAAATGAACACAGTCGAGTTTTGGTAGACAAAGATGTTGTAATTGGGATTCAAGCACTTTTATTTTAGTTGGTAATGGGTTAAGATGTAGTGGGGGGGAAATTCCTTTTTTGTGTGTACGAAACATTTAAATTTGTTGGAGTATAAATAGAAAGTAGCTGGAGTATTTTCTTTTTGTAAAATATTGTTCCATACATTTCATGCTCGAGTTTCGAGCTCTCTCACTAAATCCTTGCTCCATCTCTGGTTTGTTATATCTTTGAAGTTCACTTTGGACCACAAAAATTGTAGCACCAGCCTAAAGGCTAAAGTACAGAATTATATGTTGCGTTAATGAAGAAGAATCGACGACTTCAGAAAAGGAATCCTAGCTCTCCAGTTACATTTGTGGGTTCCATGATTAAGTCTTAAGGCCTCCCGTAGTCCACTTAGAGCATCTCCAATAGCCTCAAACTCATTCTAGGCAAAATGCTTAGCAAAAAGTGCAAATTTCTACTTTGTGTAGCCACCAAATAAGTCCACCAGCCAACAGCCTGGGCAAATCTCTATTCAAAATCCAAAACTCTGTTTTTAAAAAAAATAAAATATCACAAACCCACCTTCCGGATGGTAGGCCGGTTAACCAACCAGAAAACCCATCCATTCAGGCCATGTATTCAGGCCATCACAAATCGGATAATCCATCCACAAAGTCGGCAAACCCAGAAACTATAACTCTCTCTCTCTCTCTCTCTCTATGAAATCGCAAAACCCAGATGGAACCCAACGATGTTGCACCGCCGTCGCCCAAATCGGAAACCCCAAACGATTTTTTTGCCGCCGCCTTCAAGGAGTTGTTTGTTTCCACCGCCGTCGAGTTCGATTTTGCAGCTGCTGGAGTTCGATTTTTCCGTCGTCAGGCTCTGAAGTTGCAGAAACAAAGGGAAAAAGAGTAAAATAATCCTTGGCTAGTGAACCGTACCTCGCTTTGTAGCTCCCAATAAAAACGACGAGGGTGGAGCGAGTCTACTTGATGAGGGTCTTTGATGGTTTACCTCGCCTCTCAGGCGAAAATGACTAGGCAAGGAGGAGGAGAGGAGGCTATTGGAGATGCTCTTAGGAAAGCTCGGTGGACCTTTTCAGGTTCGATTCTTGGGATCAGATTGCAAGAAAGTAATTTATCATGAATTTTCTAGTTTCGAAGTGAATGGTCTACTTTTGACCGGACGGTCCAGACTGGTGTGAAGAGATTAGTTGACGTGCACGCAAATTTAATCCGAACACCCCTAACTGTCAAGAAAAGAAGAAAAAAAAAACCATAGGAAAGGAAGAGGAGTTTTATTACCGATCACCAGTTTCAACATGAGCACTAAAAACTTAAATTAACGAGGAAGATTATTCAATGTTCTTGCATCTTCCACCACCACCTAATCACGTGCGATATGTGGTTTGTCCTCACATGATTGTGCACCATATGGTGGTATCCCTCATGTGATTGCGTGGTGGTGGAGGAGCCCAAGCATGTTTTGGTGCGTCCTCCTCACATGATTGTGCACCATACGGTGGTATCCCTCACGTAATTGTACGGTTGTAGAGGAGCCCAAGACACCATGTGACAGATGCGCATTGGATAACCTTTAAAATATTTCACAGTGGGTGGGTGAATGTCCTTTTCAAAGAACAAACTCTATAAGAAGAAAAACAGCCAAGAATTTCCGGGGGAAGCTAGAATTTAAAAGGGTTTAAAACAATCCAAAGGGCTATTCCAAAGTTGGTATCACCTACTCCATTGAGAGGAACGGCATCTATAGCTGCTTAAAAAATCCAGCCGGTAGAAACAAAACCTACCACCACCACACTAATGTGTGAAACCCACGCCTTGAAGCTTCAAACAGCCTCTCAAACATCTTGCCCAACCCATCAAAACCTTTAATTGGAAAAGCATCAATTGTCTAAAGTACTTGGATTTAGGTGGACCATAACCCACTCAAACGAAGGGAAAAAAAGACAGTTGATTGATTATTGACAAGAATCACAGTCATCTAACACTTCATTTTCAAAAGCACAATAGTCTCTCGAGTTTATTAAAGAGAGAGAGAGAGGAGCCAAATACGGCATCCAATCAACACAAATTTTTACATGGTTGAAGTACTCGACGATATCTACATAATGAAAGATTTCGATTATCAATGTAGGCCCAGAATGGACCAAAAAAAACAAAGAGCAACCGAACGGCAAGCTCTTCTCACATTATTGGAGACGAGTGATACTGTATTTATTCAGTGCCCCACTGCCCTGGCCAATGCCACCCCATCTCTACCACTTGTACCCAGTTAGCAAAATTAACGAGTTAAATACATTTTCTTTCCGCCCCGTCTCTCCCACTTGTACCCAATGAAAGTACCATCTATCCAGCGTTTATGGCACCCCATCTCTACCACTTGTACCCAGCTAGCAATCCACTCTATCCAGCCCGTTCCCTCAACTATAATAAGTATTTATCTTTCAAATAAATACTTAATTTTTGAATTAAAGAATGATGTATTGTGAGAAAATAACATTTCTCGTAAAACAAAAAATAAGTACTTAACAATTCAGAACCTTAGCGGAACGCCGCAATGAATTTTCTCTACTACCAAACTAGCAGGAGGCCAACATACAAAGGCAGCCACAAACAGGAGGGGGAGAAAACGAGAGAAATAAAAGTAACAAAATATTTTCTTTCCATTTTTTTAAATAGGCACCATAACCAATGCAGTAAATTCTAAACTGCAGCAGCTAAAAGGTAAAAAACCCACACGCCACCAATACTCAGACCATTATTCAAACTCATTTGGTTTTCTTCAACAACGAAGAAACCATTTTTTCCCATCCCAACCACCCACCAACAAACACAAACCCATCACAAAATCTGAAGACAACAAGGGAAAAAAACTGCAATCCTAACTGAAATCAATGTGAAATAAAACCATCATAGAGTTCCATTGATAAGTTTTCCGAAATATCCTCTCTTAGTACCTGTAGGCAGCCGGCTTGTAAGGACCCTCAACCGGCACACTAATGTAATCGGCCTGGTCCTTAGTGAGCTTTGTAAGCCTAGCCCCAAGCTTAGCAAGATGAAGAGCGGCAACTTTCTCATCAAGGTGCTTAGGCAAAACATAAACCTTCTTCTCATATTTCCCAGAACTCTTCTCCTTCCACAGTTCCAGCTGTGCAATCACCTGGTTCGTGAACGAACAAGACATCACGAAGCTAGGGTGCCCAGTGGCGCAACCTAAGTTCATGAGTCGTCCTTCCGCCAAGACAATGATTCCTGACTTGGTATCTGGGAAAACCCATCGGTCCGTCTGGGGCTTAATTGTAATTCTCTTCACCCCAGGGTAGGTCTCGAGCCCATGCATGTCGATCTCATTGTCAAAATGGCCAATGTTGCAAACGATGGCATTGTTCTTCATTTTCCTCATGTGGTCAACCATTATGATGTTCTTGTTGCCAGTGGTGGTGACGAAGATATCGGCCTCTGAGACCACATCTTCAAGGGTTAAGATTTGGAGGCCTTCCATGAGGGCCTGAAGGGCACAGATGGGGTCGATTTCTGTCACGATCACGCGAGCTCCAGCTTGTTTCATGGCAGCTGCACAGCCCTTGCCAACATCACCATAGCCGCAGACAACAGCAATCTTGCCGGCAATCATGACATCAGTGGCTCTCATCAGACCATCAGGGAGGGAGTGGCGGCATCCGTATAAGTTGTCAAACTGTTCACATGATGAACGAAGATTGTTACTCAGAATGAATAAATAAATACAAAAGCAGCCATAAGTTTCAAGACATGAACAGCAGATCACTACCATACCCACTTGTAAATGTATACATAGAAGGGTATGGGGGTGAGTAAACGTATAGAGATCAAAACAATGTGTATACCTTGCTCTTGGTGACAGAGTCATTGACATTGATAGCAGGGAACAACAAGGTCCCACTAGCCTGCATCTGGTAAAGCCTCTTGACACCAGTGGTAGTCTCCTCCGAGACTCCCACTAGCCTCTCCTTCATCTTGTGATACTTCTTGGGATCCGTCTTCAACCCATCACGGATCAAACCGAGAACAAGCTGGAACTCAACATTATCCGTTGAATTCGGATCGGGGATCTTCCCGTTCTTCTCATACTCCTCCTCTGCCTTAACCCCTTCATGAATAAGAAGGGTGGCATCTCCGCCATCATCAACAATCAGATCCGGTCCGCCGCCTGGGCCCCAGTCGAGCGCCCGCTCTGTGCACCACCAGTACTCCTGGAGGGTCTCTCCCTTCCAGGCGAACACGGCGGCTGAGTCGCGAGCGATGGCAGCCGCTGCGTGGTCTTGGGTGGAGAAGATGTTGCAGGAACACCAACGGACCTACAAGGCAATTGGTAAAATGTTACACTGTTACAAACTATACTACATGAAAAGAAACCCATAAATTCCAGCGAATGAATCAGATTAAATCACAGGTTCACTCATGACTCAACTATCTCAGCGCTGATCTGCACTGTAAACGTGTTCATGATGTCTTCCCTTATCGGAGGGGTAAAAAATCAATTTTTGAAGAGCAAAAACAAATTGAAGCAAAACAAAAAAACATATGCAAGAAACCCAATCCTTGATGCTTTTGAACATTTATTTTTCACTACTTTACATGTTTACCCCAAGTTCACCAGCAAAACACTTACAGATCGGGAAGTCTATGCACACATCTTCCAAACACAACTCAAGACACAGCAGTATCCACAACTGTCCCATGCATATGGACGCATAAATATCAAACGGATCCAAACACAATTATGTCAGGAGTTGTGTTTTAAAGTTGTGTGCGTAGCATTGGTCCTTACAGATCTAGTAGATACAAAGTTACCGCTAGCCTAGATGGACTAAAGCCCATGTTTTCACAGATATATCGGCAGGTTGTTCAGCTCACATACATCAACAAAATACCAGTAGCCTGTAATCATTTAGCGGTGAACGAAATACCAAAATATGTGGGCAACTACTTTTTAAAAAGATATATAACCCCCATTTAAATAAGCGGATTAAGAAGACAATTAATGAAAACAAATAATGACAGCAATAATTAAACCATATCTATTCCAATCAAATTACTCCATTCCTTTTTCTTTTTTTTTGGCGAAATAATAATTTTATGAACCCCGAAAAGTTTCCCAAAAATGTTCCTGAAAAATTAACGATTGAGATTCACTTTGATGTGTGGGAGCCCAACATCCAAGTGAATCTGAACCACTGATTTTTCATTCGGGTCCCTAGCATTGCTCTTGGCGAAATGCTCATTCCAATTACACAAATGCTATGGATACACAAGGAAGTGGAAAGATCAAGACACATTAACCGTGTGGAACTCACGTATACCAAATTTGTGCACTTCTATCCATCTGTGTCCGTGGAGTAGTAATTATCATTACCTCGGCGCCGAGGGCAGTGAGGGTTTCGATGAGGACGGCGGTCTGGATGGTCATGTGGAGGGATCCGGTGATCCTGGCCCCCTTGAACGGCTGGGACGCGCCGAACTCCGTCCGGCACGACATGAGCCCGGGCATTTCGACCTCGGCCAGCTCGATCTCGAGGCGGCCGAAGTCCGCCTGGGACATGTCCTTCACCTTGTACTCCCGCCCACTGGTGGTCTTCTCTACTAGCAAAGCCATGGTTATGGTTACTCTCTCTCTCTCTCTCTCCCTCTCTCTCTAGATCTGATAGAAGTGAGATAGATTTTTTTCTCTCTCTCTCTAGGGGTAGTGAGAGGGAGTGGCAGTGGGTATAGAAGGGAGAGGAGAGAGATAAATATAGGGTTTTGAAGGGGGAAATGGACGGTCAGGAACGAGCGGATTGGATCTGAGAGAGATTATTGGGTTGGTTGGTGGATCTGGTAAAAGGGGCCCATTGACGTCGGGTTCGGAGGGTGGTGTTGGACCGGAAGCTGGGGGGCTGCTGTCCCCTTGGGGACAGCAGTGTGCTGCTGCCCCAATTTTGGGGCCCACCCCGCTCTTGCTCCGATGATCGAAGTCGTTCACTTTGTAAAGCTCGTCGAGTAGAACAACTCTGTAAAAAATTAGCTTAATTGGATATCATTAAGTGCCTGATCGGAGCCCATATAACTCTCTGTCCATGGTTTACAGTGGATTTGATCCAATGTTTCGGATCCATTCTTTTCAAAATAAAAAGGTTTCGATCAAGTACTTAATGATATCCAATTAAGTTGATTTTTTGCATAGTTGTTCTACTCGACGAATTTTACAAAGTGAACGATTCTGATCATCGGAGCGAGAGCGGGGTGGGCCCCAAAATCCGGGGCAGCAGCACGCTGCTGTCCCCAAGGGGACAGCAGCCCCCCCGCTCCCGTGTTGGACCCGGCTTAAGTCGATGGTGATTTGTTTAGGTGCTTATTAAACTCACGTAATTTCTCATGCGGCCTCATGCGTGCGGGAACGGAATTATGAGCGCGACCGTAAAAGTATCTTTCGAATGTATTTCAATGTAAAGATAAAAAAAAAAAAGGTGTCTGAAGTACTAAAATTTAGTGGGGCAAAGTTCGAGAGCAAGAACACGCGGCAAAAATTGGAAACATGAGCGGAGGACGAAAACGTGTTTGATAATTTTTTTTAAAAATCCTAACCCATTAATTTTAATTGGACTTCAAGTACCGATAAGATTTAATTACGAGAATTAAAGGACACCTTGGCTCAACTCGAGACCAACTTAAAATTTGAATTAGGCATTCAATTTTAAGTTGGCTAGGATCTTTGTCTACTCATTGCATCCTCTCCATGCATTTTCTCACTCGGGAATTCTAAGGCCTTGTTTGGTAATCATATCTTACGTTGTTAACCATAAACATACGCAAGACACTAATAAAATACAGTAATAACATAAGGTAATTAAGCTACATTCTTTAAACTTACAGGTTTGAAACTTATTTCGATATTTTTTATTTTACGTAACTTTTTGTTTAGCTTTTTGACGTAATTTAAGGGATTAATCATTCGTCTCGACTAGACGAATTGAAAAAATAAAAAATATGGACCAATGTTAAAAAAATTCAAATAAGACGGCACTTAAACTCCAAAAAATAGATGTTTGATACTATTTTCGGTTTTAATAAACTTTTTTTTGCTTTTGGTCATAATTTTAAACTTTTTAGACTCTTCTCGCCAGGACAAATGATTAATCCAAACAAAAATCACACGACTCTGACAAAATTCAAAAAAGACGAACAAAACACACTACACACTAAAACGAAGAAATAAGTTAAGTCCAGAAGAACCCAGCCTAAATGGGAAATGGACACATTCCCGGCACATGATTATGGACAAAACGATCAAAATCTCCGGTTGCCGGTTGCCTAAATAAATTGAATTGTTTTTTACCTATTTAAAAAACAAAACTCAGTTTTCTTTATTATTTCTGGGGGGGTTGGTGGGGATTTGGTGGGGGAATTTAGCAAAAACCACTTCAATACAAAATACCATCCAAATTTCAACCTTTAATATATTGATGATTCTATGCTCAGATATGGCCCAATGACATATTGGTCAATTAATATATAGTAATAAAAATGAGACTAGTTGTATTATACTCACAAGCAAAGGTGTCAAAGTCAGGGTTTGGTGTGTAAAAAAGTACCAAATTGCCCCCACCAACCCACATGCTTATTGCTTTTTTCTAAACCAATATTTCCTAACCCTTACCAACTCCCACCACCCCACCAACAAATATCTCATTTTAGTGTAAACATTCACCACTTGATCTCCACAAGGGGTAAAGCCTATTGCATTGGGAGGTGATTTAGTGCATTTTGTGGACCCCATAGATCTTATTATTGTAATGAGCAGTTCATCTTGTAATTACCAAGTTGATAAGGTAAAGTCATAAATCAATCACATATCATTAGGGTTTTGGTCGACCAATGTTTGTTGTTGCATAAGAAATGAATTGATCAGTGTAATTCTAAAGCAGAATTGTAACAATAGTAGCTTGATCGCGTGTTATTAACATTCCATTAACTTGATTTTTGATACAAAAAATAATGTCGGAGCACATTTCTAATGCATTTACTTGTTGACGTATTGACACTCCGATGTTGATTATTGCAACCTCATTCTTCTTTCCTTTCAAAAATTTTAGGTGTTCGAATAAATTCACATGCATCTTTATAACTTCTTTTTTTGTTTTGATCAACAAATAATAAAGAAGGGATAATACATATATACATATATATATATATATAGAGAGAGAGAGAGAGAGAGAGAGAGAGAGAGAGAGAGAACCAATACAGCTTTATTTTAAAGATGATTCTTTTTGTAATAGGTATGCTTTGGGAAAACACAAGTACAACCCCTAAAAAATACTGTATTATTATTCTAATTTCCGATATAATAGGAATATAGGATTTTATTCTTATGTCCTTGAGAAATTTAGATCCAACGACATAAGTTGAATCTCACCCAGATAAATTTAATAAAAAAGACCACCTTCCTGTTTATCTGTTATAAGGTACTGTAGAATCCACCAACCTCTTGATCTATCTTAAGCCACAAAATTTGTACAGGAAACAGTCAACGACAAGAAATGGAATAATCCACAATATCAAAAAAATAAAAAATAAAAAGAAAAGAAGAGAAATGGAAAATACTCCAACACAACACTAATAACACCAACCCCCTTAAGCTTTGGAGAGAATACCTTTGAAGGGTACAATCGATTTGGATATGTTTTGTTAGTTAAGGCAAAATGGATGTACACATCCATCAAAAAAATTGATATGAATCTTAATTTTTTTTCCCTCGTTAAATTCTTCAATCCAAATGGATTCCTAGTATATGTTCATCATTTCAAGCATCTTTTCTTCTTCCAACTACTGATAGGAATTCATTTTCTCACCAAATTCCTCTTCCAAACATGTCGTTTTTCTTGAGACAAGATTCATTTTCTCACCAAATTCCTCGTCCAAATATATCGTTTTTCTTGAGACAAAAAAAGATGCTATAAGCATTCATGACTTCTTATGTCCTTTGTTCATCTAAACAATTGATGAAATGATGAACTTGAAAGCTAGCCCAAGTGGATGTGTGCATGTTCCAAGTTCATGTAATCTTACGTTTAATTTCTCTTAACCCTAGTAACATATTAACATATATTATATAAATATGTTCTTTGTCTTCCCTTAAAAATTGATATTATTATTCTTCTTCTTCTTCCCATCAAATTCCTCCATCTAAACAGCCAGTTATTTTCGAAATGCCGTCCAACACCATCAATACAAGGAACATCATGCCTAGTGTGGTTGTTTCGTTACTCTCCTTTTCGAGAGAAAAGATTCCGACCTCGAGTCCTCGTGAAGAAGTTGTTCGACTCCAGTTGTAACCCCTAACCTCTCCTAACATCCTATCGGCAAAAAATAAAAAAAAACACCATTCCTACAATTCTCACACAATAGCAGAACTCAAGGAAAATATTACCATAGTAGCCACAAGTATCTCATCCGAAAGCTCAGGAGAAACCACTGCAATTAATCCCCCAACAAACCCCAAGGGCTATAACTGTAATTTAAAACCCCCAATCCCCCTGCTTTTAAACACCACTCCCTCACTCCAACCGCTCCACCACATATCTCTCTCTCCTCTCTCTCTCCTCCCAATTTAGCATTGTTGGAGGAACAAGATCTAAACAGTAATTCATTACAAGATCCACACCTCCTCTCTCTCTCTCTCTCTCTCTCTCTCTCTCTTAGACGCTTGCTTGTCTCTTGTTTCTCTCTCTAGATATGGAACCCGTCTCCGACTGGGGCCACACCCCGCTCCACACCGTCGACCCGGAGATCCACGACCTCATCGAGAAGGAGAAGCGGCGCCAGTCCCGGGGGATCGAGCTCATCGCGTCGGAGAACTTCACCTCCTTCGCGGTGATCGAGGCCCTGGGCAGCGCCCTCACCAACAAGTACTCCGAGGGCATGCCCGGCAACCGCTACTACGGCGGCAACGAGTACATCGACCAGATCGAGAACCTCTGCCGCAGCCGCGCCCTCAAGGCATACCGGCTGGACCCCACCCGGTGGGGCGTCAATGTGCAGCCCTACTCGGGCAGCCCGGCCAACTTCGCGGCGTACACGGCCGTGCTCGAGCCCCACGATAGGATCATGGGGCTCGATTTGCCGTCCGGGGGCCACTTGACTCATGGGTAATGTTTGGAAACTTGGGATGTTTCTTCGTAATTTTTTTTTTAAAATTTTAATGACCAGTTGTTGGCCAGCTTACGCTCACCTTGACTAATCTTTGGATGATTTGCTTTTGCTAAACGAAATGACGTGGGATTTCGTTTTTTTATAACCAGGTGTCTGGTGTCAGCTTACGCTCATCTCAAACGAATAATCCTGGATGTTTATCGTTAGAAGAAATGATTTGTTTAGGTGGTTATTCATTCACAGTCGATTAGGATCGAGTAATTTGGTTTAAAAAAGGAAAGAAAGGATCAGACTGTCGCACTGAATCATTCAGAATTGAATGATTTGGTGAGAAATGGGGAGAAATGAAAAAATTTATCGGCCCCTTTCGGAGAGCCCCATTGGATTTTGAGAAAGAGTGTGATAAGAAAGGGGAAGGAGCCAATGAAAAGATATCATTTTTGTAGACTCTTATCAAATTGCTTGAATCCAAGTGAGTGATTTCACGAGAAACTCCAGTCCGGTCTTTTGTTTTCTTATCAAATCCGTCAATCAAGGGGGTTGATGGCTGAAGGAATCTTTTTTGCGTATTTCAATTTATTCAAAAATGGGATCTGGGAAAATAAAGAATAATGTTACTGACAGAGATGAATGTGAACGGATCTGGACGTGTCCATAACCGTGACATCCTACGGTTATGAATGCATCTATGTTCAGAAATGTGCACGCCCATCGATGTCCCGTAGCATTTTTTGAAATGAAATGATTTGTTTCTGTGCCTATTCAGTTTTTAAGGAATTAATTAGGTGCAGTTACTAGGGTCTTGGAGAAAATGTGATTAGAAATTAAATACCCAGGAATCTAATGCCTGAAGTAGACTTATTCTGGTATTTTAGTTTATTCAAGGATAGTGTCCGAGGGATGTTTTTATAGAAATTTATGGACTGAGCCTGAAATCTAATATTATCATTGAGGAACCTAGAAATAGGGATTAGTTGGATCTGGAACCACATTGATTTTCCTTTCCTGCCATCCAAAATGGGCCAAATGTATGAGTTTATCGTAATTGCCGAGAGAGATTATCTAGGAAGAGTTTATGATGATATTTAGAAAACAAAAAAAATTAGGGAGGGAGGAAGAATTTCTTTGGAAGGTTTCTAAACTTGATATAAATATATATATTTCTCATAATTTACGGACAAATCAGTTCATGAGTCTTCATATTCTCTATATGGATGGATGTTAATACTGAATTAATAATGCATGTTAATTCCAAAGTTGAAATCTTGGAACCGATACACAGCTTTTGAACTATAGAGGAGCATCGAGTTTTGGCTAAATGCATCTGCTAGATCTTTACTAGGCTCTTATGTCTGTATATTATTATTTCTTTGCAATGAGAATCATCATTATTTTCTCTAATGTGGCGACCATTGTTTGTACAGGTATTATACCTCTGGTGGGAAAAAGATCTCTGCCACCTCGATTTACTTTGAGAGCTTGCCATATAAGGTGAATTCGAGCACTGGGTATATCGATTATGAGAAGTTGGAAGAGAAGGCAATGGATTTCAGACCCAAGTTGATCATTTGTGGAGGGAGTGCATACCCCAGGGATTGGGATTACGCGAGTTTAGATCAATTGCGGATAAGGTGGGGGCGTTGTTGCTCTGTGACATGGCTCACATCAGTGGCCTTGTGGCTGCTCAGGTACATTTCTTGTTGATTTATGAAGCTGATTGCTGCTCTGCCACGTTTGGTTTTACAGTCCACTAATGTTCTTTTGGTATTTTTATCTATGGCTGGGTTTCGTAGATGTTTGCATGCTGTTGATTTGTATCATAGGGTCTCAGCTAAAGTGGCTTTGGTTATTTACAGCGGGTTGAATTGCTTAAGTTCTGGTCTGGGTTTTTGTTGGGTCTATTTGGTCTTTTGTGGTTTGGGTGTAGAACATCTTTTCTGTAGTTCTGTTTTTGTCTTTCTATTTGCCAGTTCTAAATTTGACGTGTCAAAGATTTTCGATTTTGGAATTCTTCTTTCAGCTTTTAACTATTGAGGCTCACAATTTAGGTTTCAATTTGCTTCTACTAGTAGTGTTGGTGTGTTTGACATTGATTGGCAGTGCCTACTCGACGACTATACAGTTAAAACATTTGAAGTAGCTTAATTGGTGCTTAAATGAATTGTGGGTGGAATTTTTATATTTTCTATCATTATGGATTGCTTTGTCTGTAGTAATCTTACTCTTTTGGAACATGTTCCCAATAGGATTGTGGAGCATAAAAAATTCTACTTGATGATCCCAAATGTCTTGTCCATCCGTTAGGATTTCTGGTTTTCACCCGGGAGCCTCAGGATCATCCTGGTAACAGAAGACATTCCTTTAGTTAGAAGGAAAAGTCTTGTAACTTTATAATGGGAATAAATATGAGGTCTAGACCAGCAGAGATTTTCTAACTTATTTCACTTTTGTACTATGTGAAGATTATTTCCACCTCAATTTTCCTTTCTGGATATGGAGTTAATGAGTCGAGTATATAGTTGATAATAACCACTGTTAAATGATATCCGAATACATTTCCATGCAAATCATGAGACTTGCAATTCGTAATGTTCGCTTGTTCATCCTTGTGACGGGTTTTAGTGTACTGGCTATTGACCCAGATCCTATTTTTATTCAAGCAGTCTGGTAAATATTGGCAAAATTTTCCTGTTCGTGTAGGAAGCTGCAGATCCCTTTGAGTACTGTGACATTGTCACAACCACAACCCACAAGAGCCTGAGGGGTCCTAGGGCTGGTATGATCTTCTACCGCAAGGGTCCTAAACCGGCCAAGAAAGGCCAACCAGAAGGTGCAGTTTATGACTTTGAAGACAAGATCAATTTTGCTGTTTTCCCCGCTCTACAGGGTGGACCCCACAATCACCAGATCGGTGCTTTGGCTGTTGCTCTGAAACAGGCCATGTCTCCTGGGTTCAAGGCTTATGCTAAGCAAGTGAAGGCGAATGCAGTTGCCCTTGGAAACTACCTGATGAGCAAAGGCTACAAGCTCGTCACCGAAGGGACTGAGAACCACCTCGTCCTGTGGGATCTGCGCCCTCTGGGGTTGACTGGTAAAAAGACTGGATGCACAATTTTTTTATTTGAGGTGTTTGGGATGTCGATAACTTCAACCTTTTTGGGGCGTATTTTCATCTCAATTAGATTTTTGTGGCTTCTTGGTAAAACAAATTTATTACTTGTTTGATCGTGAAAATGGGATTAATTTTTTCTCAAATCTTGAAGTTCATTTTAAACACTTAACTGATTCTTGTCGGCGTGAAGTATTAGAGATGTAAGAAATGTCATGCAAGAAAATGGCTTATTTAAGGGATGGCAAATGAAGACTTTATGAGAATATAGATCTCTATTGGTGGAATCTAATTACTTGTTGCTGTTGTTGTGGTTGTAGGAAATAAGGTTGAGAAGCTCTGTGACCTATGCAACATAACTGTAAACAAGAATGCTGTGTTTGGTGACAGTAGTGCCTTGTCCCCTGGTGGTGTACGAATTGGTAAGACCTGTTATATGGACTGAATAATACTTTGTGGACATTAAGTTGAAGTAACCTCTATAATGTGACAATAGAATAATCCAAACCCTTGTGTCGGGCCACCTGGCCCACTCCTTGTATAATTGTTCTTCACGATGTAATTATATGGATATTTTGTTGCGCAAAAGAAATGAGAGTGTCTGTTTACAGGTACTCCGGCTATGACTTCGAGAGGGTTGGTTGAGAAGGACTTCGAGCAGATTGCAGAGTTTCTCCACCGTTCTGTGACCGTCACTTTGAAGATTCAGAAGGAGCATGGAAAGCTCTTGAAGGATTTCAACAAGGGCCTTGTGAACAACAAGGACATCGAAGAACTCAAGGCTGACGTGGACAAGTTCTCTTCCTCATTTGACATGCCCGGTTTCTTGACTTCCGAGATGAAGTACAAGGATTAGGTTTGCCACCGTTAATAGTTCCCCATTTTATTATGTTTCCGGGTTTGAATCATTGAAAGTTTTCTTCGCAAGTAGCATCTTCATTCAAAGTCTGCTTAGGTGAAAAATAATATTGGTTGCTTTGTGCTTGGTTTTTCTAGCAGTCCGAGGGTAGTTTGTATTCAAGTTTCGAGTTTCAGGAAAAAAAAATACACACTGGTGTCCTGCTGTCCTCTTCATTGCAATAAGTTATGAAAAGTTTTCGATTTCTTTGGGTTCTCCATCTTCTTTCTTTGTTTTTTGCGAGATGTGTTACAGTATTGCAAATCCTTTGAACCCTAGTCGTGATGGAGGCAGATTTAGTCTTGCAGGCTTACACACATGCAAAAGAATTTCCTCAATGCGTTCTTTCTTCCTATTTGATTGTTCTTTTAGAATTTGTTTGACATCTTGTAAAAAAAAAAAACCGCGAACGAAAAATTACGTTGTTTCGTTTTTGTTTAGTATCACATTCTCAGCAGAAATGCAAAATCTTTGTGACAATTTATGAAAACTGTTATTTTAAACAAATTCAAAATGCGAACGGTAAAATAACAGTTTTCGAAGAACAATTTCGGAAATCAGATGTGAAAAGTTATGACTATAAATCGAAAAATGGTAATCATCAAATACTAGTAATATTTATCTAAAAGTACATCTCTGACAATTTGGTGATTTTAAAGACGAACAATCCTTGGATCTAGTTTTCCTGCTCTGGCCATTCCAGATTCTGGTCCAGAGGATAATGATTTGATAACTTCTTTCTGATGTGCACTATCTTGAAAGGGTTCGGCTCCTCTTTTAGGGGTACCGTCTGACCTTCTTGAATTGAAATTATTTATTGTTTCCACATTATTCCAAAACATCAACCAAGAAAAAATCATTTCGATCGCACATTAGATATGATTTTGGGTATGCATGTATCACTGAAAAAATAGATTGGCCCACTAGATCGAAGCCTATTTATCTAAGATAAGTGTGACGAACATGTGTGGGCGTCCAACAAAAGTGAATTTTGACATGAGATAACTAATATTTTCGGGAAGTTTTTAAAATTGAACAGTGTCAATCAGTGAAGCGAGAGAATAGAACCAAAAAAAAATCAAAAAATCAGAACTGGGCGATCCGAACATAGCATTAGGCATAAAAAGAAAACATTCAGCATAACTAGTAACATTGTAAACATTATAGTACAAGTTAAATGGCTCAGGTCCTTGTAATTCCAGATACGTTTAATCAAGAATCTGGCTATACATCAGAGGACTGGAAACCAACTCACAAAGACCAGATTCGAAAGAGCCAAAAGTATAAAACAGGAAAACAAAAGAAAACATGAGAAGAAAGAAAATGAAAACACTTGCAATAGTTATTTTCAGGATACAACAAAACACCAATGTCGACAGCTTCTTGGAACTGTCGCGCTGCTGCTATCAACGATTAACGACCTCCATTGTGTCAAAATCATGTGATGGCCTTCACTCGAATATTTCCTGGGCTTCGATTATGCTGTGCTGACTGGAAAATCGAGCTAGAATTAGCATATAAGAGCAAAATATACTTCCTCTACCCGACTTTGTTTGTCCATTTTCGGTAGTCATACCCTTTGATCAGATCACCAAATAATTAATTTCCGCAGATAACTTGTAACTTTTTCACCAATCAAAAGGTTTCAATTAGTTCTTTGTAGATGAAGCTCTCAAAATCAGTTTGAAAAATAAAATACAAGATATGACAATTTATTGAGATGTACAGAATATATGCAACAAGGCAAAGTGGCCGCCGAGAATAAAAAATTGAAATTCAAAAGAAACTAGAATGAGAAATCAAGCTAAACAATCATGTGCTTACTGGTCATCTTTCGTGACTCGATAATATCTTTCTGCATGCTGCCGTTGACCAATAAGTTGAGCGAATCGCTCATCGTGAGTAATAACTATCAGTTGAAAATTTTCTTGGCCTTTTCTATCCTCCATGATTCTGGAAAAATGGGGAGAATCAGAGAGAATTTGCAAATCTTCTCCTAGAGAGAGACTCTCAAGTAATTTTATGAACTTTCATACCTCAGAAGAGCTGCAGCCAAACTCTCAGCATTCGGGCCATCTAAGTTTGTAGTTGGTTCATCAAGTGCAAGTATTCCACAGTTGAGGCAAAAAGTCTCGGCCAATGCCAACCGTATAATTAGTGAAGCGAGGACCTGAATCAAGATCGAACGATGTTTAGAAAAGAAAGAAAAGCAAAAAGTGCAGACAATTTTTCAGGGCATCTTGAAATATAAATACAATGTCTCCAAATAATGAGTCAAAATGGAAACAAGACAAGAAATTGAATGGGTGCAAAGCCCAGTATCCAAGGTATCTTAACATGTGAAGACAATGTTCATGAGCAAAGACAATGTTTCAGGGTATCTTGAAACATGAAAACGTTTCCAGGTGATAACTGACCTTTTGGCCGGCACTACACCTGCCTCGCATTTCTAGCTCTGCATTGCCAGTTTGCATTAGGACCTACAGAAGACACCATTATAAGAATTTGCCCAAGAAAACCAACAAAAAACCAAAATCTAAAACGAAGGAATCATATTATCACCCTGTAGCTGTAAGATCGAGTCCCAGCACCTTCTGAATCTGAATGAATGAATATGTAATCTATATCCTGTCCCCTGTACGTTTGCTGCCACAACTCCCTTATAATCTTATTGATTTCTTCCATTTTCATTGTGTGGAAGCGCATGAGTGCTCTGAAAGAGAACAGAATTCAACACAATTGAGATACATTAACTCGGCATATGACCATAAAGGAACCTACGATATTCCAGGAAGGAGAAATGCCATTTCAGACCTATAACCTATTTCATCCAACTAAGATGACCATTGATTTCATGTTTCGTCAATCTGGGTTAGCACCCACACGCACAATGTTGTCCCATTAGTAAAAGCAACATAACCTAAAACACTACTTATGGTCATTAATTTTTAATACATACTCTCCCCGTCCAAATTTGTTTGTCAATTTCCACTATTTTAGACATCACAAAGACCATCCATAAGTTACAGTACAAGTTATCATTACTCCTTGCAATTTTGTAAACTCCGTCCAATTGATTGGCGAAAGGTTTTGAAACATTTTCCACAAAAGTACATCATTTGTTGACCCGATTAAGGGGAACGATAGCCAATTAGAGACAAGAAAATTGGGACAATTTAAGATAAGACAGGAAGTGCAGCACTGTAACTAAAACGTGTCAAATAATGTCGGCTAACATTAACTCCACGAGGAAGCAAACAAAAGGAGAGAATAAGCATAAATATGAGGCCAGCTTACTTGTCAAGGGCATTGTAATATCTGTCCAGGTCCTTGTTTGCCATCTCAGTTGTCTGTTGCAAAAGTCTATTGAGTTAATCATACAATGTAAAGTTTTAACAGATTGAATAATGAGGCAATAAGAAAAAGGTTTCACCTTGAGCTGGATTAGCTGATCATAATACCGTTTGTCAATGTCCTTGTATTGTGCTTGTTTAAGATCAACTTTATTCTTAGAAACATTGCTCTGATATACAGACATTGTACCTTTGCACCTGTTTAACTACAAAACATCACAAGTTATCCATTATTTCCTTGCATTTTGCAATAAGCGCCTGGAAATATTTGATACAACCAAAGGTAGAAGGAAAATTTAAATATTCAAGTTAAGGGGAAAAAGTTTTGACAGCATTATTCAACAATTTCCAAGTTAAAGTGACCACTTTGAAACCACATATTTCATCTTAAGTATTAATATCTTAAATTACTGCTTTCATAACTACACTATGATAACAAATTTCTCACAACATTTGCAAATGAAACCAGTTGGTTTGTAAAATCAAAAACAATTCCAAATAAACCAATATAAAAAGACAAAATACCTTTCCATTTCCTTTCTATTTTGGGCTCATATATACTACGCCTTTAGATTATTAGTTCCTATTTTCTGAAGAAAAAGAAAAGGAAGTGAGATTCAAATTGTTGCTGAATTAAGGTAGCTGGAGAAAACCTAACAGAAGGACAACAGAAATACTTGTCTAGTGATTTGATTTTCACAAACGTTGCTGCTTAAATTAGTAATCTTATCCAGCATTTTGTTGCTTGTGTAATAATTTCCATATCAAATTAACGTCGTAAGGAAAATGTGTTATCCTGAATGTTGTACCAATTTGTGGTGGATGCATGAGTTGAGACACAAAGTATTTCAAATATTATGCATCATGGAGCTGAAAATACTACCCTAGCGGTGAAAATGTTAGGTCATTTTGTGGTTGATACGCCCTTTGTGATATTTTGTAACATCTTTTTGTGGTGATTTGTACCATCTTTTTGCGGTGACGTTATGACCATTTTGCGGTGAAAGTCAATGGGACACATGGCATCCCCTGGCATAGGCGGCTCTACCTTGAGCCATGGGTATTCAAATGAACACTCAACACCCTAAATTATTTCTCACAAACAGGGTAATTTATACATTTCAGTTCAACCCATTTTTTGAACACCCTATTAATCAATTTTGAACACTCTGGTCCGTTAAAGTTGAACATCTTATAATGCACTGTTCAACCCAAAGCATGGTTGTTACGAAAAAGATGAATTTCCAATTTATAGATGCAAGTAAAGAATGAAAAACTAAATTTAAGGCATTTAAGGCAAAAAGACAAAAGAAATGCGATTTTTTTTTTTTATGTTTCGTGTCAGAGCGTTATACTAATGTCTAATTTTCTTATGTGTGATTTACATAAAATTGATAGAGTTTAAGTTACTCAATTATGAAAACCCCGGGAAAATTCCGGAGCCGCCATTGTCCTCAAGACACCATACACAACAGGTTACATATGTCTACCCAAATAAGGTAACCAATAAACACAACCAAGACAAGTTAATATTGGTTGCTTGTTGCCTAATCCAGAGTCCAAACCAAGACTCCCCCTAAACAGAACCAATTGGACAAAAGTAGGCTGGTCAGCTTGGCTCTCAGGCAACCCTAGCACAATGTGCATGTGTAGTCATTGTTATATTGTGCAGATACATAATAATGCATTTGTATACTATAGCATCCAAATAAACTAAACTCAAACTCCATATGCCTTGAATCTGACTTGGTAATTGGCTGCATAGGTTGCTCATCTCACCTCAGCTCTTTAAATAAAAACACGTTAAATCCAAGGCAATGTCAAACACCTAACAAGAATAACTGCTATGAACACAAAACTGATAAACTAATGCCACAAAACACTGCTTCAAATCTAGCTTTTGTATTATTAACAGCATGCTGACCTATTTACCAAAAAGAACAAAAAAAAACAGCATGCCAACCAATTAGTTTAATTCTAGGAAAGAGCAACTGACTATGACACCAATATTTAAATGCAACCAGTTAGACTTAAGGTAAGTGACTGCATAAATATTACAGCTGGATTCATACCTCTGAAAGAAGTCTCTCTCTTTCTTGAGTGAGCTTTACCAGATCCGCTTCAATGGTGGAAACCCCACCAATCTTCATCATTTTTTCTTCAAGTGATTCTATCTCACGAGTGAGCTCATCTATTTCATCCCTCGTTTTCCTATACTTCAAGTTGTCCTCGATATTGCGTTTTACCTCAACTTGTTTCTGTATCAATTCCTTACTTCTGTCCAGCTCGGCCACAATTTCCTGCTTCCTTATCTCACAACTTCCAAGTTCAGATTCCGATAAAGTTTGTTTTTCTTGCAGTTCCTTCAGCCTCTCCTTTTCTTGAATCATAGTACTGGTAGACAATAGATTAATGATCAATATTACCGACAAGAGAACCACATAAATCACTCCTAAGCTCCAGATAGCATACTCTTTGATCTTAGACGTCAGTCCAAGAAGCGTTTCAACTCCCTGCTGATAATTTCTTCTAACCTCAGCCTGTTCCTCATAATCACTATTGAGTTTGCCTTTCAAATCATTGTAGTCACCAAGCCATTTTTCTTTCTCATTGGATAAAGGGCCAAGAGCCTCTGCCAAATGCTGAAATTTTAAAAGCACAAAGTGACATTGCATAATAATTATAAATATGCAACTAGTTTAGCGAATTGGCGGGAAATAAAATGACAAAGATGCAGATCCCATTTATTTTAGCTTCAGTGCTTCAACAATCTAGCAATGCAGGATTTAGCAGTCACGCAGGGCCTGTAAAGTCTCCAAGTACATCATCAAGTCATAAGAGCTGTCAGACAAAAAATTAATCCTCAAGGAAATACCTTCTCATCAAGATCGACTTGACTTTTCTCCTCTGACAGACGATCCAACTCATCCTCTGCCATTTTCACATTGGACAATTGTTTTGCTGCTTCCACCTTATCCTCCCTCAGGCGATGCCACCGCAACCGGATATTTGACAGGTCATTTTCCATGTCCCTGCGCTCATCTCTTAACTTTTCCAGATCATTATGTAAACTGTCCCTGATTGTTAACAAAAGTACAGAATAAAAAAGGGAGCAAAAATATCAAACAAAAAGAAGAGATACTGCTACTGAGTAGGTTAGACAAGACAGTAAGATAGGTACATAAACGCTATCCGATTGTTAACCACCATTTCATCTGATGCTTAAGCTATTAGAGAGAGGGGTAACCTCATTGTTAAATCCTTAACACGCGCCCTCACATGTAGCCAGGCTCTCATCCATAAGCGGGCTAAACATGTGCTAGTATTTAATTATCAGGTGGGCGGTGAGGTTCCAACACGGGATCTATTGTCTACTGTGATACCATATTAGTTTGTTAACCACCATCTATAACAAACAAAATTCTAAATCCACAAAACTACGGAAAATACAAACATTCAGCCCATGGAGCTCGCAAAAAGAATCTTCTGTCCTCTCAAGTTCATCAGTCAGGGAAAGCAAATTATTCAAGGACCGATACACAAACGAATATTTTATACTTTGTGCTCTGTAAAGTGTTCAGCTCCAGCTGAATTTCCTCCTTAGACTTCACGCCTTGCCCCCGAAAATCAAGCTTATACTCCAAATCATCAACTTGCTTTTGCAGAGCTGTATTTCTTGGTAAAGCCTGTCAACATTTTCTACAGGTGGCACCAAGGCCTCAACAGTCTTTATCAGCCTTTATTTGAGCCAAACACCTAACACCTGCAGGTAAGAACATTCTCTGAACTCTCAGAATCTTCTAAAAGCATTGTGTACAACCAAAAATACGTGAAGCAAAACTGCTGAAGTAAATTTAGCAGCAGCACGAATGGTTCGACTTAGCAAGATATGAAAGAAAATGCAGTACAAGCTAGAGGAGGGAGAAGCAGTATTTGCCAGACAAGCAATGACAAGTTTAAATGCAAGACTGTCACAGCTTACACGTGAACAGAAGATTAAACAGTTGTCAATTGTCATCAACTCCACATAAAAATGAAATGAATACACTGATGCTTTGGCAAGTGACACTTACCGTAAGAACTACAAAATAGTTGGTATCTTAATAGTTGCATTTTCAGGATTCTCATCGAGAGTGGTTTTCGGAGCTACACAGATCAACGACGACGGGGAAAGAGTAGATCGGCAACGACGACAGGGGGTTTCAAATCGATTGAATTTCATTAGGTTTTGATAGGGGTTTTGGAGACTGAAGGTGTTATTTGGGGTTCTCGGGACGATGATTGAACTGTGGCGGCTGTGGTGGCGGTGAATTAGGGTTATGATATGGCTCTGATACCATGTTTTTGAGAAAGGAAAGAGTGTTTAGGGTTTGATTAACCCTAATACACGAGTATGACTTATACTTAAACAGTGAATGTACAAATACATAAAGGACTGAAATACCCTCTCACTAATACTTTACTACTCCTAACAATATTCATGGACTAAAAATCTAAATATAATAACCAATACACAAGACAGGAGATACAGCTTTAACATACCAAACCTATCTCGTAAAAAACATACATGTGGAAAAGCATTAAACCAAGGCACAAAAGAAGAACAGAATTTAATGCCAAAAAAAACAAAACAAATGTTTTCTCCTGACTCTCCCCTCTCACGAGTCAAAAACTTCGATAAGATTTTCCAGAGGATAGCATAACCTGAAGACAGAAATCAAGGAAATACCAGAAGCAGAAAACTTTTGTGCAATGCATAACCAAGGAAGGAACGAATAAAAGATGAGCAGAGGCCTCGTTGTTGCTATCATTAGAAGAACAGAGGAAGCCACAAATAAAAGATGAACGGAGGCCACATTGTTGCTATCATCAGAAGAACAGACCTTTTGCAGCAAGAGTAAGAGGTCTTCAAGTATGTGACAGTGTTGACCCAAAATAAGCCATCCAAGAGGAATGGCAGATTAACTGAAGGGGGAAATTAGTATAAGCCTTAGAAATGATTCGAAGCAAAGGTGAGGTCCCTCTGAGCATTAAAATAAACATGGCATCTTAACATGAAAACACAGTAATTGCTACAAGCATTTAAGAAGTGAAAAAGAGGAAGAAAGACCAGAATTTATGATTACATCATCGAGTGCCATAGATTTTTTCCAACTCCTCATTTAGTTCAATCAATTTTTTCTCAGCAAGAGGAATTGTTTCATTGCCAATTTTAGCATACTCTTCGTACACCACACGAAGCTTGTCTAACTGTTGGAAGGAGGAATCAGCATTTGAAGACTCCACAGCCAATACTTTTATATGCTCTGCAGAACTTGTAGCCTTCACCCTTTGCTGCAATGTACAAGTTAATATGAAACAATATGAGTGAAAGACCATGAAAGGCGAGGAAAACAAAGACATTATGTCATCTGTGAAAAAGTGGTGCTACAAGCCTAATACTAAATCAACTCAGAGCTTGAAAGGATGAAACAGATCAACCTTTTTAACGAAGTCATCTTCCTCTTCAGCAGAGAAAGGGCGCTCACAGCATGGACAAATATGATGAGCACGAGCAACTCTTTCAAAAGGATCAAACATCTGCCGCATACCATCAGCGATGTTGTATTTGCTGCACCCGATGAATAAAAATATGGAAAAAAAAATTAAGCAAACTGATGCCTTTGTTACGAGCACATGCTGCCAAAATGAATTCAGGACCGTGCATTGTCCACGAAATGTTTTCAAATCCAAGTACCTTTTCTGCATATCTCTTTTCTCTTTAGCCAAATCCAAAACTTGAAGATAAGAATCAATAATAGCCTGCGGATCCAAGGACTGAACTCTTGATTCAATAAATCTCTTTCTAGCTGCATTCAACCACAAGGATAAATTAACGAATCTCAGTCGAGCAGCAAATTTATCCATCTGCGTGGAAGGAGAAGAGAGTGGTAAGAAACATAAATAAATAAAAAAATTGAATGCCAACTGAAAAGCCAGCTTCATTTCAAGGTGCAGTGATCAGGTTGCTTCTACGGGTTTGACCACATATAGGTTAGCATTGTGCTTATTCCAGAATAATGTTTAATGATCTTACTAAACATTTTATTTCTTGTAGAGAGATTGTTTATTCAGTAGTGTAGCATTCGAACTTCTTGTTAATGTATTCCAGTATTCCACTACACAGAAATAGGAAACACCACATAACTGATCAATCAGAGTGCTACCGAAGTAATAAGATCATGCTTCACAGACATTGGAAAGGAAACATCATAATCAGATGTATTTGTTACTAGCAAGGGTATCTCATCTCAGATTCTTCAGTATGTAGTTAAAACACAATAGTACCCACATGAACCCTACATGCAGAAAAGAAGATATTACAGCCTTGACAAATAACTCTAATG
>CM033798.1:10613154-10638154 GCA_019656835.1 Rhododendron ovatum | reverse complement strand
GAGGGAGGAATGATGCTCACAGTCCATATCCTTGTGAAGTTTGGTCAGGTTATTATTGACTTCTTGTATTTTCATTTGCAACATATTCACCTCCTTCTCAGATTCACGGGATTTTGAGTTTAAGTCATCAAACTCCATTCCAAGAGCCCTGCACAAAAGAAAGTACCATTACAACAGGCAGATTATAATGCATTCAAACAAGGAATAAATGAACACCATGCTTAAGAAACCAACATGGCCTTCCATCCTACAAACTTAAAATCTTGGGCTGATATGTTTCCTTATGATGAAAATTATTTTTTCTCAGCAATATGATAGCACCATTTTCGTCGTTTAACTTCATGAAAAAATGAATTGGGTCTGGATTATCAATGAAGGAAGCATGGTAATGTGCACATAAATTGAATTGGGTCTCTAGGCTGCTTTCTCTGATGCCATTTGGCTTTGATTTGAGGGCATGGTTCCGCAGCAAAACAGGTATAGGGGGCCATGTTTCAGTGGTATTCTGAGAGCAGCCACTTTGTGTATATTGCCAAAGGTTAGGTCTGTCTCCAATCCTCCCCCGCCCATACCCCCAATGATTTGAGACTACACGGGTTCTGTTGTTGTTGTCGTGGCCACTATCCAAACATCCAAGACAAGTGTATCGACATTTCAGCAACAAAATCGTTGATGCTCTGGATGCCACTGAGTTTGAGGAAGCTTCTTTATCTCCACAACAATTCTCTTCAAGCACATCTCAAATTAGAGTGCAAATGGTACTCTCGCATCTTCTTGACAAAGAGTGACAATGCAAAGCACGAAATCAAAATGGCATTGTCTCTACACAACTTTAACTAAAATTTTGCTGACAATGGTACCTCCTTACTCACAGGCACAATCCCTTCAAAGTACCATATTAAGCTAATTTGTTGACCTGTATATTACGTCCTTATATCAACACCTCCCACATTGATCTGTGCGGTAACTCCATAGTATTGTCCTAATTTCATTCTTAATTTTTATTTGCCATTCTAATTAAGCTCGCCTTGCTCTCTTAAGCTCTTTTTTACCTCTTTATTTCCTTCAAATTTCCTCATCTCTCTTTCCATAACCCCAGCTCATGACCATCACCATTAGGTCTATTGCCCATGTCATCTACCACCATCAGTCCACGGCTCGTGACCCTGCACCGTGTAAGGTTTAAGTAAGATTTCACTCCCACTGAACAAAGATCTGGGGTCCGCCTATGTTGATCTTTGATCACCTATTCCACTTCTATTGGAGTCAAAGCAGGATGGGAATGGCTATACCCACTACTCCCCTCTCTAAAACTCATTCCCCCTTCTAAAACCTCATTCCCCCTTCTTGGGGGAGGAGGTGAACTGTTTACCTATCTTTGGTGAGTGCTACTATTCTCAAAGCGGTGAAGTACATATCCATCAACTCCAACAAAATACATGAACACGTCTTGGCTCCATCTGAGCTTCCTTGCACCTCCAGTGTGCGAAAATGGGCCCACCCTTGAATGGTTTTCCCATTATCACATCAGATTTCTCCATATAAACTCTCCAGAATCAAGCCTGCATGCTCTCAATTGGAAAATCAAGGTAAAAAGACCATTTTCCTTCTACTTATCTTAGATATCTTGCTTTACATTTAGTTTTACATGAATATCAGAACGAAGATTAATCAAGTAATGTCATTCTAGTTCTACTAGAGAAATATTATTATCAACATAACATTCAAGAACTTTGCTCAAGGTATAGAAACCATATAACCCAATTGACTTTGTACTGGAAAAACAAAAATCAAGAAAATTTCAAGCGAGAAATAACGCCCTTAATTATGTTAAACTAGTACGAATGCAAGGCATATAAAGATAACTCTATATGGTTTACCTCTACACAGCAATAATCGAAGGAAGATTTCAAACAAAACCAGATTGACCATAACTTGCATAACTCGAACACTTAAAACCAAAAATAAAATGACTGGAAAAAGAATTCACAATAATCTTAACAAGCCGCCTTAATAAGCCACCAATTCTACCGGTTAATTAACAAAACTTTTGCACTGGAAAACAACTTCTTCAATAGATACCAACTTAAACTGGAACATCTTTGGTTAGCACAACCTTAGGGCTTTTCCAATTTCGTTTTTCAAATCCTTATCAGGAGGAAGCCTTCCTTTTAGCACTCCTTTAACTCTATCTCTGATTTCATCCATTCTGCAAAGCGAAACCATACATCAGCTCAAACAGACCTATACATGCATATACCAGATAGAAATATAATGAGAACATACAGAAATACACAGCCAAACTAAAAATAAGAGCCATTGGGGGAGAGAGAGAGATTTGACTTGCATCTTTTTATGCTTTTTCTTGGAAGTTTCAACCTCTGACTTCTTAAAAGACAGCAGAACTCTGTCCTCAGAATCAGCATCCATGATGTCTTTCTCGCGACTAAGAGCTTTAATTTTTTGCTCAACGTGAAGAGCTCATTCTGCTTTTGGAGTATATTTGATTCAAATTCTCTTCCAGCAAGTTGGTTTGTCTTTCTCTCAATTTCATTTTGCTGCAAAGATTCAAGACACCTTTCATCACACATGTTCATGGGGTCAGCCAGAATTAAGTTTCTGGAACCAAAGGAAACAACTGAGCAGGATCATCATTACCATGTTCTTATCTCTCTCATCAATGTGAGCCAGATTCATGTTAGAAACATGGAGTTCATATGAATCACGTTCGCGTTCCTTCTCTTCAATACGTTTCAAAATACCTTTCTGTACTAAGCACAAGTTAGAATATCCTGAATGTCGCACAAAGAAAACAGTATTTGAACTTAATTGCATACCTTGATCTCTACTTTAGCCTGTTTCTGAGCCTCAGTGTCTTTCCAACGATCATTCGCATTCATGAAGCGATCCCATGCTACCTTAAGTTTTAATTCATTTGATTTCTGAAATAGCATTATTTCCGGTCAATGATCATCATAAAAGATGATATTGTGCCTAGATATGAGTCACACAAATGGACAGCCACATATGAAACAACATATGCATAGGACTTCTCAACCAGGTGGAAATCCAGATTGTGATCAGTCTTGGAATTTGGAACACTTGGAAGAAAGAAAGAAGAAAAAAGAAGCACCTTTGTCTACCCAAAACAAAAAAGTACAACTGAGGAGCACATAACTTCATTGTCTCTGAGATGTTAGGCATGCTTTACCATGAAGTACCAGTCCTTTAATCAACTGAATCAAATTTCATTCAAACATGTAGGAGTCAAACTCGAGACATAGATATGAGGAAAGGACCCAGAGAAATTCCAGTGTGTTCTTCTTTGCCAGACATGCCAATTTGTTCTTAGGTCAGGGAATGACATACATCACTGATTCTGAGTCTAAGTATTATGAATACCTTAATGAAGTTCGTGAAAGGTAACATGAATACACTGCGCAATTAAGCCAATAATTCCTGTTGTCTCACACTCTCGCATCAGAACAAGCAAAGGAAGAATATCAGAATGAATGTAACCAGTACGTAGCTAGGAAATTGTGACGTTTTCTTTAAATCCCCAATGACATGACAGTTTTCAACAACAATAAAACTTTTGTCTTTGTGTGTGTGTGGGAGGGGTAGCACCATTTAATATAAATGTATAGCCACGGCGTATACATTAACTTAAGCATTAAGAATAAAACTCTATTACACTGAAGTAGTTTTACAACAATCATCATATATCTGAAGAATCTTTGAGCCTCTAGATATTCGAAACAACTCACTGAAATGCCACGCGCGAGCATGCGCGCACGCACACACACACACACAGAGATGAAACATACAAACAATGACTGAAAGAAAATTAACCACCTTTTTCTCTTCCAAGTCCTTCTCAAGATCCATGAACCTCGATTTTATTCGATTTGAGAAGTTCATAGCAACTTCATGCTGAATGGGGTGCTCGGAAGGGACCCTAAATTGTGTCTCGCAAAAAGCTTTTGAATCAGTGAATCTCTTTCATTCTTCAATGAGACATGAGCCTGGATCCAAAATTAAGATTCAATGAGAGAGAAGTGAGATATCTGTTTGATGCCAAAATTAAGATTCAATGAGAGAGAAGTGAGATATCTGTTTGATGTATTCTATCTATCAAAATATGCATAGATTCCTAAACATTACTTCAGCTTCAGTTTGAAGCTTGCTGATCTCCTTGATTGATTCCTTAATTGCAATGTTAAGCAATGAACTTCTTGCTGCTAAGTCGTCCTTTTCCCTCTCCAGCTTGCTGCTTTTAGATTCCAACATTGCAATCCTTTCATCAAACTTGGTTTTCCACTCCTTCAACTCTTCATCAGTGTCTGAAAAGAAATATAGTCAATCAAAGCCGCATTTTCAAGCAACAAATATAGCATCAACAGCAGTGCACGTTAAATAATGAAATTATGAAAAGCACAGATATGATAGCACCAGCAGTGCTTATTCAACATACCTTCATTCTCCTCAGCAAGATTCGCATGTTGTTCCTCCTTCACCTTGTACAAAGTGCTTCTCACATCAGTCTTGGACATTTTCTGTTTCTCAAGTTTTCGCAAATCTTTTAATGTTGCTTCATTGTGCTGAATCTTAGCATCCATAGTTTGGATGTTTCTTTCCAGATCCTGCAATTGACCTTGTAATACTTCTGTTTTCTCTTGGTCCTGAGATATGCCTTCCCGAAGCTGCATGACACCAACTATCAATGGGAACATATCCTTTTACACCATTTCATTAAAATTACATTGGTTTTCTTTGTTTTCGTGCATTTCAAGGCAGAAAGGAACAAACATTAATCTTACACCAGTAGCTAGAACAAGGGCTCAACTGACAAGAATGTTGGCATATAAGAAATTTTTTAGCGATGTACTAAATAACAAGAACATCTGCAACACAGATGCACATGAAGATCAAGAAAGGGGAAAATAGGATGCGGCTCAAATGAACATATTTATCGACAATCAAGTGTTCTACTTTTGTACATGTGGATGAAAGAAGAGCAATTTTCTTGCTTCTCGTCTCTTTTGCATTTTCCAATTTTTGCAGCACAGGAAAAGCTCAATGTCGAATTCCATAAAAAATAGTAAATACTCCCTCCGTCCCAATTTAAATGCTCCCTATGGGAGACTGTGTAACTTTGACCCAAAAAATAAATTACCTTTGGAATTTTTTTTTTTTTTTTTTGCACCGTGCAAAGGATCTCAGTGAGTAGTTTCAAACGGTGCAAAAAATTTGAAAAATATTACAAAAAATATGATTTTTTTAGGGCAAAGTTACACGGTTTCCCATAGGGGACATTTAACTTGGGACAAAGGGATAAGGGATCACACACACACACAAATTACAGACGCCAGATTTACATGGTTTGGCCGGAATGCCTGTTCCATGGAGAGAAATAAATTATTTTGATATTCTCCCATAATAATGGAGTGCAATGCATGAATTCTCTCTCTCTCTCTCTCTCTCTCTCTCTCTCTCTCTCTCTCTCTCTCTCTCTCTCTCTCTCTCTCTCCACAGACAAAGCTTTCTCTACATGCATGAATTAACACGCACAGAAAGCCAAAAT
This sequence comes from Rhododendron ovatum, assembly GCA_019656835.1. NCBI lineage: Eukaryota > Viridiplantae > Streptophyta > Magnoliopsida > Ericales > Ericaceae > Rhododendron > Rhododendron ovatum. Next base: position 10,632,570 of record CM033798.1, on the reverse strand, counting down.
AAACAAAAGCTATTAAAGATTTTCGGCAGGCGTGGTCTGAGAAAAGTGCCAAACGGCGCATCAACTCCTGTTGGCAGCTGTGTTTTGTGGACTGAATCCAAGGGTCCCACTCTCTCATTAAGGGGAAGACTCCAACAATACTAACCATGCTTCTATGTGCAGTAGTAACAGTGGTTATGGTACTAGTAGCTATAGCACAGCGGCTTAATGATGATACAATGCCAGAGATGAAAACAAGAATATTCGTCACAAGTAAAATTTAGATAACATAAGGAACTGGTTATCAACATGAAAAAGAACTTCCCAAAAAAACCTTTCATTTATGTCTTCTTAGAAAAATGAAGCAAACAGAATACCTTGTAAGCCGCATCTTTCAAAGTTTGAAGATTCTCCAACTTCAGTTTGTATGTCTTTATCTCTTGAGCCTGCTCCTTGTGAAGCTTTTTAATTACCTCTAGTGCTTTTGTATACCTAATTCGAAATCAATGTATTTGTAAAAACAATTGAGTACAACTCAAAAGCAACAGACTGGCCCAAGAAAAGGGCTTCCCTGTTAGTGAGTAAAATGTTGCATGACTGCTAATATTAGTTTCCCCTCTTTCTTCATGTTCTTTTTTTTTTTCTTTTATTTCCAGAGTTTTTCAGAATGTTATTTTACTAAGGCTTTTGTTAAGAGCTTGTCTCAGATCCATTAATATTTCATTAACAATTAGAATATAGCTTTGGTTGGCTCTGCCCTCTTTGCCAATTAGTTTTGAGTAGGATGCGTTAACATAGTGTTAGTCTTCAGATCTAGGATTTGGAAGGTTTTGGGCAAAATCCTCCACTTACTGACTGATAGAGTACCCTGTGTTTGTGCCAAAAGTGCACCTCGTTTACTTGTGACGGGGTATGGACCCACTATTTACGCTGGACATGCAAGTCGGAAGTCACACATGCAAAGTAGTGTTAAGAGCTTGACCCAAGCCGGTTAAATAATACCTCCAAAACTAGTATGAGCATGGCCAGTCTCTTCACTACTTCCAATTTGGTTTTCAATTGGGTGCCCTAGGTTTAAATCTCCCAATATGCGCAGCAATGTTAGCCATGTTAAGATAAGCTGTTGTATCATCACATGCAAAAAGTTGACAGTGTGCACAACAAATTAAACTGCAGCAGTAAATTGCATCTCAAGAGGTACATCCAATATTAGATCAGTTGTCAAAGGATGTTCTCAAATACCTAGTAGCAGAGAAGATATCATCAAACTTCTTTTTCAAGGTAGAAGGATCTTGCAATGGCCAATTGGCCTCATCTTGATGCACAAAAATAACATTTTCAAGAATAGCCTTTGAAACACCCATAAGAGCAGGGATTTCCCGATCCATGTCAGCACATCTATAGCTTAGACAAACTTTCTGCAGCTCGAAATGAAAACAAAAACATTAGCATTGATGTGGACCATTTATCAAAATTATCACAAGTGGCCAAAGTAACTATTAGGTAGCAAATACAAAATGAAAACTACCTGGGCGAGCAGAAATATGAACGAAATAAGCTTTCTCTAGGAAAACAGCGGACAACAATCAAACAGCAAATAAGTAGAGACAAGCACTGAAAAATAAGTGGGATCTGAGGAAGCACCAAAGAGGGGTAGTCAAAGGCATTACCAAAGATCAGGCAGAGGACGATATCTGTGGGAGAGAGGTAGCAGTGTTGGAAAGAATGAGGTAGGACTTGGAATTCAATCATGCATTATTTAAGTTTATACAGGAAGTTGTCGAGCATTTTTATACTCAGACAGTATCCTGTTAATGCCTTCTATAATAATGAAATACAAATATCAATACTTGTGAAAAAAAAGTGGAAATAGGCACCAGAGAAACCCACAATGGAAACAAACCACTTGCTACTCTCCGGTATGAGGATTAATTGTCTGAAAAGCTAAATTGAGAATTTCATTGGATACATAATAACATGGAAACTAGAACAATATCCAACGAACTTTACAACCTTACTTGAACCATGCACCTCAAAAATGCACCATAACAAAACAAATTAATGGTGTACCTCTCCAGTATGGGGGTTAATTGTCTGAAGCACACTCTCAATTGCCTTGTACTCCATCTTTGATGCCTTCTGAGTCAGCTGAAATGATCTTATACACACAACATCCTTCCCCGCGGCGGTTTTAAACCGGAGCTTTATCTGTCCCTTTGTCTCTGTCTCCCCTGCAACCTACAGGAATTCAGCCCAGTTGCAAAACTTAGACATACATGTATCATCAGGAGACACACAAAGATGTAGTCCCTGCAACCCATATCAACAAATACTCACTCATATCAAACAAATATGCAGATTGTTGATTTTATGGTTTCCCTACAGCCCATCCACAAATACTACCAAAAATATACACAACTTAGCGTGTGCATTTATTCCCAATGCAAAAATACTTACCCTACATAAAAATTATATGGCCAAATGCCGTCCAATGTTTATAGACCAATCTGGTCCATTTTAGAGTATGGTGATGGGACCAGAGGAGTGCTAGACTACACACAACAATAAGAAAGGGTCTTAAACGGTCTATAGAAAGAGGATTCATATATATAGATCACATCTAGTCACCCTCTTACTAAAAATGGTACATCAATACATTCAGAATAATTTCAAGTACATATGTACATGATACCATTTTGGTGTGAACGTCAATTTTGAGGTTGGCTACTTGGCTCACATATTTTGTTCCCAATCTACCCTTTTAACGGCCTAAAAAAATGCCAAGAAGGAGGGAAAAAAACCAACATCCCAAATTTATTTTCTACTTTTCACATCCCAAATTTAATTACAAATGAATCTCAATTTAAGATTTTACTTTTTCTGTTTTTTGACTACAGCGATCTGAACATGCATCGAAGTGTGCCCGGGCATCTAATATATACCCACTCCGTTCATAAATGGCAGTCCACTGCGAAGTTAGTTCTTTACTTTGGTGACAATTATGCACGGAAGTACTCTATATTTTGATCCGCAAATTGCATGTCTTTTTGCAGAATTAGTTCTTTACTAAATTTTAAAAGTTATGCACAGAAGCACGTCTTTTCATAGTAAACTATCATCAGGACCGGAGGAGAGAGAGAGAGAGAGAGAGAGAGACCTTAGGGTCATGGACGAAGCTGTGACCAGACCGCGCATTTGGGGGCAACTCGCCAGTGCAAGAGAGCTTCAAGCACTCAATAATAGTCTGAAAATCAAACACAACCAATAACAGAATATACCCATTAAGATATCCAACTATAACAAAGTACACTACACACACACACACACACATATGTAGAGAGAGAGAGAGAGACAGAGAGAGAGAGAATTATTGATTACAGTTTTTCCGGCGCCGTTGGGACCGACGATTAGGGTTAGGGGGCGGAAGAAGGTGATGACGTTCTTGTTCTCCGGATCGAAGCTCCGTATGCCCTTTATGAGCATCTTATCGACCGTGCTCATTTTCGCAGATTATCACACAGTGAAGTGCAGATATTCAGTACATATATATAGATGATTCACTACATCTAATAGGTGATTGAAGGTAAGAGAGAGAGAGAGAGAGAGAGAGAGAGAGAGAGGAGAGAGAGAGGGAGAGGGAGAGGGAGAGGGAGAGAGGGTTTTAGGAGTTGAGCTGAGGGGGAAAGTGGCTAGTGGAGTAGAACGGGAAAGGGTGGCAGAAAAAGGGGTGGCGTTTAAGGGGTGTTGATGAAAAAGTTTAAAGGTCCCTTGGGGAAATGAGAGAATCTCGAATAGTTTGGGGGCTAATCAGTTAGTAATACAGAACTGTGGGGATGGTGAATTAAGGAGTAAACTAATTTCTCTAGGTATTTTCTTTTATTGATTTTTTATTTATGTACTCATCCTAATTTTTTGATCAATCAATTGTTTCGATGAAATCAATTGAATAATTATAAAAATATTTGCCGAGATTTTTAGAAAAAAAATCTGAGAAAACAGCACTAAAAAAAATTGTCTTTGGTGAATTTTTTTACTTACGATCATAACTATTTACTTTTACATACTTCTCATCAAAAAGAATGATTAATTCGATTAAAATTGACTTGAATCGAACAAAAAAAATCAGATAAGACACAAAAAATACCAAAAATATTGGCCTCGCGTGCTTATTGCAAATAGCTGCATATTACATCACAGAAATGCTTATTGCAAATAGCTGCATATTACATCACAGAAATTCTCTGACATGTCATACTTTGATATATACTCCTAAAATCAACAAATTAAAACCAAACGAGTTGCTAAAGTCAACATTTTGCAATCTCTCTCCCCAGCCCAATTCATCTGGTATCATATTCCCCTTTTGACAAACTATAAGTTTTGCCAAAATTCTTTAGAATGTCAGTTCTCAGGTTCAAGTCGACGGAGCGAAGTTGGCCAACTGTAGTAATCTAACTCTATTATCGCAATAACATCCTACCATGAAAAAAAATTAAAAAGATGAAGCATTTGTGTATAAATATTCACTAAAGATATAGGTACCGACCGGCCAGCAGGGAAGTCGTACCGACGGCCGCGTCGGGCCGTCTCCGGCCACCGGACGGCTGATCCGAGCCGTCCAAAAATTCTAAAAAAAAAACCGAGGGACCTATGCGGGAATCAACAGCATCCGAGGTGTGTAGGGTATTTGATCCGAGCACCCCTTTTTCGTGTATATACACCCCTTTTTTCGTGTATATATATACGAAAAAAGGGTTCTCGGATCAAGCACTCTACACACCTCAGATGCCGTTGATTCCCGTGTAAGGTCCCTCGGTTTTTTTTTATAGAATTTTTAGACGGCTCGGATTGGCCTGCCGGTGGCTGGAGACGGCCCGGCGCGGCCGTCGATACGATTTCTCTCCCCGGCCGGTCGGTGTATCCATCACTCATAAATATTACAGGTGAAATTACAACTATTGAAATGAGATCATCAATTTTCGACAGGTCATAGGACATAGGTAGATGTGAAAGTGACATGTGCTGCTTTTTTGAACAGGACATGTACTGCTTGAACCACGAATAATTGGACGCAGCAGAGACCTGAACAAAAACGAGATAATTGAATTTGGAAGAGCAAGGAAAAACACAAAAAGGGTTGATTTTTCTGAATTAGCCACTTACTATTTTCCTTCCAGGAATACCACCCTAGCCACCCTCTTTTAGCCACCACCAATGTGGCCAACCACCTCCTAGTCCGACAAACCTCACCACCCACCTCCTTCCGCCATCCCTGTCAACCAATCTGCCACTCCATCCATACCTTTCCCATCTCTCTAATAAACATGATTTCAAGTTCTTGTACTTTCTAAAATTTATGAAGCCAAACATTTTACGTAGTCATGATTTCATAAGTAAACAATAGAAATGTTGCCAGCAGGTTTGTGCAGCGCTGGAAAGCAACAAAGACAACAGAGTATACAATAACCAACTGCATATGCAGGAAATAACAGGCAAACTCGTACTCCTAAACAGCATTCGTAACCCAAAACAAGTCAATGGAAAATCCAATTTGAAACATAAAAATGCATCTCTAATGGCCCTAGAAAATGAAACATAACATAGCCCATGCTACCGATTGGCAGTCCGATTAACAGTGCTCAGAAACCATCATTCTCTCTGGAATCACCAAAACCGCCACGATAGCCGCCACCCCCGCCGCCTCCACCACCACCATAAGTTCTAGGGGCAGATGGTCTATCATTAGCATAGTTCACACGGATGTTACGCCCGTCAAGAGGCTGAAAAAGAAGCACAAATAAGTTAGCCGCACTAAACCCAAAAAAATAAAATAGCTGAAAAAAAAGCTTCCTGAGTTTGGTTATGACCTGTCCATCCATTGCAGACACGGCCGAGCTGGCTGATTCTTCACTATCGAAGTTCACAAAACCAAACCCTCTTGATCTACCTGTATCCCTGTCAGTGATGACTCTAGCTGTGCAACCGAAACCATGAGCAAATTCAGCATGGAAACAAGAGTACAGACCATATACAACCACACCCAGTATAGGAAATCTGGTGGAAAAAGAGATGCAAGGGGAAGAAACCAAAAATTACACTCCTGTTTTAAGTTACAAAAACACAACACATGGATTGGTGCTAAGAAAACACAGAAACATGCCTAAGTTGACAGACATTTCGGATATCCACAATTCCACATGTTATATGAACATACCAAACAACCCACAGGTCTTGTGTGCATGTTTTGTGTACCGTCTCCCCTCTGTGTGCTATAAGGTTTACAGAAGCTAAAAGACAGAAGCGAGCACAAATAAACGACAGCAACTATGACTCAATCTTGTATCTGGAAAACAGACAACTAAAGCGTATGTATTTGGAACCTAGAATCAACTAACAAGAATGTTGATTATGGGTCATCACAATGCACAAGTAAAAGAGTAGCTTCTACCTCGAAAAAGCTTATACTTAAGCTTCTCATTTAGTTACCAATCAGCCTTTAGATGATACATGTGAAAAGTGAAAACAGTAGGACAACCCCAAAATTAAACTCTAAAAAAGATATTCACTGTGTTTGGTTTGCAAATTTGAGATTTATTTTTTAGATAAAAAAAGTTCTATAGATTTGCGTATTTCGTCGTCTTCAGTAAATTTTTTTAACATTTTGACAAACTCTTTTACTTTTTGAATAGAGGTAGGCTATGTACATCCAAAAATCATAAAATAAGTAAAAAAAACTGACAAAAAATCACTAAAGATGAAAAAACAAGGATGACGAAACAGTCAAAAGTTTTGGAGAGATTATTTCTGAGAGGTCAGAGGAGAACCAAACAAAGTGATTGGAATTATAATCACACACTATCATGCACCTATCCTATCATGTGTGTAGCTGTGAGGCTGTGATAACAGAGTACCGTAGAAGCCATCAGTTGGCTGAATGAATGAAAATACTGTAATAACCAACTTTGTCCTCATACATGTTACAGTTTATCCCAATCGAACAACTTAGCTTTTGCATGCTGGTAGCTTGTAAATCAGATTTAAACTCACCCTCCACAACTTGACCAAAGCCCGAAAATGCATCCCTGAGAGAATCGTCATTCGTTCCATAAGAAAGACCTGAAAAAAAAAAAGGCTGGTAAGGTTGATCCAGTTTCAAAGACAATAACTTGTACAACGTTGAGTACATTACACAACAATACTAAAGTAAATACCTCCAATGAAAAGCTTTGAAGATGACATGCAACGAATGGTGTTAAGCATAGATGCCATGGGAACTTGCCCACTTGGCTGCGAAACGGTCTGCCTCATGAGACTTCCAAGTCTACCATAAAATGCCATTTCGACCGTCGACTGCTACTGTGCACTCCAAGAACCTATGTACAATAGGATGTGAAAAACAGTTCTATAGTGTCAATATAGTTTGTCAAGTGCCACATTAAAAAACAGAGGGAGTGGAGAATAAGATTTCAAAATATAGGCATCATATCATCTTTATGCAAGCGGGGCGATGACCAATCAATTAAGGTCTTGCCAATAAAGTAATGATTTCCGGTTAATTGGACCTCAGACGGCTCATCAGATAGTTCACAAGTTTTAAAGCCGAACATTGTTCCACTCTAAAAACTTAGATGAAGGTGTTATTTAGTGGACTGACATTTTGGAATAAGAAATAGTGTATTTATAAAACAATAATTTCAGCGAACAACTCCACAATACCAAACAATAAATGATTCAGCGACTTCAGTCTCGGTTCATCAAGGATGAAGCATTTTCCATAATCAGTAATTAGGACAAGCCAAAGTAACTTCAGAATTGATCTGAATGCTAATCCTCAAATTAAAATGAAACTCATGGTCTGCTGATAATTAAGCTGACTACAAGGAATAACCATTTAGAAGGAAAAAAGCAACAGCCATCTTTTGCATTCACCAAATGCATTCTTCTATGTGGACAAAGATCATGCTCTGCAGCTAGAAATTTCTGATGGACAATAACTTCTAAACATTTCCACCTAACAGAGAACATAGAACCACTCTGATCACTCCAAGCATGAGACGTGTCTCATCAACTTATTGCCGCTCAATTTAGTGAACATTGGGGCAGTAAAAACTCTGAGCTCATGAACAGGGAAGGAGCTGCTTATTTCATGCTTCTAAACTTTTCTCCCTTTTGAAAACACGTGAAATTTCATCCAACAAACACAACAAAACATATCACCGAATGCCTACCTCAACTAACTCAATTTTTCTCCCACAAAATCGATCATCCAGGACGAGCTTCATTCAAATAGACATTCACGACACGGTCACAAAGTAAATCATGCTTACTACACTAACATTCCTACTCACTGAGAATCCTTAATAGACCACCTTGAAACTCCATTTGTTAGACCATATTTCACAAAACCCACATCATCAACCACAAAAAAAAAAAAATCCATTTCCACATGATGTACTGATTTCAACTAAATATTTCCACCTTCTATACCACAAAACAAGCCTTCTATTTACATGGAAAGTAAACAGAGTAACACACATAAATAAACAACATCAAATCAAACGAACACAAAATATTTGACCATACAAACAACGGTAACTCTCAGATAGAAGGAAAACAGAAAAACAAAACTGTATCTCGAGATCATAAAAGAACGATGTAGAAGGTAGCGCTAATCGAACAGAGATCTCAAAATGATGGAGATTATACCTGTAACGGAATAGAAGGCAGAGAGGGAGAGAGAGATTACCAGAGAAATGAAAAGGAGGGTTTTAAGAGAGAGAGAGGGGGGCTAGGGTTTATGGCAATTCCCGATTATAGACACGGAGAAGCCGAAAAATATCTTGCCACTTTTATACGGAGAGTCGGTACTGGGTTTTGATCCTCTGCTGTTATCTTTCACTGGAATCGCAGAGACGCCGACCGTTTGATTTTTCCAGCGAAATAACTTTTCTTCACGAAGGCTTCTAGCAATAAAATAGGCAGCTGATTTTACCACTCCTTTTTTTGTTAACGTCACTCCTCTGCAGGTGTATTTTTACACCAAAAATACACTTGTAAAAGAGTGGTGTTAACAAAAAGTGGCAAAATCATTTTCCATAAAATACTGTAAAAAATTTAAATTTGGGCGAAAATGGAAAAAAACACTTAAAGCAAAAATGAGATTTAATTCATTGTGAATTTTTTAATCCAGAATGAAAGAGCTCGCTTTGACTATTTAGAGTCTGTAACCGTATACCTTTCATTACAAAATCAATAAACCGCAAAAAAAATGGATTATTTTGTGAAGGAATTTTTGGGCCTCTAAAAAGTGGAATTTGTGCTTGTAGAAATTCTCGAGGAATCAGAAATAATAAGAAAACCTGATATACACCCCCATAAAATTACCTCAATGTTGTTCACACTGAATTTTTTTTTTTTGTGAAAACTGAAAATAAAATAATTCCCGTTTCGCTAAGAAAAATAAGTACTTCTTTTTTAAATTAAAAATGATGTATTATGAAAGAATGATATGTCTCGTAAAACAAGAAATAAGTACTTCAAAAAATAAGAACCTTAACGGAACGGGACAGTTGAAAAGAAAAAAATGAATACAAAAAATTCTCAAATTAAGCCAACTTTTTAGAACATCCAAAACAGACAAAGTTAATAGTTACTCCAATTTGGTAATTCTAAAACATGCGTTGTTAATTGACAAAAATATGAACTATGACATGTATTTTAAATATTACAAACTGAGATGGCTCTAAAAAAAATGGAATAAACTCATTCTCTCCTCCTTTGGTTCAAAAAATATATTTATTTAATAATCGTGTGCCTGAGTCAGTGCATTAGGGCCCAAGTAAATGAATTAGGCCCCCAAGTAATCATGCAATTTTTATAAGATTCATCACCAGGGTACCGGAAAAATTGCATACCTTGGAGTAAATTTGCATTGATTGACCTGCGCCTGAGTCACATAAGCGTGTGCATGAGTGAAAGCGAGAGGGAAAGTGTGACAGACATTTCAAAATCATTGCAACCTATTAGTAAAATTCATTAGAGTTAGGGTTGAGACTTGAGTGCGATAAGAAAGGGTTCTACAGAATAATAATAACAGATTTAAGGGTGTTTTCGATAGTGAAAAATTTGTAAATTTTATTTGTGACTGAGAAGTTGTTAAGTATTTACGGTAGTGAATAAGTTGTTGAAAAATGTCAAGTTGTTTCCAGTAGTGAATAAGTTTGTTGATGGTTTGTGAGTAGAGTTATTGCAGTAAAAATAGTTTTTCTTGACAAGTTTTTTGTTAGTGGAAACGAAATGTGAAAATACTGAAAGTTTTTTGTTAGTGGAAACGAAATAGAAAAATGCGTTAAGTTTTTTTGTGGTTTTTGTAAGTGGAAACACTCTCTTTGCATTGATTGAGCCTGGCTTGTTAATTTGTAAACAAATCGGATCTTTAACGAGTTGAGCCTAGTTCAATTGCTAAACAAGTCTCTTTTAACGAGTCAAGCCTAGCTATACTAATGAGGCGAGCAAAGTTTTAGAGTTTTGTGCTCGACTCATTTTTTAAACAAGCCTAAACTCGAGTTTGGCTCATTTGTAAACGATCCAAGCTCTTAACTAACTGAGCCTCAAGTTGGCCTTGCCTCAAGCAGCCAAGCTTCATTCGAGCTAACCAATATGACCAATTAATGTTGAAAATAATAATGCCAAAACTGTTTTGTTGGTGCCAAAACTCTAATGCACAATTCTAGAATTATTATTTTACCATTTTAAACAAAGCTTCAATATTGGCGTTCTTTATAAACACACATACCACAAGACGAGCAGAGTTTTAGAGTGTTGTGTTTGACTTGTTTATTAAACGAACCTAAACTCGAACTTGAGCTTGACTCATTTATAAAAAAAGTCAAACTTTTAACAGGCTGAGCCTTGAGTTGGCCTTGCCTCAAACAGTGAAGCTTTGTTCGAGCTAACTAAGGGTGCATTATTTTTAACTTAATTTTCTTCTTCGTTTGTTGTGCTTTGTTTGTTTTTTTTAAATTTTTGTTAGATTTGCGTGATATTTTTTTGATTAATCATCCGTCTCGACAATAAAAGTTTAAAAAGTACAAAATTACAACCGAAAGCAAAAGAAAGTTTACTAAAGACTGAAAAAGTATTAAACAATTGTCTTATTTGTCTAAAGTGTCGTCTAATATGAATTCTTTCAATATCGGTCCATATTTTTATACTTTTCGTATTCGTTAATTCTAAAAATTACGACGAAAAACAAAACAAAAAATTACAAAAATAAAACATATCAAAATAAGTTCCAATTTATGTTTTTTGGGTTAACTTTTAAATCCATTTTCCAGGAAACAACTCTAGAATGATGGAGCAAAATTTACTACCCCTCCCACTTTAAAACAAAGCTTCTGAATATCGGCATACCACGTGGATAAGTCCAGCTCACCTGAGCGGGGAGGGAGGAAAATGCTAACGGTGACACGTACGACAAAAATACTAAAATTAATGCGCAATGGGGTGGCGCCACGTGGAGGAGCAGCTGTTATTTAGAGGACATGGGTAGGGAACCAACCCACATGTGCTTAGGCAAATGGCTTCTCGTTGTGGAAATTCTCGAGAGCGGTCCACTGCCACGCGCGATTGCGGGGCGCGTGCAAAGGTCTCTGATAAATACTACTTGTACCTAGGGCTGTAAACGAGCCGAATCGAGCCGAATATTTGAATGTTCAGATTCGTTCATTAAGTTTTTTAGCGAACTCGAGTTCGAGCCGAACTCAATGAAAATTATGACGAGCCGAACTCGAACCGAGCTTGCCTAAGTTTGGGTCGAACTCGAGCTTGTTCACGAGCCTTAACGACCCAATAATATCATATATTTATGCTCTTATACAGGTCTAAAGTTGCAAATAAAATTTTTAGTATGTATATAAATTTGTTCATATACATATAAAATGATAAAAACGTATATATAAAATGATAAAAACATATACATAAGTAAGTTTTTAGTAATTGTAAACGTTTAGGCTTGTACAAAATTTAAAATTTTCACTATGTAACTGTATAAAATCCTCATGATATACATATACTCCAGGTTCGCGAGTCTAATCGAGCCGAATACTACTACGTTCATGTTCGGCTCATTTATGAAACGAGCCTAAAATTGAGGTTCAGGTTTGGTTCATTAAGTAGACGAATCGAATTTGAACGAGCCTTTACCGAGTCGAGCCTCGAACAGTTCACGAACGGCTCGGTTCATTTACAACCCTACTTGTACCCCCCAGTAAAAAGGAGAAGGAAAAAATGGGAAATGAAAGATACGGATAAGATACGTGAGAAAATAAAGATCTTATCCAAACGAAGCCTGCGCATTCACGAAAATCGAACTGTAGATTTGTATGATTAATAAAAAGGAAAGAAAAAAAATCGCAACGCTTTTTATTTTTATTTTTCATGAATGCACTCTAAAATTTGTGTTCTACGGGAGCGTTTCCTCTAAGCGTTAAAGTTATGAATTACTTCTGCTGATCTGTCGTTTTAATTTTATCGGATGTTCCCGAAGGAACCTTCTTGTGATATATAAACGTTTAAATTGTTTTCAACTAAACTTTCAAAAAAGTGACCTTGAAATTTTGAGAATTGTTAACTTCAATTCAAAAAATAAGGGGCAAGAAGGGAATTAGTCTATGGACTTTTTAAACTAGACATGCATTTTGAGACAAGTTAGAGTCAAAAAGTGGACAACAACATTGGGACAAAGGGAAAATGTCATAGAGGTACGCTCCTCGTGTATAATAGAAACAAATAATCAATTTAACAAGAAAATAATATTTAAAAAGAAAATAAAATTTCTTTCATGAGGAACTATCGTGGCTAAAGTAGAATATTGTGCAGCATTGGATGCAAAGATGGCCCTACTAGGGTTTTAGGGGGTTCCCAATTAAATTATATATATATATTTTTTCATACTTATAGTTTTATATATTTCTTTCACATTGTCTATGCAAGATCATTCATACAAAACAAGATAAAATGTTTGGGAGTAAGTAGATCATATAGATCAACAAAAGAAACAAAATTAGGTCCGATAAATTTTCAACTTAAAATAGATATTTTTTATTTTATGTAGTTAGTTGTATGAAAACCGTTAAGTAAAAATTCTGTTGCCACCTATGATTGGATGTGCATTTGATCTCTCTCTCTCTCTCTTGAAGTTGTGCTTGGATATCTGATGAGTCATGACTGATGAGTGATTTACTATGCTTGAGTTATGAGACCATGGGACTGTACTACGCAGCCCTGTGAGGGGCAAATCACCGCCGCTCTAGTCTTGCTTTGGTGATCGAAAATATTCACTTTATAGAGCTTGTTGAGTAGAACAAATTTACCAAAAATCAGCTCGATCGGATATCATTAAATGTCTCATCCGAACATTATTATCTTGAAATTATTAAGTGTACCAAGAAACAGTGGATTGTAATCTAGTGTTTCGGATCCATTCATTTCAAGATAATACTAATATTTGGATGAGACACTTAATGATACCTGATCGAGCTAATTTTTTGTATATTTGTTATACTCAACGAGCTTTACAAAGTAAACGTTTTCGATCATCGGAGCGAGATCGGAGTGGCGGCGATTTGTCCTGCATAGTACGTTGTGCAACACAGTCTCTCGATCCTGAGTTATGGGATTAGAAATGTACTGTATTGGACTAACAAAAGCAATTTTTTTAATTTTGATGAAAGTAATACCACGAGATAGACTAAAATTTGCTACCGAGTACTCAATATAGAGATGAATTGATTTCGTCATTCAATACCAACTTATGAAAAATCGATCACGTCGGACTAATTTTAGGCTGCGTCCTTTTTAACTTATATAAGTTTGGAACTTATTTTGACATTTTTTTTTTGTTTAGCTTTTTATGGTAATTTTTGGGATTAATCATTCATCTCAACTAGATGAATTGGAAAAGAATAAAAATATGGACCGATGTTGAAAGAATTTAAATAAGATGACACTTTAAACAAATAAGACAATTGTTTGATATTCTTTCTGTTTTTAGTAATCTTATTTTTTGCTTTCGGTCATAATCCAAAGATTATCACAGGAATCTTACAAAAATTCAAAAAAAACAGATAAAACACACAAAACAAAAAAGAAAATTAAATTAAAAAGAATGCACTATTTTTCCGTCGAACTTCAAGATATAAGGAAAAGCATACCAAATACTCTTTTGACTTTATTTGTTTCAGAAGTCTTGTCTCAGTTCGGTATCCTAGAGCCTTCATGAATAGGAACGTGATTTCATTGTGAAATAGAAGTATTTATGGTAAGGACTTGTTCGGCAAAATAATTCATTTTGGATTATTTTTTGTTCTTAAAAATTTATATTTGTTAGTTTTTCGTTAATTTTTGGAGATTATTGCTTTGTCAAGACGAAAACAATCTAATCTAAAAAGTAAAAATTAGGATCAAAATTCTTTTTTTTTTTGATAAAGATGAAAAAATTGGCTATTGGCTTATTTTTGTCTTTTATTCAAACAAATTTAGATTTGATCTTATTTTTTTACTTTTTAAATTCATTTCGTCACGACGAAGTAATAATCTTCAAAAAATTAACGAAAAACTAACAAATACGATTTTTTTTAAATAGGGGCAAAAAATAATCTTGGATGGATTATTTAGCCGAATATATTATATGGACATATGATTCACGTACTTCATGTTCCTTCTAAATGTACTCTGAACTTTTAATGTGCTTTGAAAATTGAGTTTGTGTAATTTTAATCACTAAAAGATAAGTATTAAAGCGTGATAAGTGAAACTCAAAAACAATTTTCATTTTCATTTTCATTTTATAAAAGGAAGTGACTCAACTGAGTCAACCCATACCAAACTCTTGTATTAACTGCACAAACGGGGCAAAACAATTTTTTTTTCCGACAAAAGGGTGTACCACGTGGCTATTGTTATTCATTGACTCATTGAGAAAGGATCCTCTTCCAAACGTTCTTTTTTTTTGGAATACTTTGTGAGCTCTAACGAGACCACTTTGATAATGCATTTTTTTTTTTATAGAAATCTTAAAAAATACTCTAATCATGTAAAAAATCAAGACTGTGTTTTGATTAACATGATTTTCGAATTGATTATTAAAAAAAACGAGTGACACACAAAATAAAAAATATTTAACTCAACGTAACATGTTGCGATCTTGTGTCTGTTAATAGTCGATTAACTTATTTTTTTTTAGCATAATTGATAGGAAAATGCTAACCTCCTCGCCCTTAGGGCGGAGGAAAATATACAAAAGGTGCATTGATATCCGCAAAAAATATACTGATATATGTGAAAGTGTAATAATATCCAGGAGATATGTATTGATATCTGAACTTATTTGGAATTATTTGTGTATTATCCTTTGTCAAGTGGACGGAGGTTAACAAGACCGTAATTGATATTTGCAACAAGTTCTAAAAATGCATGTATTCGATCAAAGTTAGACCATATATAGTTCATGAAGTTCGCAATATCATATATCATCCTTATTAAGCGTTCTTGGAACACTGTCATATAGTTTCTCGGTCTCTTTTCACTCCACATTGTCGTAGAGTTCGAGATCAAATGTGCAAATTGAGCATCATCATGTTGTAGAGTACGAGCTTAGAGCACCACTTGAACGGTGTTTAAGAACATGAATAATCTTCCAAGTACAAAATGAAAAAAATAAAGGGTAATAATTTTGGCATTTAATTTGTTGATAACCATATTCCAATCTTTTTCTTGCCAGGTGTATTTTGAACACTTAAACACAAAAATTAGAAAATTGATTTTGATACTTCATTTTTAGTCAATTTTTTTTTTGTTTGACAAAAGTAAAAGGTACTGCATTGATAAAACCCAATGGGACTTACATAACGAGATTAATTACAGATAACTTGGACAAAATCAAACTAATCATCTAACTGATACATAACGAGAAAGAACGAGACGATTGATGTCTTTCATCCCTAGCCCAGGTATCGCCTCACGCATTTTCTGCAGAGCGGAAGATTCATATTTTTTATATAACATTCTCAAAAAG
Organism: Rhododendron ovatum; assembly: GCA_019656835.1. Taxonomy (NCBI): domain Eukaryota; kingdom Viridiplantae; phylum Streptophyta; class Magnoliopsida; order Ericales; family Ericaceae; genus Rhododendron; species Rhododendron ovatum. The sequence goes on along the minus strand of CM033798.1, from coordinate 10,616,516 downwards.
AGATTTGTTGTTAGCCAAAAAAAAAAGACAATAATAACCCAGACGATTAGATGAACTTCGACAAAAAATGAACACACTAATTAATTTCTAACAAATAAGAAATCATCAAATCAGCTTTATTTTCCTGAGTCCCTTTTCTCTCTCTAAACTTTTCTCTCTGCTAGGTTATCTCAAAAGCCACAACAGCTCCCTCCTTTCCCTCCTCTCCAATGGGTTTTACACTCATTTTTTGCGACAGGAGGGGAGGGATTTCTCCTCCCATGGGGTTTTTCTCTCCCAATTTTTTGATTTGGAGCTTTTTTAGGTGTTTTTTTTGCATATATTCTTCTTACCTCATTTGTTTTGGTTATTCCAAGCTCGTTTTTTTCCACTTTTTTCCCAGATCCGAAGTTTCTGCTACGCATGTGGTGGTGGATGGGTTCGGTGGTGGCTATGGTGGTGAGGCTGTGGCGGTCTTTGGTCGGGGCAGAGGCAGACGTTTTTGGGTTCTCTGGTTCCGTTTGGAGCTCAATCTGGCGTTAACAGGGTGCATGGCACGTTGATCCAGAGTCGGTTCGGCTCCTCTGGCATTTCTCATATTTCGGTGTTGGGGGCAGAGCGTCTGCAGATGGCACCGATGTTGCTTGGCATTTTTTGTGGAGTGGTGTCTTGTTTTTCTGTTAGAGTGGTTTTTCTTTTTGGTCTTTTGGTTCTTTTCTTTGGTGTCTCCAGATTTCTCCCCGTTTGTGGGGCTTCTCTCACCTCTACGTGGGTGGTTCTGTTACTTTTTGCTGTGCTCCGCCTATTTGGAGTTGATGGTTTAGTTAGAGTTGGGTGTAGTTTTTGGACGGAGTCCCCTCCTTTTAATTTCTTGATTCTTGTTTAGGGATTGAGTTTTCTCCTAATGTTCTGTTCTCTTGATCTATAATATTATTTGTTATCGTTGTAGCAAATATTTTTTTCTTCTAACAAATCACCAATAAATTCATACTAATCTTCTCAAGCCCAAACAATAAACAAATCTCCCAAAGGCGTAACACTCTATTTTTTCTTCTTTTTCCTATTTAAAATTACAACAATATCCTTTAGAGTGAATGAACACTAACAAAATAAGAATAATTTGATAATTTTATATAGGATAAAAGATAAAAAGTATAGTGACAGTAACTAATATAGAGTGTCAAAATCACTCTTCAAAAATTAAAGTGTAATTTTCAAAAAATAGAATGACAATAACTTATTTAGAGCCCGTTCCAGAACACGTTCTTAAAAAATAAGTACTTATTTCACATTTTCAAATTAAAAAATAATGTAAATGAAAAATAATTTTTTAAATTTTTTTACACCGTATTAAAGATTTTAATGAGATCTTTCAAACAAAATCTATGTTGCATATTTTTAGATTTAATGAACCTATTATTTTTGAACTTGAAATTGTCTTTTTAAAAAATAAGTACTTATTTCACGTTCCGGAACGGGGTTTTAAAAGAAAACACACGAAAATAAAACAACCGGCGCGTGAGAAATGCTTAAAAGCTCTCTTAACATTTTCTCTCTCTAGAATTTTCTCACTTTAAAACTCTCTCTCTCTCCCTGTCTCTCTTTCTCTCTCTCTCATTCGCGTGTAACTTCCGAACAAAAACCTACTGCGAGGGTCTGACCACCCCCATTTTGCAGCACACTCGCATCCAGATAGAGAGCGAAACTGACAAGCAACTCTAGAGAGAGAAACTACCCAGCACACCACCACAGAGAGAGAGAGAGACAAGAAAGTGTGTTTGAGAGAGAGAGAGAGAGGAGAGGAGAGGAGAGAAAGAGAAGTGTGGTTCTTGGCATCGATTATTTGGATCTTGTCCCTCCTACAATGCGCAATTTGTAGCGGACAAGGTAAAAACAATAATTTGACCCCTTTCAGTAGATTCAACCTTCTATCCCAATCCATCTACATCTCTTTAGTATCAATACATATGTATATATAAGCACATATCTAGACAATTCCTTCGAATCGAGCTTCCAAAGCATTTTGATTTCGCTTTTGACAAAAAGGGCTTGTTTTGGTGGAAAAAAGTATCCGATTCTTCTTCTACCCTTTTTTTCCCGTTGAAAACTTGATTGGTTTTCAAGGCTGGGAACTAGTTTTTTTTTTTTATTTTGTTTTGTTTTGTTTTTATCTTGTTACTGAGGAAACGTGCTTGGCTTGGATTTCTAGGGTTTCATCGCACGAACAAGTACTGGGAAAGGATTCGAATTTTGCAGTTTCGGACTATTCCGGGCTTCGATCAGGGCATTGATTGTCCAGTGTTGAGGGTTTGATTGAAGTGTACTCTGGTATTTCTAGGGTTTGATTGGAGTGATTAGGGCTTTGATCACGGCATTGATTTTTGATTGAGGAGGTGAACTGTGGTTTGTTGAGGTGAACTCTGGTGTTTCTAGGGTTTCATTGGATAACTTGTGGGAAGGCTTCAAATTTTGCAATTGTGGAGTGCTTAGAGGTTTTGATCTGGGCACTGATTGTTGATTAAGGAAGTGAACTGTGGTGTCTTGAGGGTTTGATTGAAGTGTACTCTGGTGTTTCTAGGGTTTCAAATTTCGCAATATTGGAGTGCTTAAAGGTTTTGATCTGGGCACTGATTGTTGATTAAGGAAGTGAACTGTGGTGTATTGAGGGTTTTTGATTAAAGTGTATTACTCTGGGATTTCTAGGGTTTCATTGGATGTACTGTTGCTGCGGAGGCCTTGAATTTTGGAATTTTGGAGTGACTAGGGTTTTGATCAGGGCACTGAGTTTGATTTGAGGGAGTGAAGAGAAAGGGTTTGATTCCAGTGTACAATGTACGCGGTCATTGACCTTTCTAGGAATCGGCGAGGCAGCGTATTTGGTGGATGTGGTATTTTGTGGTTCGCTATTCAAATTGCATAAGAAATATGGTGCAAGGTGGTTGTTTTGGGTATGACTATGGAAGAGGATTGCAGTTTATAGATTGAAATATTGTTCGTGGGTTAACTGTTCCGGGCTTGAGCCCTTTCGGAGTGGTTGATCCTCGGTGGGGAATGATTTTGGTATTAGATTCTGGTGACAGGGTGGGTTTGATGATTCTGTGCTGGTTAGTCAGGAAAGGCAGCAGATCGTGCTATAGCAGACCGTTTGGGCTAACCTAGTTTGAGCAGTATCTATACCCATTTAGTTTCGTTTTTGTAGTGTGTTTTCATCTGGAGTTTCGCTACATATTATAGCAGTTCACTAGGTTGCTGTTGCATTAAGTCTGAACTCGGAAGTAAAACCTGTCCGGTGGTTTTTATCTTGTGCCCGAGTTCTTATAACTGGTGTTACTATAAACTGACTGCAATTTGTGATAAGCAGTTTCCGTAGTAAGATTTTACTA
>CM033798.1:10588054-10613054 GCA_019656835.1 Rhododendron ovatum | reverse complement strand
CAAATAATTGGAATCCCGTCTGCATTTGAAGCTAAAGTTAACTGGAAATTGGTGGGTTTCAAATTTTGTTGGCATTGGAGGTACGAAATTTTGATGAAGTAATATTGAAGCCGGAAATGAATGTGGGGACATGGTGCATGGACAGGAGCATAGTTTCTGGTTCGTTTCCTTAACCGAACAGCGCTGCTGGAAAGTAACTGAAGCAATTCTGTTTCTGTCTGGTTACCAATTTGCTTATTTTAGTATACTGTGCAATGTCTCGCTGCTTTCCATTTCCACCACCTGGCTATGAAAAGAAGGCTAGATTGGATGATGCTAACTCACTAAATAAGGTTTGTCTTTCCATAACCTTCCTACTTTTACCTTAACCTGTTTTTTCTATACAGTGTGGTTTAGTTGGGGAAATATTGGTCACAGACCACATAGATGCTAATTTGATCTCCGTTGCCACGGGAGTGAAATATATCGTTATTCTCTTTGCTTTCATGGACCTACTGAACCTGCTTAGCTGAAAAATGGGATAACTAGAATGCTTAGTTAGCAGTATTTTCCACTTCATAATTTTGGCATGTGTTTGTTGTTTTCTTTGTTACTTATCTCCTTGGATCTGCTGGACATTTTCCCTTTTGATGACTCAAGGTGTTTGGAGTTTGGACTAGCTTACGTGCACCTTGGATCTGTTGGACTTTACGACCTAGAATCCAATATATTGAGTTGATGAACTTAAGATCCTAAATGATTAGTGTTTAACTCTTTCCGGTGATTTACCGTATTAACTCAGATAGTAGCCCTAGATGTGTTACTGAATTAGGCATCATCTTTTATCTTCCGTCTAACAAATTTTGGTCCTCTAGAGATTTTTACAGTTTGGATCAAATTTGGTCCTCATAAATGGGAATTTTTCTCTACATTAGCAGATTCAAAATGACCAAGTTATGTTGTATCTCTTTAGGTTTTGTTTTCTTTGATTTTCTCTTCTCCATTATGCCTAATGGGTTTGTGTGATGTTAAACTCCAGAAGTTTGTTGCAGATAGTTTCCTGGTTTAGACCAAAGCTTTTGATATTAATCTATTACACTTGGGACTAGAATTGGATGGATAAATGGTTTTTTATTTGCAAAGGAATTTTAAGGTGCATAATGAAAAATAGGAAAGTCTACTGTGGAAGATGGTTTAGGGAACCGATGTAGATTTGACTTCAGAGTGTTGCTCGGGTAGGGGCTAGAAGAACTATTAAGAGGGTTATTAGAAATCAATTTTGAAGAGACTGTGAAAGAGCTACACATTCCGTAAGCCATCTCTCTGTTCTCAAGTTTTTCCTTCTTGGGATGGTAACAATTGTATTGGGGCTTTAGGTTTAGATTATTTTAGACCTTGAAATGGAAGAAAGTTTCCTATTGAGTTTTTCATTTAGCAAATATGTAAGGAAAATATTTAAGGTGTAGGATACGGTCAAGGGAACGTACATTGTAGGTGTATCATCTTGGAAATAATTTGTTTTTCTTTCCAAAGACATTACCAGAAGGAGTATGGAATCAAATGAAGTACCTAAAATGGAAACTTATCTGAAAAACTGGAAAAATAAATGGACTGTGCAGGAATTTGTGTGGTAGCCTAAAGATTGAAAATTGTTAATGGAAATCAGTTGGAACTATTATGTATTGAAATGTTATCTCTCAGTTGTTGGTTCAAGTTCTTTAATCGTTCCCAACCATGAAGGAAGTTACAAGACCTGTTGTGAGTTGGCGTATAATATGCCCAACCATTTCCTATTGTACTGCGGAATTTTGAGGATCATTAGTTTCCTTCTACTTTCTTTTGTCATTTTTAGAATGGCCTTATGCAGTGTTTTAATGAAGATCTTGAAATTGTAGATATATATATATATCGGGACGGTTCAAGGGACACCCTAAAAAAACACCTAAAAAAACACCCATAATCTCAATCTCATAGTTCCCGATCAAATTTTTATGATCCGAACCATTCAATGTGTGCAGAATGTGATTTTAAGGGTGCCCGCGAAAAATTAGCAAAAAAAATGACCAGGAAAGGTTTGATTTGATCAGTTTTTAACTTAGATTTAATGAACGGTTCAATTAACAACTGCTTAAAACAAGTACTTCGTGATCATTTTTTTTGCTCTGCACACATTGAACGATTCGGATCATAAAAATTTGATCGGGAACTATGTGATTGAGGTTTGGGGTGTTTTTTTAGGTGTCTAAATAGTTGTCCATTGAACCGTTCCGCATATATATATATATATATGTATATATATATATATATATATATATATATATATATATGATCTACATCTTGAAATTGTACTGGGTATTGAGAGTAGAAAGATTTTAGTCATCTCTCAGTTAAGGAAAACATGAAATATTGCGAGTAGAAAGATCGGTTTTGTTGTCTATCATATGGGAATGTGGCAGTCTGAAAAAATTTAAAGTATGTGGGACCCTGGAAAGAAAACCAACTGAATTATTTGGGGAACCGAAGGAGTATTTGAGAAAGATGGAGGGAAGTTTTTTAGTGAATGTTGGAACATTGGGGTATTCTGCCTATATGCGGATGTCTATTCTGATGCATTATGCATATATCAGGAACACCAGTTGAGAGATGTTATGTTTAGAATAAGGACATGTATTAGTGCCTTATCTGAATCCTTGCTTCTTGAAGACATATGAAAAGGAAAAAGGACTTGCTTTTGAGATCTCTCAGGTCACCAGGAGCTTTTAAGAGCTCATAAATTGTCAGCATTATCGTGTGACATCCCAAAACAGCAATTTACTAAGATGATATCCCGTAGACAGTGGATCATGTGTGCCATAACTTTACTTTCAATTAATGGTGTAGTTTTCTTGCCAAAATGGCTTAGTTATTGATTATCCTCCTCAGCCTAATGTACTACTGGTTGAATTTTATTGGAGTGTAGAATAGTAACATATGTAGGAGATGTTGTCTTTCACTAGTTGAGACTGTTAAGTACTTAGGTCCAGATTATGCTTTTATGTGTTCCTTGCTCCACTAAATGTGAAAATGAACTCTCAGTGTGTTTCTTCGACCTTGCTCTGAGATATTGCTTTCCGAAATGGTTTTTTGCGGACCAAACATGTGCAAGTATCGTATTCAGTAGCTTGGCAGTGAGGTTTGATCACATGAAAAATGTGGACAGGCCCACAAGGCTTACATACTATGTGAGGTGGTATTACATTGTTGCGGGACAAGCTCTAGGCCTCTAGCACTCCTTTGCACGATTTTTCGTATTATTGATTTCCGGCATAGTAGTCTTATTTTCCTTGCCAATATATATATATTTTTAAAGTATGGCATTTGTAGTTCGTGTGTGAATGTTGGTCATTTGAACACTTTGTTGCCAGTCTGCTCTATTGGATTTAATCATATTCTGGATGGCTGTTGTAAAATATTTTAGTTGGATTCACTAAACCCTTGACATAATCTTCAGGAGAAGCAAAGAGAGAAGAAGCCTAAGAAGGAAAAGAAGGACAAGGAGAAAAGGGAAGATAAAGAGAAAAAGGAGAAAGATAGAAGCGATGGAAAACATAGAGACAAGAAAGACAGGAAAGAAAAAGACAAGGAGAAAAAGAAGGAGAAGGAAAGGGACAAAGATAAAGATAAAAAGACCCCCTCAGAGGACAAGAGGCTTGCGGCTCAATCTGATAGTAACAACAAGGAGAAGCTTGATCAAAAACATAGCGAGAGAGATAAAGATAAAGACAAAGACAAAAACAGTATCTCAGAGGAAAAGAAACGGGTCTTACAGTTTCATGGTCACAGTGGAGACACGCCTATTCGCAACAGTCTTTTTGCTGAGGGAACTGGGGAATTCAAATTTGTTCAAGAGTTGTGCAGGAGGATTAGAGATGAAGAAGAAGGAACTGGGAGCCAATTAGTTGATAGACTTCCAGTCACAGAATGGAAAAATGTTGAGCGGGACAGAGTTGTGCTTAAGGATGCAAGAAATCTCGCTGGAGGGAAGGAAAGGAACGATGAGAAAGGAGTTGACAATAAAAAGATCAGTGGGGTTAATGCAAGATGTAGTGGGGTCCAGAACCTTGTTGGATTGGTCCAAAACAGAGTGGACGTTCTGCCAAGACCATTTGAGAAACAGTTTGAGCAACGGGTGGAAGAGAAGGAGAAATCAAAAGAGAGGGAAGGTGGCGACAAAGGTGGGGAGAAACGCAAGGATAAAGACAAGGAGAAGAAAAGCCACGGGAAGGACAAAGAGAGGGATAAGGAGAAGAAAAAGGAGGAGAAAGTGACGGAGAAAGGTGAACATAAGACTAAAGATGGGGGTAAATTGCAAGATAGCAAGAAGAATGACCAACTTGGTGCTTTGAAGGTTAGAAATACACATGGTGCCAAGGACGGTGACCGGAATCCTGCTACCGAGGGAATTCTCAAGAAAAGGAAGGACCTCGAAGTGAATGGATTTTTGCATGGTTAGTCTTAACGAACTGTTCTGAACTGGTTGTTAACGTGTTCACTTTTTCCTGAACAAGGGTCCTAATGAAAGTTTATGAACCAGTCTGTGATCACCCTTCTTCGTAACTGACTAATGGTACTTCTTGTTGAATTGCCTTGCAGCCACGGATGTTAGGCCTCATAAAATGCCACGGCCCAGTCCTCATCTGTCGACAGAGAATGGAAGAAAATTGGAACCTTGCCATACTGCCATCCTGTTTACTTCTGCTGGTGAGTTTTTAATTTACTTTGATGGCTATTACACTTTTATTTCTTTGGGGAAGCAACTTGGGCACTTCTGTTTTGAACAAGCGGTGGAGGTGGTAATGAAAGTGTTTTGTCCAAGTGCCAGATCCACCTGTACTCATATGGCATTTGTGAGATTCCTCCTGATCTTAGTAAGCTATTGTGTTGAACTTTGTTGCATTTTACATTTGAACAAAAGAAACAGAAGATAGGCTACCTAATGTTTGTGACGTAGGAGAAGATTTGAGGTATTCTTGTATTAGGAAACTCTTTCGTAGCAATAATTTGTGCTACTTGTTTTTTGGCACCTTTCTATATTATTTTCTAGTTTCCAGATTTGAGTTCATGTCAAATCTGCTATTTTTGGTAGACTTGTATTTTCCTTTCTTAGTTTCCTTGATAGGAAAGGTTTTTAGCCTAGGTTGCTTCATGCTAGGACTACGACTTTTCCTTTAAAACTGATGACGGAGTTTCATGACAATAATGATTTGTTTTCTCGTAACAAGTATCGAGTCAGTCTTTTGCATTTCTCATGGCGTCTTTAATTCCTCTAGGAATGTTTTTATGTTCTTTTTAAGTTTCTAAGTGTCTCTTAAGTTTTCAAGAGTCTTCCTAGCTTTTAGAAAGTCAATTGTCTTTATTTCTCATTAAGCTCTAATCTTGGAAATCTAATTTTATTTTTCCTATGTTGGAGGGATGTTCCAACAAGTCCTATATAATCATTGCTATGAATGAAATCATTAGAGAGTGTGTTTTGAATTTAAATTGCCTTTGGCTTGTGAGAAGTTTATCTTCTTGTTTACTCTTATCTCTTAAGGTGGATTCCTTAGAGTGGTGAGTATATTCAGCCTTGTATCCCTCGTCGGGTGGTGTCAATCTGTATCCCGTTGGTTTCCTAACTTGGGTGGTGAGCTTTATCTCTTTTATCATTTTTACTTTTCTTCTTTCCCATTTGCGAAATCCGGTATCAATAACCCCTAAGGGCAAAATTGATTATTCATTCATGTCAATAGGTCTTAAGAGTTCTGCAGATTGTCTTGCGAGGATTCAAGGGTGTTCATTTGTTATCATGTACTAGAATGAGATCTAGTCATACGTGGTATTCCTATGTTTTTGGATCTTGGATTTACTAAGGAATTTGTGTGGGGAGATGAAAAGGGGATTCTTGAAGCTAGTTTCTCTTCCTTTTCCTTCTTGCTTTTCTTTCCCCTCTTCAAATCCAACAACCCAGCAAAGTATTAATACACTTTTCCAAGCATGTTCAACTGTGATCACCGTTCTTCTAACAAGTATTACTTCCTTGTTGAAATTGCCTTGCAGGTACTGATAGGCCCATAAAATTGCCAAGGCCCAGTCCTCATCCATCGGTAGAGAATGGAAGGAAAGTGGAACCTTGCCAAACTCCCATCCTTTTGACTGCTGATAGGCAGGGTGTGTCACTGAGTAATCTTAAGTTGAATAACAAGGAACTCAAGGTAAATGGGGTGATAGAATCTCATCCATTGCCCGTCTCCTCAAAAAAGTCCCCATCTCCAAGTACAAAAGCTGAGAAAAATGGTGAAGCTTTGATAAAGCCGCCCCATCCTGATTCAGAGTATCTGAGCAAGGTACTTTCAGTTCCCAAAATGGAGGACTGGTCTGATTTTGATGACCAGGAATGGCTATTTAGCAGCAAAGATTGTCTGGCTGAGAAGAAGCCCAAGGTGGGGTCTGCTGAGAGCCCAAGGGTATGGGCTGAAGCTCTGCAGATAGAATCAGCAGATATTTGTGCTCTGCCGTATGTTATTCCTTACTGAGGGGTGTTTAACCTGATTATGAGTTGATGAGGTGAGTTCTTCAGAAGACCAATATTTGGTGAATTTTTTGGAAGCATCCCGCTCTTGAAAGATGATGTCCGGCTTTATACCTCTGCCGGATGTTGTTCCTTGCTGGTGCGTCTTTAAACAGAAATGACTGGATGAGGTGAGCTCTTCAGAAGAACGATACTTGGGCAATGTTGGAAGCATCCATCTCTTGAGAGAGATTTTCTGGTTTAACCCTCTACCACATGGTATTCATTGCAAATGGTTGTGTAACTGTGAATGACGTAATGTGGTGAATTGGAAATCTCTTCAGAAGATGAAAACTTGGTGAATATTGAAAGCATTCAGCTCATGAGGGATGAGTTTCAGTGTTGATACTCCAGTTTTATGTTTCCTCCATGTGTGATCGAGCAGATGGGTAGTTAACCGGGAATGGCTTGATGAGGTTCTCTTTAGCAGACCAAAACTAGGTTAATTTTGGGAAGCTTCCAGCCCTTGAGAGATGATTTTCTGGTATTATCCCTTTGCCAAACAATATTTGTTACTGGTGGGTATTTAACTGGGAATGAATGGCTGAGGTGACCTCTTCAGCAGACCTAACTTGGTGAAAATAGTCGGCATCCAGCTCTTGAGAGACGAGTTTCTGGTTTTATGGCTGCATTTTTCTGCCATACACGCACGTGACTGATACAGACATCTTATTTTGTTTTCAAGTGAAATAAATCCGTCACATGTCATCGTTGCTCTCCAGTGGGTTGGCATCAGTGGACAGTTTGCATTGAAGAACTAATTCATTTGGCATGGAAGAACATTCCACGTGGTCCCGAAGGCGAGAGACCCTGCGAAAAACAGTGGGTTGGGTGAATGGGCTTGGCGCCGGCTGGGTAAAGATTGTGCAATTTTATTTTACTTTTGTAGTATCTGATTGAAAGCTAAGATGCTCTTGTTATAGTTGAAGTTGTTGAAGAAAACTAGATGTGCTCTTTGCAACTCCACCACAATTTTGATTTGTAACATAGAACACTCTTATTTATATGAAATGTAAGATAGAGAGAGAAAAAAGAGAGAGGTAGTAGTCTCAATTCTATTGTTTAACATCACATGTATTAGTAGTGTTACAGTAGTGGTGTTCATAAATCCTTTGTATTGTGTGTAGAATCTTGGATCTTGTTCTTCTCGAAGTACTTGTAGGTGGGTTTTTTTCTCTCTCACCCCTTGTGAGTGGCAAAATACTTATACTCCCTTTGTCCCAAAATATTTGTTCGGTTCGCAAAATAATACAATTTTTGCTAGAAAAATCCGAATTTTTTTTAACAATTTACTAGATATCAATGAGTTTTTTTATTTTGAATTTTTTTTTAAATTTTTTCTTGAAAAAATTATGTTATGTTTAGGACATCGTTTTGCGGGCCAGACAAAAGTTATGGGAAGAGGAAGCAGGTGATTTGTCATGTGTTTGGTGATAGAGAGTGCTCACGCTTAAGTACTAGGCCCCGTCCAATTTGCTTGCCTGTCAGCTTGGGTCATTTGTGGTCCCTTTCCAAGCACATAAGAAAGATCAGAATTATTCACTTTTTAGAGCTCGCCAAAAATATCAATCACGATAAAAATCACGTTGATTGAGTAATGTTGTTCAAACACGTGGATATCGATTTTTGGTAAACTTAATTTTGTTTTGAATAATTTACCAAATAAGTATACAATACAGTGTTCGGACCATAGTAAATTAGTTGGAATGAGTAATACACGTACCCAATTTTCTCGTGTTTTGGTGCTCTCTCCCTTAAGAGGTACTACATACATTATATAGTTACATTACATTTATGTGGAGTCACTTCAAATCCCACAAAAATCTAGAAAACATCCATAATTGCACAATTTCGCCCATACGTAACCATAAATAATAATTTTTTTGAAAGGCAAAAAAATTTAATTAATTTTGAAGACGTTACAAGACTAATAGGAGCAAAGAAAATACACCCATGTTCATAGAACACTTCTACCTAATCCGGGACCCGAAACCTATGAATGTCAAGAAATCAATCGAAGGACATCCATATGGGACAAACCCATCTACATAGGTCAAAAACCAAACATCCTATATGGGTCTGAAACCCATATCATTCCAGAAATAATTTGCTGATATCCGTTAGAGCTGATTTTTTATAAGGTCCCACAAAATAATATTTTAAAATCTATAAGCATTTTGTACTTTTATGGAGTCCAGAATTAACCCCACATAAGATATAGCGTAACTATATTGTGTAAAATGGTAATGTACCTAACTTTTCTATTATTTATTGGTGTTGTCTGCAGTCGAATCAATGAATCATGTGAGAATTTTTCCTCTCAAGAATTTCACTCCCCTCGTCACGTGATCTACTAATAAAAAATGCATCAGAAATTACCGATGGGAGGAAATTTTAGCACTAATCTGAGTAGTAATTGGTCGTGGGCTTCGTCCCAAATGGATGTTCTAGATTGGTTTTTTGTGAATCGTAGGTTTAGGTCTTGGATTGGGCAGATAAATGTTCTTTATACACAATATTGTTTCCTTGTTCCTTTTAGTTTTGTGACAATTTCAAGATTAATAATTTTTTTTTCAGTTTAAAAAAAACTAGTGATTTAATAAAACAGATTAATTTGGTAGCAAACGGTAAGTTGTTGGCAGTTAAGTATTGGCTTCACGAACTAGAATATACGATCTAGGTTTGCATAGGGCTGTCTATGAAATAGACTATACGATCTAGGTTTGCTACTCCATGGAGTATTTGTGAACTCTTCTCGGGCTCACTTTAATAATGCGATCCGTTCGTTTTTTAGATCTTAGCATTAGCCAAATTATTGTCTATGCTTGCTTTGGGTCTCTAAAACCAATCATTGTCAAACCAAACAAATATGTTGGGATCTTGATATGATTTCGGAAGGGAAAATGACGGCCAAAGATATGTTTTGATAATTAATACCTACCAATGACATTTTCAGCATTAATAATTGTTCTTAGCATGTCCTTAGAGGGTATTAATTATCAAAATACGTCATGGGCATTAGCCAAATTATTGACTATTCTCGTTTTGGGTCTCTGAAACCAGCCATTGTCAAACCAAACAAATAGGTTGGGATACTGATATGATTTCGGAACGTATCTAATTTGAAAAAGAATACAACAAGATCGGAATCCATTTAACCCATTAATATCAAAGTATAAATGCATATTAAAATCCTATCAAACAAAACTGGATTTATGCTAAAGGATTTGTAATCCAATAACACTTTCTCACCTCTTTCACATGAGAGGTGGGAGTTCGATTCTCGTCACAAACAAGAGTGTTTGGTGTGGTGGATGTCCTTTGGCTTGCCCCACCCGTCTGCCGCTTAGCGGTACTTCTCTTCCATTCCCTTAGAAGTAGACTATATATTTATCGAGTGACAAAAAAACAAAATTTGATTTACGAGATGATCATCCCAGGTCTAAAAAATAAATGGATTGAATCATCAGAATGGGTCCGGAAATAGTCCACACAAACGAAAACAATGGACAATCCACTGTCCACGTCCCCCAAAGAATTCACATTGAATGCAAAATTTAGTGCAAGAACTACCCACTGTACGAATCTTACACGTATTGAAAACCCATTAATTCTCTCACCATCCCACAGGCGACGCCATAGCCAACATAGCGGCTGACCCCGTGGGAAGAGATGGAAAGACTATTAATATTATGCTAGCTTGTACGCAAGAAATGAACCCATTAAATTTGGTTGATGAACCCGTCCTAGCTTATACGCAAGATGAAAGTGGATAATTAAAAGTTGTCACATTATATTTTGATTATCTATTTAAGATATTGATAAGATTAACAATGTAGAGGTCCACAATGGTTTAATCAAAATTAAATAACCAAAATTTGTCACATCATCTCTTCAACTTATAAAAATCTTGAAATTGTGACATAAAAAATAATTTTTTTGAAATAGTTTTCAAACTAATAAAAACAGGTTATTAGAAAAGGGGAAAATAGTTTTTGAAAAAAAAAAGTTTTACTAATAAAAAATCTGTTTTTGCAAAAAAAAAAAGCAGTTTTGGAAAAAACATTTTTAATAAAAAAAACTTTTTTGAAAAAAACTGTTTTTAAAATGTTTTTTTTTTTTAAAACATGTTGAAAATGGAAGAGAAAGAAAGTTTTTGTGTAGTGATGGTGTATTTGATTGAGGAAATGTGGGGACAACTAAATCTAATTATTGGCAAGAGGTTGCTAAGTTAATTTGGTTATTCCAATGTGAGTTCTTTTTTAAGCGAATGTTGCTATCCTTATCAATATTTTGGTTTTGATTATACCACTATGGATGCTCTTAGATGGAGTATTACTCAAAATATTTGTGCACGGTTACGCACACTTTAACTAATTTCGGGAGACTCAATCTCACTGTCTACTAGCACATAGCCCGACTAAAGTTAAGTTCGGTTGTTGATATATACTGTAATATCTAGAAGGTTTCACACTTGAGCCCATAAAGATCCTATCTACTTGTTTGAGACCAATTTAATCATTTAGCATATTATTTGAGAGCTATTATTTCTTCAAAGAAACCTTTAAAAATTGAATGGATGTATAATTAACAATTATAGACTTTGTACTTCAAACTCCATAAAGTTTTTGACCTCATGAAACAATATTCCTGGAGTTGCCATTGCACCGCCCCTATAGCAATACTAGGGCTCCGTTGGAATGTCATGTGAGAAATTGGTTCCCAAAAAAAGTGAAATGTGAAAAAATAAAGGAAAATAAAATTTATTTTTCTGCATGTATTCTGTTGGCAAGAAATCTTGTAGGAAAACAAGAATTCATTCCTTTTGACAAGACCTATATTGTAAGAAAGTGTTTCTCAACGAAAAAGTTGAAGCTATGAGTCCTATAACTTTCCTTGTAACTGAACATAGAGAAAATAAGAAAAATTAATTGTTCTGTCATTTTCCTATTCTTTTCGTGCAACTGAACAAGGCCTAGAGGTACGCGCAGAATTCCTCCCTAGAAAATATAACAAATTTAATCAAATCCCTCGTATTAGAAAGAAATCTCCTACAACAATTTGTTTTAGGAAGCACAAACATATTCCATTCATAATAAAAACAAATACGAAGGACACTATTGGTTCGAAAATACAAGGTAAACAATAGGAAAAAAAAAAAACAAATACAAAAGCTTTAAAAAAAAAAGCAGCAGTAACAATAGTTAAAAATTCATGAGTCCACTCAAGATTGAATTTTGAAAGAACCGACTCTACATCTTGCGAAAAACACCAAGTCCGTTGCCGCTGCCGTCTCTACTGGCGGTACTCCACCACCGTCGTTTCCAAAGAATTGTCGGGCGCCGGAGCTCCAAATCCATATCATTTTGGACGTGATCTATACGTTGCATCAGTTTTAAATGTACACCACGGGTTCATCTTCTCAAGTTTTCTAAGACAAGGGTAGCATTAATTAAAACCATCTTCCAACCGCAAATTAAAACTCGCCTCTAAAATCATAATTAGAGTACAAAAATATCTATAACGTCAACCTTTTATTTCAGCCCTAAGGGAGATTTCGGCTTCTGTGGAGCTTTCTATTTTTTATTACTCAATCTGTTCGTGTTTGTTGGTCAATTTTTGACATTCGGATATGTTTTAAATTATCTATATTTTTCAATTTATAATGGGTTTCATGATTTTGAAAAATTCGTATAGTAGAACTAATTGAAACCATTCCCCAACAGTATAATAGTATAGAAGATTACATGATTGAACAGTAGTGTTAGTCGATATAAATCTGCACCGTTCATTTTACTTTTTTGGACACTTTCATGTTTTCTTTTCCTGTATCGTACTATCCTCAACCAATATTATCGACTTTTATGCCTTTATATCTCCACTAACTAGTAACTACAACATATGAGACAGTTTTAAAAAAATAAAACGAAGGCGGCCTAGTGATCAAAGGCTTGGAATTTGGGAATTTACTCTTTTAAGGTTTTCACGTTCAAATTTTTTTAGGTGTAATTGACTCATTCGCGGTCAGTTCATACAAAGATTTGTTTTGTCTTTAATTAGGACTTCCGCAAGTGGATGATGAAATTGGTTGTCTTAGATTAATCGATGTGTGCATAAGCTGACCCAGATTGCCGGACACCAGAGTCCAAAAAAGGTTTTTTTTAAATTTTTTGAACAGTACATGTTCTGTGTAACATTTGCAATTTAAGGTTTCGCACGTACTTACCAAAATAGCCAATTTTTTGCCCTTAAAACCAGTCAAAAGATAGCCCAAAGAAGAAATGCATTAAAAATCACAAAAAAATTGTTCTTTCCAAAAACGAAAAGTCAAAGTTACAAATTTAGGCTGCGTACCCTTGAACTGAAATCTGAGAATTGTCTTTATTTGAATTTTTTTCGCCTATGTTAATTTTGCGTTAAATTTTTGTGGGTAGAAATCAGAAAATTAATTAATTTTTTACTTTTATCAAAGTATTTTGAGAAATAACCATTTTTTAGAAAAAAAAAATGTCATTTTTTTTGTTAGTCCAATTTTACTATTCCACACACCTTAAAAATTGCACATATTTTTTAATATAAATATCTAAGAATATGCAATATTATTCTTATTTGGTAAATTTCAATTAGTTTCATTATACGAAATTTTCAAAATCATGAACCCCATTATAAATTGAAAAATATAGACAATTCATAATTATGAGAGTTGTCTAAAATTAGTTTCATAGATCCTTAACTCAATTTCTGACGTACCAAAAGAAAAAAAATAAAAACAAAAACGGTATGGTACATGAAACCATTCCATAAAAGTGTGCATGAAAGAGGAATGAATGGTTCAGTTGTGAATCTAAACCGTCCATTCGTCTTTCATGTACACTCTCATATATTGATTGTGCTTCATGTACCTGCCAAACCCAGAAAAAAAACAAACATCCTAGATCGCATCCCCAGTCTATATATCACTCTCCATTGTCTCCAATAATAGCCCCATAATCTAGTCTCACAGTATTCCCAAAGGAATACCTCTCTCTCTAGATCTCTCTCTCCTCAAGCCACCATGGTATCCCCCAAAGAAGAAGAAACCCTATTATACGGCAAGAAAATCTCATCGGTCGGGCCGGGCCAGGTCACCGGAGAGCACGTGATCCACGAGCCAACAAGCATGGACCTAGCCATGAAGCTCCACTACCTCAAACCAGTTTACTACTTCAGGAGCCAAGCAGTTGACGGGCTGACCACAATGGACATCAAGGAGGCCATATTCACGTGGCTCAACCAGTTCTACCCGGCCTGCGGCCGTTTCCGGCGGGCCGAGTCGGGCCGGGCCTACGTCAAGTGCAATGACTGTGGGGCCAGGTTCATTGAGGCCCATTCTGGAAAGAGCCTTGATGAGTGGATGGAGATGAGGGAGGAGGAGGATGAGGTTTCTATCGAGAGGCTGCTTGTTCCTAGTCAAGTTATTGGGCCTGAGTTGCATTTCTCTCCACTAGTTCTTTTGCAGGTACTTGTATTCGTTTTTTTTTTTTTTTCAATCGGCAAAAGTAACAAACCAAAATTTGGAAAATACACAATTTATCAGGGATAGGAGAAAGGATTTCAACTAAAATTTGGAAAATACAGCCTGAGTGACAAAGTCCTAATTAAACAACACTTAAAGGCCTCAAATGCCCAAATGAAAATAAATACAGCTCATAACATCTAAAAGGTCTGAAATGTCCAAATCAAACAATAAAGATCAGTCCAAAGAAGCTCAAAATCTAGCCCAAGAAGTTGCCCTCCCGATGAGACAGAAAACAAACCACCACCGTCAATCCGCCGCCACCAAAACACCACTGGTTACCCCATCGGCACTGCAAAACCGGAACCCAAGCAAACCAAACCATCGCGGATGCATCACCAAGCCGTTAGGCGAGAAACCGGGCCGTCCAACAACGACCACGGCGGGAGCTGACGCCAGCCGCAACATCCAAGCCATAGAAACCCACGCCGTTAGGCATGATCGGAAAAACCAGCAAAAATCCAACCGGGAAACCATGGACAGATTTACTTGCATTCGTTCTACATTGAAAATGTTTTATCTTGGAAAGAGTTTTTTTTTGTGAGTCTCATAGATTGAAAGATATACGCAATAGACACAAAAGAGACAAAATGAATAATGAACAATCAAAATGGGACGGAAGGAGTAGTACTTATTTTGTGTTCGAACATAAACATAAAATCATGCGCAGGATTTCAGTAATTAAATAAGTGGGTAAAATTACTAAGAAATCAAGTAATGATTTTAATAATCCATCAAAATATTTGATCCGTCAAAGACTACTGAATTTAGATGCCGGAACTGGTTTGTGTGTTTTGGCGTGGCTTGTTTGACCTTTCAGTACTTGTAGGCTTTCTAGCTATTAGCTTATCTTTACCAAAAATGTTACGGATGGATCGACACAAAACGATTCGTACAAGTTCGAATATAGATGCGTCTGGAACGTTTGATATATTCGAAGGAGCTCCACATCTATCGTGTCGGAAGATTGATAATATGTTGGTGCACGAACATCCATCTGCACGTGATTGTGTCCTTAGCATTGCTACAAAACCTAATAAATTTCTAGTAGTTTTCAGAGTCATAAAGGAAAACTTATTGTGCTCGCACTTTATGACCTCAACTAGAATAGTAATATGGCGTGTGCATTTAATTCGGGGATCTACTAGCTAGACTACCATCAAAATTTCCCTTTTTTACCCTTCATCGGTATGGGGTGTTTTGATAAACTTACATACCATCGAACTAATCTCCTCCCCCGTCGGTCAATGACAAATTTTCCAAACCGGGACTAAAGAAGTTATAACAAAACTTTAGTGGCCTTGCTTGAATAATTATGTCTTTCGTGGGAATCGAACAACTATGTACTACTCTAATTAACTTTTGCGGAAGAAATTGCATTGTTCATACTCGTATATGGTATTCAATAGGGGTGTGCACGGGTTAGACGGGTCGGGTTCGGCCCCAAACCCGACTGGTCGGTTATTGAATTTTTGGTCCCCGAACCCGAACCGAAGGAGGGGGAAATAACTGCCCGCGTAACCGATTTTTTTGGTCGGGTCGGGTTTTTGTCTGGTCGGGTTGGGTTTTTACCAAAACCGAAGTAATCTATATGAATTGGTCGGGTTGGGTCGGGTAAGAAAAACAGCACCCCGAGCCCCGAACCGAAAAACTTGTTTTTTTCAAAAAATGGACCCGTACCCGACCGAACCACATGTTCGGCCCCACCCTGAAACCCTTCGGGTCGGGTCGTCAGGACTCGGTTTTTTTCACATCCCTAGACTATTCAACTTGTAAGCTATACTGCGATTTTCCTGCTATGGTTTTAAGTAATCTTCTCCGGTGATAAAATTTTTTTTGCAATTTTTGGGTTAGTACTTTTAAAAAGTTACTGTACTAAGGAAGCCCAGACAAATCAGTCTTGCTATAGGGACCGACCATTCGGCTACCGAAATCGTACCGACGGCCGTTCCGGGCAGTCTCTAGCTACCGGACGGTCGATCCGAGTCGTCCAAAAATTCTAAAAAAAAAAACCGAGTGGGCCATCGGGGGAATCAACGGCATCCGACGTGCGTAGGTGCTCGATCCAAACACTCATTTTTTTGTATATACATGTATATACATATATACACGAAAAATAGGGTGTTTGGATCAAACACCTTACACACATCAGATGCCGTTTATTCCCGAGTAGGCCCCCTCGTTTGTTTTTTCGAGAATTTTTAGGCGGCTGGAATTGACTGTCCGGTGGCCAGAAGCGACCCGACGTGACCGTCGATATGATTTCTATAGCAGAATGGTCGGTCCCTATAGCTTTTCTGCTAGGCAAATGGCCACCTTCTGTTTTAGAAATAAATTCCGTCACAACCACGCACACCTTTTTTTTTTCTTTTTTGACATAAAAAAGAACTTCATCGATAATAAAGAGACGGTCAAGCAGCGGATCAAAAAAAAAAAAACAAGAGACGGTCAAGCCCCCAAATAGTGGATACAAAGCAAACAAGAAGTTAAAAATTGTACAATCTAAATAAGGGAATATAACAAGCCGATCTAAGATAGGCAACTTTCAAAGTAAAAAAGGATTCATCGGTTGAGTCGCACACTTGAATAAACTCTTTCAGGTGAGGTTTGGATCCAACACGCATATGGCGGGGATCTATCCATCCTATCGAGGAAATTTCCTTGAGCGTGCCCAATTGTAGAGTTCCTATTGCTCATGCATAGAGAACAAATGCTCAACTTTTTTGAGTTGGCATAAGAGCACTCGACCAACCGTTGGTGTTAAGAATAAAAGCTTGACTCGTTTAGGGAAGTTTGGCTCGATTAAAGAGCCACGCTTAGTAAATAATTAAGCTCGATTTGTTAAAGCTTGAACTCAAATTTTTGACTTATTTAGTAAACGAGCCGAGCTCGAAACCCAATTATCAATGATTAAGGTGTTTCTGGTCCTCCGTGCAGTTAACAAAGTTCAGATGCGGTGGAGTGTCAGTGGGCCTTAGCTGGGCCCATGTTATGGGAGATCCATTTTCAGCCGCAGAGTTCATGAACGCATGGGGCCAAGCCATGAGGGCCCAAAAGCCAGCCCTACCACTCAAGCACGGCCAAACACCAACCAAGCCCGAAACTTACCCGAGCCCGCCCGCACCATTCAAAGATCCGCTTTCCGTCAAACGGGTCGGCCCAGTTGGAGACCATTGGGTGAGTCCCAATAACTGCAAAATGGGTACATTTTCCCTAAATCTTACTCCCAAACAGATGAAGCACTTGCAGTCTAAGGTATCCGGCCAAGTTGGAAGTAATCCAATTCCAGTGTTTGAGTCCATATGTGCCCTAATTTGGAAAGCTGTTGCGAAAATTAGAAATGGGCCTGAGCCCAAGGTAGTGACAGTATGCAAAAACGACTCCCGCGGCCAACGAGAAAAGGGTATTTTGGGCAATGGACAAGTTATCAGCATTGTTAAGGCCGAATTTTCGGTAACCGAGGCTGAACCGAAGGAGCTCGCGGAGATGGTTATTAATCAAGCCGAGGACGAACGGAGCCTGATCAGAGAAGCGATGGAGAGAGAGGGAGGGTTGCCCGATTTCGTCGTTTACGGAGTGAATTTGACTTTTGTGGACTTGGAGGATGCTGATCTTTATGGGCTGGAGTTTAATGGGCAGAAGCCCATTTATGTGGGCTATGACATGGACGGAATCGGGGAGGAAGGGGCTGTATTGGTAATTCCAGGGCCCAAAGATGCCACCAAGGTCGTGATCCTAATCATGCCAGAGAGTGAAGTGTTCGAGCTTAAATCTGAGCTGAAAAGGGAGTTTTCAATTGCTTGAGTGAGAGAAATTATGGACAAGTAATTGTGTGCTATGATCATGAATAATTTCCTAATGCCTTTGCTTGAGTCTCGTTTGGATGTTGCTTTTGTAGGGATTTTTACAATTCAGCTTAAATTGCTTATTTGCAATAAGCTGATTGCGAGTGCCGTTGTTTATGAAATCCGTTATGTAAGTGTTGTTGTCTTTCATTTTGTCAAAAAGCTTATTTGTAATGAAAGAGCTATTTTCAAGCCCTTCTTTCCCCCATTGTATCAAACAGCCCCAGCCTTAAGATGTGGTAGGATTGCGTTTGTCATTAATTAGTAAGTGAAATGTTGTTATTACTGGTTTGTTCAGGGGTGTCCAGGGCTCGTTTGCAAAATAAACTATTAGGAGCAGTAATTTGGAAACACTACTACACAAGTAACAAATTATACGTACACATGCATGCAATGGCGGAGCTAGAATTTGAATTGTGAGGAAGTGTTGTTTTGATGGGAGCTAGTCCACCGACATTGTATTATAAGAATATGAAGCGAAATCTATTAAGCTAAAATTAAATTTTGTCATGGACTTTGTTTTGATTAAACTCCTTTTTCCCCCTTGAAATGAAAGTTTATGACGCAAATCGTCCATTTTGCATATTGCTATTTTCCCATCAATTTTGTTAAAAATCAAGTTTTTTCGAATATGCGTGTAATTGATATGAAACTCGGTGGCTTGTGTCACCCTATCCCAACATAGCTCCGTCCTTGTACAGGGTACACATGGTTGCCATTGACTACTATAAAAGTTCACAGTCCACACAAGGGGTAGGTGTATGTAGGTGTATGTGTGTGTATATAGCACCAACTGCCAATTTGCTTTCTTGTTCCTATTGGTTCGAAAATTCACATTGAATGCAAAAATTTAAGTGAAAGAACTACCCAACTGTACGAATCTTACACGTAATAAAATCCCCATTTAATTCTCTCACCTTCTATAGTACTAGTACTAGCTAGTAGGTACCCAAAATTCCTCCCTTGAAAATAACATTCAGGAAGACAATAATGTATGTAGGTAGATGAAAACATTAAATGAACTCACTTTTCAACTAGTACCGGTCTTGCGCCTGGTGACGGTTTTGGCCACCACACAATATTCTGGTCATGTGGGCCGCAGTATTATTGTCATCCCATGAAAATGCGTGGTTTGTAAGTGCTGAGATATCACGTGACGGTATCATAAAACGATGGAATAATGTTTTCTTTCAATCCTCACGAAGGAGAAGTTTCTGGGAAAAAAAAATACAGTGACACGACATTCGAAAGATCAAGCAGCACGCTTAGGCCCTGTTTCAGAAACCTTCTTAAAAAATAAGCATCTTATTTCATATTTTCAAACTCTTGCATCGTATAAAAGATCTCGATGAGATCTTTCAAATAAGATCCATATTGCATATTTTTAGATTTCAACAAATCCATAATTTTTGAGCTTGAAATTGCCTTCTTAAAAAATAAGAACTTTTCTCTTGTTGCGAAACGGGGCCTTAGTGGTGTTGGTTCGTTATTCTCTTTGATAAGGGAGAGGCCTTGAGTTTGAGTTCTCGCTGAGGCCGTAAATGAGCTGAGTAGCTCGCAAGTTCGGCGTGGTAAGGGCTCGGTTCTACTCGGTTCGAAGGATAAATGAGCGAGCTCGAGCTCGATTTTGATTTTGCGGCTCGTTTGATAAACGAGCCGAGCTCGAACCTAGTAGGGATCGACTCGAATAGGTTCGTCTTGACTCGAAATATATAGGTTCGGCTCGGCTCGACTCGAACATGCAAATATATAGGTTGGCGAACAGGTTCATCTCGGCTCAAAATATATAGGTTCGGCTCGGCTCGAACTTGCCAATATCCGTATCGACTTGGCTCGTTTAGCCAAATTTTCAATATTAAGACTGAAAAGTTGACAAATTTGAGCCGAGTTGGCTCGTTTATTCCAGACTAAATACTAACGAGCCGAGCTCGAGCTTTGTACATTTTTGTAGAGTTGAGATTTTACGGCTCGATTCAAACTTGAGCCGAGCTCGAGCCTGACGAATTCTGATTGAGCCGAGCTCGAACATGCCAATATTCGATTTGGCTCGGCTCGTTTACACCCCTAGTTCTCGTGAAAAAGGTGTTCGATCCTAATTGTAACCACTAACAACTAACTCCTAATAACATCGATCCTATCGTTGGGAAAAATAGAAAAAACTTTCGAGACATCTAAAATCAGTTTTCAAAGCTATCACAAACATTCCACTCCCATCCCTATTCTATGCATGAGAAAATCTTATTTCCGGAGCAGCAGTAAACAAGAGTTTGTAACGCTCAATTACGACCATTTAAAAGTATTTTGGACGGTTTGGATGTCAATAAAATTTTTCCGGAGAAGAGTTAGACTTTTCTTAGAAATTTTTTTATTAAAATTCGAACCGTCCAAAACACTTTTGAATGGTCGCAATGGACCGCTGCTGTTAAGTATTTCTCCTACTCTATATATATGACTCTCCCAGTGACCCCATAATCTACCGTACCCCATAATCCACGAAGGACTTCTCTCACTCCCATCAACCTTTCGCCACAACCCCAACTCTCTCCCTGTCTCTCTCCACCATGGAATCCACCAAAGAAGAAACCCTAGTCTACGACATACACATCTCCTCGGTCGGGCCGGGCCAGGTCACGGGGGAACACGTGGTCCACGAGCCAACAAACATGGACCTAGCCATGAAGCTCCACTACCTCAAAACAGTTTACTACTTCAGGAGCCAAGCAGTTGATGGGCTGACCACATTGGACATCAAGGAGCCCATGATCACGTGGCTCAACCAGTTCTACCCTGCCTGCGGCCGGTTCCGGAGGGCTGACTCGGGCCGGGCCTACGTCAAGTGCAATGACTGCGGGGTCAGGTTCGGTGAGGCCCGGTGTGGGAAAAGCCTTGATGACTGGATAAAGATGGTGGAGGAGGAGGTTTCCATCGAGAGGTTGCTTGCTCCTAATCAAGTTATTGGGCCTGAGTTGCCTTTCTCTCCACTAGTTTTCTTGCAGGTACCATTATTCTATGTTTGGTATCCATTAAATGGAGGCGGGGGCTGCTGGGCTCAATTTTTGGGCTTATTCCGGTCTTGCTCTGATGATTGAAATCGTTCATTTTGTAGAACTCGTCGAGTAAAACAATCATGCAAAAAATCAGCTTAATTGGATATCGTTAAGTGCTTAATCAGAATCTTTTTATCTTAAAAAGAATGGATCTGAAAAACTGGATCAAATTCACTGTAATTCATGGACCGAGAGTTATATGGGCTCTGATCAGACACTTAACGATATCTAATTAAGCTGATTTTTTGCATGGTTACTCTACTAGACGAGCTCTACAAAATGAATGATTCCGATCATCAGAATGAGACCGGAGTGGGCCCAGAATCGAGCACAGTAGCACGTTGCTGTTCCCCATCCCCCCGCTTCCCCATTAAATGGGCAAGAGATTAATGATTGTTTGACTTTTTTGGACTCATTTCACATCTCACAAAAATAATTTAAACTGCTAATTATTCTTAAAATATTTTTATGGGTTTCTAAATTTTTTTTAGCTTGAATCTGATTTTGATTAGGACTGTTTTAGAATTCGTACAGTATTCTACAAATTCTGAAACAGCTTGTACAATATTGAATGTAGATAATTTTTTTAGAAACCAATAAAAAATATTTTAAGAATAATTGGACGTAGATAATTTTTTTAGAAATCAATAAAAAATATTTTAAAAATAATGAGTTGTTTGAATTATTTTTGTAAGACCCACAAAGAATTAATAAATCATTGATCAGAATCGGAAATAAAGGGTGGTCAAACGAGGATCTATCCCAACCACAAAACGGGATCGTTTTTGGTTCGACAGAACCCCTGCTGACCCCACGGCCAGCAGCGTCTCGATGTCCAGAATTATGGCACCATTTGTCTTATCAAATGATAAAGCACTCCTGCGCATTATTGGAGTATTATTTTTTTTATTTTTTTCATTATTTGAAAGATCTCACTTAAATTTTTTAATGTGGTGTAAATTTTTTTCAAAATTATGCATGAAAATACTTTATTTTGATCTAAATAGTGATGCGATCTCTTGTTTTTAGAGGGAGAAATTTTTCAGTGCCGAGCGGGTATATCCCACGTGGTGCCCGCTTGGCACTCCCGAGCCATCCGATGCACTTTTGGACGGCTCAGATTAAAACTCTCTCTCTCCTCTCACCCCTCCTCTTTCTCTCTTCAAATCTGAGTCGTCCAAATTCTCATCGGACGATTTAGATGTACCGAGCGGACACCACGTGATATCCACTCGACTCTAAAAATTTTTTCCTTTAGAGGGGGGGGGGGGGGGGGGTGTTTGGGGTTGGGCGGTCAAAAGTCCCTCACAGCCTCAAACAAACACAATTAACCTTGATATTATAACTTTCGATAACATTGCCGATGCTGACAACTTTAAAGATTTGCACAGATTTTTTATGACGCCCACTTTTGATTTTGTCGGCACAAATCTGCGCAATATTGTCTGCGTAGCGCGTTTGTATAACTTTTGGGCCTCCTGTGCAGTTAACAAAGTTCAGATGTGGTGGAGTGTCAGTGGGCCTATGCTGGGCCCATGTTCTCGGAGATCCATTTTCAGCCGCAGATTTCATGAACGCATGGGGCCAAGTCATGAAGGCCCAAAAGTCAGCCCAACCACTCAAACAAGGCCGAACACCAACCAAACCCGAAACTTACCCGAGCCCGCCCACACCATTCAAAGATCCGATTTCTGTCAAACGGGTCGGGCCAGTTGGAGACCATTGGATGAGTCCCAATAACTGCAAAATGGAAACATTTTCCCTAAATCTTGCTACCAAACAGATGAATCACTTGCAGTCTAAGGTATCCGGCCTAGTTGGAATTAATCCAATTCCAGTGTTTGAGTCCATATGTGCCCTAATTTGGAAAGCTGTTGCCAAAATTAGAAATGGGCCTGAGCCCAAGGTAGTGACAATATGCAAAAACAATTCCCACGATCCACGCGAAAAAGGTATTTTGGGCAATGGACAAGTTATAAGCGTTGTTAGGGCCGAATTTTCAGTACTCGAGGCTAATCCAAAGGAACTCGTGCGGTTGGTAGTTGATCGAGCCGAGGACGAACGGAGCAGGATCGGAGAAGCAATGGAAAGAGAGAAAGGATTGTCCGATTTCATCGTTTACGGGGCGAATTTGACTTTTTTGGACTTGGAGGGTGCTAATCCGTACGGTCTGGAGTTTAATGGGCAGAAGCCCATTTATGTGGGCTACGACGTCGATGGGATCGGGGAGGGAGGGGCTGTTTTGGTAATTCCAGGGCCCAAGAATGCTACCAAGGTTGTGACCCTAATCATGCCAGAGAGTGAAGTGTTGGAGCTTAAATCTGAGTTGAAAAGGGAGTTTTCAATTGCTTGAGTGACTGAAATATTACTGGGACCAGTAATTGTGTGCTATGATCATGAATTTCCTGATGTCCTTAACGTAGGTCTTGTTTGGATTGTTGCTATTTTTACTAGCTTTTACATTTCAGCTTACATAGCTTTATTTCTAATGAAAAGAGCAGGTTTCTAGCTCTTCTTTCCCCCCGGTGTGTCAAACAACCCCTATGCTTTTATTAGGCAATGGAGGGGCAGATCAAACTTGCCTATGCTATGCAGCTTCAGCTGCCATGGTGGAAACTAGAGCATATTTGCATTTATTAGACAGATTGTGTGCTTTTCTATTCAAGGGCTAAAAAATCCACAGATTGTCATTTTTTGCTTGCAAACAGCTCTCTTCGATTTTTGTTATTTGTGCTCTCATTTCAATTATGTACAAGTTAGTACTAAAGTTCCTAGTCGGACTGTTAAAGCTACTCATAACATTGCTCGAGCAGCTGTATTAAATTTGTAATATTGGTTACCTATGTTATCTATGGGATAATATTGTTCGTCAAAAAAAAAAAAAAAAAACTAAAATGGCATGGCATGGAACAAGCATTCTATTTCATCATACCCCTATTTTATTAATGAGCTTTTATTATTCTTGTTATAGTAAGATTATGTAAATTTCCAATTGGTTGTTTCTTAATAAGAACAACAAAAGCTTTTATATAACTTCATCATAACATGAACATGAACATGAACATGAAGGGACTGCATTGATTTAATGAGGTGTGAACATCGCTAGTTTTACAATAAACTCAGGGTGGTTCTAATGTCTCGACAACTTTCTCTAGGGCCACGACATCTTCAGCTGGGGACATTTTTACCCTCTATGCAGGAGTTCTTCCCTTTCTCCATACCTCTCTACATTTTCTCTCTCTTCCTTTACATGCTCCACTTTCCCTCCATCGTTCTCCTCTCTTCATCTTTTTGACATAAACGATCTCTTTCAAATCCTTTCCAATTCTCTCTCGTCTAATTACCATATGGTGGAGGCCACTAGAAAAGCCAAGGATCGGGTCTGTTCTTAGAGCCTGGTTTAACTTTCATGCCTATATCTGCATCCAAACGCAACAGATTCATCCTACAAATACAAAATTGTAGCCGATATTTGTCACAATAGAGAGGGTGCTATAATCCATTAAAATCCAAGACCTGATCATTCAATCTTCTTTTATTTCAATCTGGATGTCACTCGCATGAAAATGGGACCCTTGCAAAGAGGAAAAGAAAATTTTGATACAAATGAGTTGTGTTGATGGTGGGTTTAGTGAAAATTTATCATTGGAAGGGGTTTGTTCGTCCAAAAATTGAAGAGAAATGAGGTTTGCCATTTTGTGTGTGAGTGTGTATGAATAGATTGTTGTTGAAGAAAAAATGGATTATTGGATGGGTATTCATCAATTCTCCGTTCTATATATATGGGACGATGATATATATATATAGGGGTGGTTCCGGGGATACTTAAAAAAACCCTCAAAATCTTAATCTCATAGTTTCCGATCAAATTTTGATGATCCGAGCCATTTAATGTGTTCAGAATATGATTTTAAAAGTGCCCGCAAGAAACTGGCAAAAAAACTAATCGGGAAAGGCTTGATTTGAATAGTTTTTTATTGGATCGTTC
>CM033798.1:10271438-10586438 GCA_019656835.1 Rhododendron ovatum | reverse complement strand
CTCAAGATCAGCAATAATCCCAAAGCAAGTGGAGTTTCTCATTGGTCTCCCCTCCTCCTGATGTGATTAAATTTAATTATGATGGAGCTTTTAAATCCTCCCACAGCTTGGTTGCATTTGGCGTTATCGCCAGAGACGGTGGTGGATCTGCTCTAGTTTGGTGTATTAGTAGCGTTGCAGCTCCTTTAGCAGCTGTCATTGAAGCTTGGGCCCTTCGCATAGCTTGTAGTACAGCGGTGGAGATGGACCACAACAAAGTATCTTTGAATCGGATTGTCTAGAACTTATAAACTGCTTTAAGGATGACAAATCGCCTTGTTCGTGGGAAATCAAAGCAATTGTGGATGATATCAAAGCATGGGCTAATTAAGACTAGGAAATTGTCCTTCATTTGGTGTAATAGGGAGATTAATAGAGTGGCTCATGGACTGGCAGAATTTTGTGTTGATAGGAATTTTGTATTTCAAGCAGGTTGTCTACCGCCTGCTGTGGAAGTGTTGGTTACCAAAGATGTAAATCGTTTATGAACTTCTATAAAATTGTGATCTTTTATATAAAAAAAAAAAAAATATCGCTCACACAACTATGAGACTCTTACCAACTCATATCTTGGATCATTCGAATGTGTGAGAGACCGTGAAACAATGATTAAATCATTTTATGGTCCTTACATGTGTCTATTTCTATATCCATCATATTAAGTTCCGTCTATTTTCAATTTTTTGGGTCCCGTCCCAGACCCGCAACAATGATCTAATATGTTCATTTTACCTTCCACTATGTCAAGAATCATGTTGCCGGTTATCAATCCACGTCTCATCCCATCTGGTCATATTTATCTTTGACCTTCTACCATGCCAAAAATCATGTGACCAAAGTCCATCAATTCTTCGTACAAAACCAGACCAATTGGTCCAATTCTAAGACCCAAATCACACACGCGCTCGGTATTATTGATGACAAACCTTCAACTTCCGTCACCCTCCCCCCCTCCCGCTCTTTCTTCACCAAACTCCTCCACTGCACCCACCACAAGAACCTCAAACACGTCCAAACCCTCCACTCCTAAATCATCCAAACCGGCTCCTCCTCCTGCCCCTTCATCGCCAACCCCCTCGTCAACCTCTACACCAAATGCAACCGCCTAACCGAAGACAAGTTAGCCTTCGAAGAAATCAAATACAAATACGCTGTTTCCTGGAACTGCCTCATCAATGCCCACTCCCAACTGGGTGGGCTCCAGAACTCTGCCTCCGTAATGCACATACAATGTACATATGGGTTTTGTGAGGCCCATTTTGAATTTTACAAAAATGATTCGAATCGTCAGTTATTTTAAAACATTATTTTATGAAACTCTGTAAAAAATCAGCTTAATCTGATATCGGTAAGAATTTTTCTTTTTGAATTTGTAGGGGCGAAACTGAGCAGTTGAGTAGTTTTGCCTCCACAAATTCAAAAAACATCCTTACCGATATCGGGTTGAGTTGATTTTTTTTATTTTTTTATAGTGCTGCATAATTTAAAAAAAAAAAATTGGACCATTCGAATCATCTTTATATGACCCGAAATAAATCCCCACAAAATCTATATACATATGATACGTACATTTCAATATGTACCCATAGCTTTATTGATACTAACCGGCTGTACTGAAAATTTACCCAAACCTATATTTTGAATGGTGCTACCGCTAGGGACAAAAAAATCTTTACCATTGAGTACAAACTCCTTTCTAAGCCTCCAAAGCCTCAAAAAAATATCGACTTATGGTCCTGCAAAAAATAAACTTTAATCCGGTAAGACTATTTACAAAAATCCAAACTTTCCTCTGGAATTCATCTTCCTCGCCTCAAAACATTTTTTCATCACTTTCTAAAGTCCCGACAAACCGCACTTCGCACTTCCGCTTTTCTCTCTCGATTTCCCGAGAAAATTCTGTCTCCAAAATCACACCCTTCAGCCCCAATTTCCACTTCCCAAATCTGAGCTCACAAAACCCTAGCCAACTCATCAAGGATTCGCAAATCTCTAGCTCGTAAGGTCAGTAGTCGCAGTTTTCTCTCTCTTTCTTTCTGTATCTATGTATTTTGATTCATGGGTATTTGTTTAATTTTGATTCTGTTATCTGGGTCTTGACTATTAGGGCTTGAATGACTATAGAGTTGTAATTTCTAATGATGCCTCCTCCAAGAAGAAAGAAATGGACGGAGGCAGAATAGAGAACCCTAATAGACAAGTATGGGGAGATGGTGTGTGATGGGAGTTTGGCAAAAATGAAAACTAGAGAGAAAAAGTACAAACCCATTGCCCTGTATGTGAATTCTGTGCACCATGTTCGAGACCCAATCACATTTCCATGGCAATGGACATGGAAAGATGTGTCGACCAAGGTACAGAACATGAGGCATCAGTATTCAATGGTCAAGCAAAAGATCAAGAAGACCGAGTTCGTGGGTGATTCGGGGGTGGAGGAGTTTGTTTGGTTGAGGGGCTTACTCATTGGTCGAATTTCTTGAGGTATGAGGAGGTTTTTGGAGATGTGGCACTTGTTTTTGGTAGTAGTAATTTGGTTGTGGTTGCGGGGTTAGAATGTTAGATAATAATGAAATTGCTGAGGGGTTTGATGGGAGTGGTCATGGAATGGAGATTCCTGAGTTTGGGCATCTGGGTCATGATGGGGAGGGTGATTTTGCGGTGGGGTTTGAGGGGGGTGAGAATGGGGTTATGGGTTTGGATTTTGAGTATGATGGTGACAAAGGAGAAGATAACCATAATTGTGCTAACCCTTCGAAGGAGGATGCAGACAATGAGTGTTGAGCCGAGTGGGTCCGATACGAGGAAGAAGAGGAAAGTTTTGAAGGGGATGGGGAAGAGGGCATGGGGGTTTCTTGTGAACCAGTTAGGGCAGTGGAGGGAATTCGAAACTCGATTTGAGCATCGCGAAGTGGAGAGAGCGGGAGAGGCAAAGAAATATTTGTTTCGTTAATGACTTTTAGCGTATAATTCCGTAGAAGTTGATTCTTTTTGGGAAAGTCATGTTTTTCTTTCATTTTTCCAATTTTATTATTTTCCCCAAATTTTGGGAATTTTTGTTTTTGAGTTAGGATTTTGCTAGGGTTACGCATTTTTCCTATAAAAGGGGTTGTAACCTAATGTTTATGCAACTTTTACATCAACAATATTCAGAGTTTTTCTCTTTTTTTTCCTTGTGCGCAGAGTTTGCTCGTGGATTCGAGTTCATTCGTTTGATTAGTACGCAACTAGTCTCTCATGAATTCCACTGTGTCACCTTCTACCATGCCAAAAATCATGTGACCAAAGTCCATAAATTCCTCGTACAGAACCAGACCAATTCTAAAACCCAAATCACAAACGCGCTTGGTATTGTTGATGACAAACCTTCCACTTGTGTCACCCTCCCCCTCTCGCTCTTTCTTCACCAAACTCCTCCACTGCACCCACCACAAGAACCTCAAACACGCCGAAACCCTCCACTCCCAAATCATCCAAACCGGCTCCTCCTCCTGCCCCTTCATTGCCAACCCCCTCGTCAACCTCTACGCCAAATGCCACCGCCTAACCGAAGCCAAGCTAGCCTTCGAAGAAATAAAAAACAAAGACGCTGTCTCCTGGAATTGCCTCATCAATGCCCACTCCCAATTGGGTGGGCCCCAGAACTCCGCCTCCGTAATGAACCTGTTCCGATGCATGGTGAGGGAAGCAAATGAAAATGATGTTTACCCAAATGGGCACACTTTCACGGGGCTTTTCACCGCCGTGCCGGACTTGGGAAAAAACCCCTTGGGTGCCGGAAAGCAGGGGCATTCGCTGGCATTGGCGTTTGGTTGTGGTTGCGATGTTTACGTTGGTAGCTCTTTGGTTAGCATGTATTGTAAACTGGGTCTTGTTTGTGATGCACGTAAGGTGTTTGATAGAATGCCTGAGAGGAATTCAGTTACTTGGGTTGCTATGATTTCTGGGTACGCGGCGCAGAAGCTTGGCGTGGAAGCTGTGAGGGTTTTTAAGTTGATGGTGGGTGTGGGAGAGGAGGGTTTGAATGAGTTTGTATTGACTAGTGTTCTTAGTGCTTTTGCCATGCCCAAATTAATCGCAAGTGGGAAGCAAATTCATTGTCTTGGTATTAAAAGCGGGCTTCTATCAGTTGTGGCGGTTGGAAATGCGGTTGTGACCATGTATGGGAAATGTGGGAGCTTAGATGATGCTGCTAAAACATTTGAGTTGCTTAGTGGTAAGAATACGATTTCGTGGTCGGCTTTGATCACTGGTTTTGCGCAATTCGGGGATTCTGAAAAGGCATTGGAAATGTTTTCGAAGATGAATCGTTCTATGGTGAAACCTAGTGAGTTCACCCTTGTTGGAGTCCTCAATGCCTGTAGCGACAGTGGTGCTGCTAGAGAAGGAAAGCAGGTGCATGGTTCTTTGGTAAAATTGGGCTTTGAATCTCAAATCTATATCAGGACAGCTATGGTTGACATGTATGCAAAATGTGGTTGCGTAGCCGATGCTAGGAAGGGGTTCGACTTTTTACAAGAACCTGACATTGTTTTGTGGACTTCGATGATTGGAGGGTATGTGCAAAATGGGGAGAATGAAGATGCTCTTGTCTTGTACGGTAAAATGCAGATTGGAGGTATCTTTCCAAACGAGCTTACAATGGCTAGTGTCCTAAAAGCCTGTTCAAGCCTTGCTGCTTTAGAACAAGGAAAGCAAATCCATGCCCGTGTGGTCAAGTACGGGTTTAGTCTGGAAATTCCAATTGGAAGTGCTCTCTCGAGTATGTATGCAAAATGTGGAAGTCTTAATGATGGGAACCTTGTCTTTAGGAGGATGCCCACGCGGGATGTAATCTCATGGAATGCTATGATGTCTGGGCTCTCCCAAAATGGATATGGCGATGAAGCTCTTGAACTTTTTGAGGAGATGCTGTCTGAAGGAACAGAGCCGGACTATGTTACTTTTGTTAACGTTCTCTCTGCTTGTAGCCACGTGGGCTTGGTAGAGAGAGGTTGGATTTATTTTAATATGATGTCCAATGAGTTCCATATAGTCCCACGAGTAGAGCATTATGCATGCATGGCTGATCTTTTGAGTCGTGCAGGGAAGCTCACAGAAGCTAAAGAATTTATCGAATCAACACCTACTGAACATGGCTTATGTTTGTGGCAAATCTTATTAAGTGGTTGTAGGAACTATCGAAACTATGATTTGGGAGCCTATGCAGGGGAGAAGTTAATGGAGTTGGGCTCAAAAGAATCATCTGCCTATGTCCTGTTGTCTAGTATCTATACTGTGTTGGGTAGGAGGGGAGATGTGGAACGGGTGAGGAGGATGATGAACCTTCGAGGGGTGAATAAGGAGCCTGGGTGCAGCTGGATTGAGATGAAGAGTCAGATTCATGCGTTTGTTGCTGGGGACCAAATGCATCCACAAGATAAACAAATACGTGCAGAGGTACAAAGATTGAGCAAGCTGATCACGGATGAAGGTTACAAACCTGTATTTGATTTACTTTCTGCTGACTTGGAAAGCTGAGATAATGAAGAATTTCTAGTCTCTGGACCAAGTGTTTATCGAGCCCATTTATTGGTAAGCAACTTCGTTTCCCCTGATATATGAGTCTTAACTTGAAAAAGGTCCCAAAGTTTCATGAACAATGAAGTCTATAAATTGAGTTACTGATTTTGTTCTTAAAAAAGAAGGTTCATTGTGCGGGTACCTGACCTTTGAAATCCTTTCCTTCAGCTCAGTATTTAGCCCATGCTTAAATGTCAATTAATTTGCCCCCAAAAAAATTGATTGTCAATTTAATGGACCACGTACGAAACAAAAATTGAGCAAAAGAGTTTCAATTCACACTATATATTAATTAAATTAGAGTCATAATACATATCACATTATTATTAATAAAAAAAAGTACAACATTAAAATTATGCACAAAACTAGCTAACGTATGTATAGCATTTGTTTGTTTGTTTTGATAATAGGATGTTCACGCCAGCTTGTGCACACATACAAGTTTTTCGGTGGTCGAGAATAAATACTTATTAGCTTTCCCATGTTCTCTTGGACAAAAACATTTGGGTTGATGCATGTAGAATAGCATTAGTTTCAAGACATGGGACAAACACTCATCTTGCTTCTAAATTAGGTACATGTGGTTGAGCATTGCCGTAAAAAGTGCGCATTTGGCTCGTTGAATTTTATCTAAATGAATCCTGAATGCATATGACGATTAGGTTTCAAATTGTTCGATTAGATCAAATCTGAGACCTCAACGTACTCTTCTGCTAGAGGCATTACAAAACTCGAGTGGCCTTTTATGCTGTGGACGATGTCGATGAAGAGATGACAGATCGGAGATGGAACATTGTCGATATTTAGTTTCTTCTTCAATTCTGACGGTAATCCCTTTGTATTCTTTGTATAAGTATTTTGTCTATAGTTCTTCTATTTATCATTTCAGTACGTAGTGGCCCGATCCAATGCTTTTTTTCGTTATCCATGGACTATTGAATACTTGATTTTATGGACAATAATGGTTCATGGTTACAATTTATACATGTCTAAGTGTTGAAAACTCGAAATGCTATATATAAAGAGGTTATAATCAAATTTGGGAACCATAAAACCATCACCAAGACATCTAAACTGTCTGTTCATCACCAAGTGAGATTTTACTTTTGGTTATGTTGTAATTAACTGGTGTTGTTATATGAGAGATTTAGTCTTTGTCTTCTGCATTAGGTAGTAAGAATATTTTGTTGCACGAGAGATTTAGTCTTTGTTACAGTATGTGAGAGATTTATCCTCTTACTTGGTAAGGATCAGGAAAGCAAGGTGCAATTTAATTACTACAGTAATACTAAAGTCCAAATTAACACCACCCATGGTAACAAAGAGTACTGATACAATATTTAGGTGATGAATGCTCTTATTTTCCATCTTTGTAACATAAATTTAATATTGAGTTGCATAAGAATATTTAATTTATTTTTTCCATGGACTTCGCAGATAAGGTAGTTAATTTCTGTTAGATTTATCTATACTATATTTTCTTTGCCCTCACCAATCTTTTATGGGTAGAAAAATGTAACAAGAGCGGAAGCTCTTCACCGAAACTCCAGTGCACAAAACATGAAGTGTAATGTGGCAAAAACGTTTCTCTAGAAGAGCAAATATTTTGGTAGAATAGTATAACTAAAGTTTTTCTGAAAGATTGTATAATGGGTTTGAGACAATTTGACAAAGAGCGAGCCTATACATTTATAGTTCAATATTGAAAAAATTGAGATGACGTAAATTCTACTCATTCTGTGTCATTTGTGTTGAACGTGGATTGGTTTGAGGAATGTACGTACGTTTTACAAGGTACCAATAGTTTTATATGGATTTAAAGTTTGTTATTAACTACACTAATAAATAGAGACTTATAATGATGCGTTCTCCTTATTTATGTAGAATGCCTACAAAAAGCGCAAGACTATCGAAAGCGTAGCAACATGCCTACTTAGTTTTTTGGGGTTGCCGTTTAATTGGAGTGTTCAACGTTTTTAGTTAAATTGGATAGACACGCTCAAGTATTTCAGATTTTAAATAAATCTGTGAACGAATAGAGTTTGATTTTTTATTTGTTCAAGTCATTAATTCTACTATGTGCATAGCACGGGCTTTATGCTAGTTCGAAATAAACACATATGGGAACCCAATGAAATTACTGGGCGTTCTTATAACAAAATCAAGCCACATAAGGAAAAAAAATGAGGTCCCATATTCTGGAAAATACTAAAATTTTCCCCTTTCTTTTCCCTCATTTTCCTTCTTAATTATTTTTCCTTCCATACCTTAGTTTCCACAAGTGTATTACTCTCCCAAATTTTGCGCTTGTGATACATGTTCCTTCTATTTCTCGCAGCAAAGTTCTTCCCAGGCGTAATGCTTATGGTTTTTCAGCTACACCTTTCCTAACTAGAAACAAGATAGCGCCCACAATAAAGACGCTTACTGTCTACCCGTGATTCAACACACTTCCACCGTAATCTTCGATAAAATCCTCTTCCGTTTTCTCGACTCATAGTAATAATTGATGCTTAGATTATTCAATAATTAATGGTGAGGATAACAACTTTTTAAAAATAACCAGAATCTCATGCCAAGGTCAACATGGCTTGAATATGGACCGAATTACTCGAAGTTGTGAAAGTTGTGAGTACCATCCTTCTTAGATTGTTGTATGTATAACAAAGTTTACATGAATTCTAGACTTTAAATATATAGATATAGATAAAGAAGATTATAGGGTATACATTTCTAATTATACGTGGTAAATTTTTAAATTGTAATTGTGTACGTTGATAAAAACAAAATTACTACGACTAATTTTTGGTAGAGTACTTTTTTTTTTTATCAGAGAAAAGGGTGGGAGGGGATGACCAGCGCAGCAACCTCCCTTGGGCATGACCATAGGGGCTCCCTACCCGCTGTGAAATGTCTGGTTCGAGCCATAGTTACTGTCTGTGACGACAGGCTGTCACCACATCACCACCTAGGTACAGGATGGCAAGGGAACAAATCCCCCATTCCCTTACCACTGACAAGACTCGAACCTGAGTCTTGCCTGGGAATGAATGGGGCTTTTGGCATCCAGCCTACCACTACCACCATCGGTGGTATTTTTGGTAGAGTACTTGATATTGCCTTTCATACGATGTAAAAAATTACTTACACAACAATGATAAATTCATGATATTGCGTTTGTCTGGTCACTCTTCATAGTTCATACTCCCTTCTTCCACTCTTTCTTTGTTCGTTGAGGTCAAAAGCTTCCATGAGTAAGATTCTTTCCAGCCCTAGAATCAGAATGGTGGCTTCCAATTACTACTACTCAACAAGAAAAGGTACCTCTCTTCTCCTTTCCCTCAACTTTAACCCATTGCTGCCTCATATAGCGTTGCTTCACTCCCAAATTCAAACAATCCCTTTTGCTCCTGATTCCCTTGCCAAAATGGGTCCAACCCAGATACAGAAATTGGGGTTTGAAAAACACAAATCGGGTTTCGATAAGCTCGACCATGGTCGTAGTTTGTTCCACCATCCGGTGGAAATTCGATCTCGTCTTTCGGTCGTCAATTTGAATCAGCTATTTAGTGCTACTACCAAGATGAAGCAGTATTCAACAGTAATCTCTTTATTTAGAGAAACACGCATGCTGGGAATTCTAGTAGATGAGTATACGCTGGCTAGTTTGATCAATTGTTTTTGCCGCATGAATCGAGTTGATTTGGGATTTGCTATCTTAGGTATCTTCTTCAAATGTGGTTATAAAGCGCATGTGGCTTCCTTCAACACTATAATAAATGGGTATATTTTAAAAGATAACACTGCTGATGCTGTGAAATTGTTCCTGAGGTTGACGAAAGACGGAGACATTATACCTAACGAGGTTACGTACGGGACCATCATAAACGGCCTTTGTAAACTTGGAAACACTACAACGGCTGTACAGTTGGTACAAAGTATGCAAAAATGGAACTTTAAGCCTAATGTTGTGATTTATAACACTATCATCGACAACCTTTGTAAGGACGGAAACATAGATGATGCTTTCAGCCTCTTGTCAGAGATGAGAGAGTGGGATGTAATGCCAAAAGTGGTTTCCTATAACTCATTGGTTGATGGCTTGTGCAAGTTGGGTCGATGGTTGGACGCCACAAGAATGTTGCGAGACATGATAGAGCAAAATATTATTCCAGACGTTATAACATTTAATTTGTTGGTAGATGCACTTTGCAAGGAGGGAAAGACTAAAGGGGCAGAGGGTATACTCGCGATCATGATTCGAAGAGGCGAGGAACCCGATGTAGTGACTTTCAATGCATTAATGGACGGGTATTGTTTGCAAGGACACATAGACAAAGCAAAAGAAGTGTTAAACTCCCTAGTGGATAAGGGCCTTGAGCCCGACATACGCAGCTATAATATTTTGGTGAATGCATATTGCATGAGAGGGAATATAGACGAGGCAATGCATCTATTCCGAAAAATGTCTTGTAAAGGGTTAAAACCTGGTACCGTCACTTACACCACTTTGTTAAAGCGGCTGTTTACACTAGGGAGGTGCGATGTTGCATATAGGCTTTCCCACGAGATGATATGGAGTGGTCAAAATCCTGACAGTTTAACTTAACTCGGTTTTGTTAGACGGCTTCTTTAAGAACCACGAAATAGTTAAGGCAGTAGAGGTGTTTCGTTCCATGCAGGATCAGGGCATAACTCCTAATATTGTTGTTTACTGTATCCTCATAAATGACATGTGCAAAGCTGGAAAAATTGACGATGCTCGGAAACTTTTTAGTTCCATTTCAGCTAAAGGTTTGAAACCCAATGTTAAGATTTACAACACAATAATTAGTGGACTTTGTAAGGAGACCATGCTGGATGAAGTTGAGGAGTTACTCTTGCAAATGGAGGGAGGTGGGTGCCCACCAAATGATGTGACTTACAATATTGTGGTGCGGGCATTCCTGAAGAGGGGAGACAATGACAAGGTTATGATACTTATACAAGAAATTATCAATAGGAATTTCTCACCAGATGCATCTAGCACATCCATGTTAGTGGATTTACTTACAGTTGATGGTGGGGATGGCAAGCTTTTAAAAATGATCCACAATCTTGTGCCTCGGGATACAAAAAAAAAAAGGCCTGAATATTGAGGGAATTACTCAAAGTTATGAAAGTATGGATGCTTTATTTGAGGTTCTATTTTATGTGCATCTGGAGTCAGTGAAGGGAGTAAGCGAGGAGTGGGAAGGATATTTTTGTAGACACCTTATTCTGGACTGTCCAAATTAGTTTACTTACGGTCTTTGATTCCCCAATGATGAATAAGGTCAAGAGCATCCCGAGATCGTTGGAGTGTTTGAGCCTTGAACATTCCAAATCTCATTCGAACCCTTTGCTCCATTTCAAACCCTTCAAGCCAGAACCAAATGGCCTCAGCAAAACCCTACTGGCTTACGTTGGTACTGTGCTGGCGTGTGCTGGTAAACTGCCACGTGTTAATCGACCGTTGACCCAGTTTCCACTGGTGCATGCAAGTACAAGACGGGCGTACGCCGGTCAAAGCCAGTCAAATCACCCTTATTCAACCATGTGCACAAGACTTTTGGGCCACTCCCAGTACGCTGAATAGTCCTCTGATGATTGCAAACGTGCAGGGCTGCTCCCTCCTTTCTCCTACAACTTCTATCAACTTGTCCCATGCATTTAATGCATGGGAGACTCTCTCTCAAGGCTAACCAGCCCTTATCCCAGCTGGTTACACTCCCCCTTCAGCCATTCCTTGCCTATAAATACCCAATTGCATTTATATGCGAGGAGTTATACTCATAAAGAGCTCTCAAGTCTTTCTTTCTCTCATTTTCCTTAGTTCTTTGATTCCTTTTTCTTTCATCCATTGAAAGAGTAAGCAAGGACCTCTCACTCACATACCACAGCACCCTTAGACTCATCATCCATCTCTCATGCCTCAAGTTCAAAGCTCCAACATTCCATCAACCTCAAAACCAAAGGTATACCACCTTTTGTAGCCTTTCCGTTTTGACCTCTGAGGGGGCCGGCAGGGTTAAGGTTGGTAATCAATACCAGTCCTAGCCCTAAAGCTGGCAAGGATTCAAGGATTGAGCGTGGCTGTCACTGGCGCACGCTAGTAATCTTAAGCCGTACGACGGTTATGGCAGTACGTGTAATACTGGCGTGGGGATCATTGATCAGTTGTTTTCTGCTTTTGTTTCTATTTTATCACCTTTATGCATGCTAAAAAACCAGTTTACAGCTTTTTGTATTTTAGAACTGCGTATTTGTCTTCAATATTTACTTTTATCTGCTTTGGAATGCCTCTGGGATCCTTCTGGTCATATTCCAGAACCCGGAAGATGCAAAGCTAAGCACGGGACAGAAGGTGTCACTGGCGTGCGGTCTTCTTTGACTGGCGTACGGCAGTGAGATCAAGCCCAGTGGCTGGCCCTTGCATGGCAGTTAGGCCTTGGCCTCTATTTACTTCCCCACATTGTTTATGGGGTGTTCTGTTTATTTTATGTCTCTAAGTCTATTTCTGCTATCTGTAACTGCTTAATATTTGCCTTATAAACTACGTGGTTTGTCCTGGGTGTGCACTTGTCCTTTCCAGAGCCCAGAGGGTTGAAAACAAGAGTTGTGAGTTTAGGCATACCGGCGCATGCCAATTCTGTTGTGGTGTACGCAAGTCATTTCTGCATGTAGTGGATCGGCCAGTGGATGCAGGTTTCTCCCTGCGTGCGACACTTTGGACCCGTGTGTTTCAGTCTGTTTAAGGCGCTCACAGGTGCTTGTTCTCAATCTGTATTGATTGTTTCAATAAGTCATCCATCACATTTTGTCACATAATGCAACTTGTTACGGTTTTAATCCCTTTTAACTGTTCCCCCGCCCTAATTGGCTAAAAATGATTAATGAGAGAAAAATGTAAATGTTTTACAAAATGCCCG
The DNA here is from genome assembly GCA_019656835.1 of Rhododendron ovatum. Taxonomy (NCBI): domain Eukaryota; kingdom Viridiplantae; phylum Streptophyta; class Magnoliopsida; order Ericales; family Ericaceae; genus Rhododendron; species Rhododendron ovatum. Next base: position 10,573,890 of record CM033798.1, on the reverse strand, counting down.
AGTAGAGACCGATCTCCGGATTGGGCGAGAGGGGTGCCATAAAACCCTTCTCCTTTCGTAACCTGGCTCCCGAACCTTAGATATCGAAGGTGACGACGGTCCAGTCTACAAAGCGTTTTTCAAACGTAGCAAGCGTTTCAAGTTCGGTTCCTTGGGTGTATTCCGCAAAACCCGAGTGGTGACTCTGCATCGAAACGTTTCACCGTGCTTTCCAAAAAAGGCGCTCCCAAATCCCAGGGGCGTGTGCCCACAATTTTGTTTAGATTCCTTCCAAAGGAATGCAGCCCACCGTAAGGATGCATCCTGTATGATACAAGTTGATTCAAGTTGGATCTAGATATTGTCGGTGTTCCTTCCATTCAGAGCTATAAACTGGGACAGTCACTTGGGAATAGAGGACGGGCATCATTTTAATATGAGGTACATACACTAGGTAGCTCTGTCTCAATTTTTCGGTCTCTCTATCCGTGCTTGATTGAGAGGAATGGTGTTCTGCTGCTAATGCCAAAACTTGATAATGAAGTCTCTTTTGGGGCGGCAAGGAGTATTTTCGTACTAAAATATATGTATCATGTTTCTAATCTATGAGAGAAGGCACCAATTCATGCCCTTCCAATTCCTGTTTTCAATTTAGGCATCGTCTTTTCCCAACCCACGATGTCTTACCTTTGAAAGTTATTCCTTTTACTATCATCACTTTTTCCTTTTTTTGGGTAGCTAAAATCGCTTCCTGCATGTAAGTGGTTTTATGTTATCCTGCAAACCTAGGATTCCTTCATAATTTACTCCAACCTCTATTTACTGCACATTTTCTATTTCTTTGTCTTTCCTCTAATATTGATATTGATTGTAGTGTGCATAGATGTTTGTAGAATTGTCTCTTTGATACCAAATCCCACAGGCTCAGTAGGTTTTCCCATACTCTTTGTTTCAAAATGTGCAGTCCACCTTTGAAACAATTTCAATGCTATTGCTTGGAAACGTCTCAATTTGAAGTTAGAACCGCTAGGGAGTTATGAAAATCTCTTTTTGTCAACAAGTTGTTATTTATGTGATAGTTCTAGAGATAAGTCAAAATAATACTCCATTCCATGTTATCTCCATAGGCCAAAGTTTCATGCAAGTATGACTATTATTCGAAAGGAATTGCAACCAATTTCATTTTCACTGGCCAAGAAAATGTAAAACAAGCCTTAGATTGTGTGATATGTCAAAGAAGTTTTTGAGGATAGGAATAATAGACTAATGGATTGTTGGTTTGAACAACCAATAGATAAATGTCAGATCTATATGCTTCCATGGGTTTGCAAGAAGACTATGAACATGGTTTACAGAAGGTATTTGCATTGCGTGAAGAATTCCATATGCAGTTGTATTCTCTATTGCATTCGTTTTGTTATATCTTGTATTTTCGAACAGCTAAGGACCAAGTAAATTTTACTAGTTTTTAGTGCTAGCATCCAAAGTTTAAACTGGCACCTTTCTAGTGTTTGGTTCAAACTGCATGGTGTTTGTGATCAGTTGGATGCATAGCTGCGGTTATACCGTTATAGCTTATGTTCTGTTGTCTGGGGGGCATCCATAGGGTCATGCAGTTGTCTCAGATGGTGCTTAATCATATACGATTTTCTATGATGCTTCAAGTCATTTAAAGCAAATTGATGGTAGTTCTTAGCCTTTCTAAGTTTTATCTCCTCCATTAGCTTTTGTGCTCTTTTGAGAAATCGCAGGGATTGAAATTCTAATTCTACTTGTTGCCATAATATAGCATACTGTCTCCTCCATTTTCTCATAGATTTCATATGAGCTTTATTCGACTTTACTACCATCTGAGTGGATTCAGCACATATACCTGCCACCCCCTGAAAGAACTAAGTAGGAATTGTTTTTGGGTTCCTTGAAGCAAGTTTTGTTTTCTTGAAGTTGAAACCATGTTAGGAGTTACAACTGCCGATGTTCGGGCTGTCCCTCGATCATCTTCGTGTTTCTTATTTTTCTTTCACTTGTTTTTGTATTCCCTTTAGCAACCTTGTATTCATGCAAAGATTAATCAATCAGATCACTAGCAAGTAGCAACACCTTAGTCTTCTTTGATCATGAAAGTATGGAGATTCAGCAACATAATTTTAGAGCTGGTATATAGAGATGATGTATATATAAAGAATATGCTCTACAACATAATAACAGAAGGCAGAGCAGAGGATCACATGGTGTTTTGGTGTGCTAAACTGCCAAAATTGACTTTATGAGTGGTAATTCGAAAGGATCTAGGTTTGTTGGATATCGTGAAACACGATGCCCTAGCTAGTAGCCAGAGCTCAATGGAGAAAATGGATTCATCTAGCCAATCCCTCTTAATTGGAACTTAAAGTTCGGTTCGGTGTGTAAAACAGCCAAAATTTAACCTCAGCTAACTCAATATTAACCCATAAAAAATCCCGTATAAAATTCTCCATGTTCATAATAATTTTTAGTTATGTGTCCTTCCTTGTCTTTTTGTTTTTTGCATGTACAATCATGCATTCGCCCACCTGAAATTGAAATTCTGCGTCTGTTCTTGGTAGGGCTCTAGCGGCAATTCGTTTAGGTGAGAGTACATGGAGACCCCCTCAACCATCACTTTCTCACGGAGACACCCTAACATTTAAAATCGCCCATACAGACCCCTCAACTATATGAAATAAAAAATTAGCTAACTCTGTTAATGAAGTGAGGAAAAATGACGATTCTTTCCCTTAAGAATCGCCCGCAGTGATCCCCTCATCTATAAAAAATGTCTACGCTACCAGAAGGGGTGTTGATTGGTTAGCAATTATATTTGAGGGGGTTTGTATGAGCGATTTTAAATGTTAGGGGGGTATTTGTGAAAAAAAATGATGGTTGATGGGTCTCCGTGTACTTTCACCTTCGTTGTATGACATAAGCATTTTTTCCTTTGTATGACTGCAAGTTGTTTGTTTGTTTAGAAAAGTTATGCGGTCAACACCACGACATCGCCGAAAGCTGTCTGCACTCTGCAATACTGAAACTCAACGAAGCCGAAGATAGGATTAGAACTTTACCAGAATATCTTATTGGCCATATTCTCTACCTTCTTGCGACAAAATACACTGTTAGGAACTGGCCTTTTATCCACCAAATGGAAGTGGATGTGGACATCAATCAGCAATTTAGACTTTGATGATCAACTATTTTTACATTCTGCTAACACAAACGATTGTCTACAGTATGCTGCTTTTACTAGAAGGGTCCAACGTCAATAAGTTTCGTATCAACTGTTCTCAAATTTCCAATGCATCCTAATTAATTCATGGGTTACTGCAGCGCTGTTCCGTAATGTTCGAGAACTTGATCTCTGTATACCCCAGGGATCTTCTGTTTTGCTCCCTACCAAACTTTTTTCTTGTAACAAGCTGGATGTATTAAAACTGGATTCTGATTTTGTTCTCAACTTTCCAACCTTAGTTGATTTCAAAAGTCTTAAAAGTTAAAACCCTTCATCTCAGTTCAGTAGATTTTGTAGATGAGGAGTCTATTAAGAGGCTCCCTTCTAGCTGCCCTGACCTTGAGGTTTTGGCTTTATTTTAATGAGGAAAGAATGTTAGCGTTGTCAACATTTGAGCTCCAGCACTGAAAAGGCTTATTGCAAAACATCCTGCAATGCATTGGGAGACTAGTATTCTTGAAATTGGGATTATTAACACTGAAGATGCTTGCCCGTATGAAATCCAACTATATACCCCGACTTTGGGTAGCAGAAGGCTTTGCCATGAACGACCTTAGTTCTCTTGTGGAAGCTAGTATAGAAATTGAGTTCTGCTATGAACAAGATGGCAGTCGGTTTGATACATCCATGGCTGAATTTGTTCACGGGATTTCCAATGTTCAAACTCTTAATTTATCTGGTGAAAGCTTTAAGGTTATTTTTCTCCCTGTTTTTCAATGAATAATAACTTTGTTTAGTGTTCTTAAAAGATGATCCTCAGCTGCAGTGGCTGTTGGTTTGATTGTCTAATGTGTTTTGGAGTTGCATTGATTAAAAACCTTTTTGTGACCATTAGACTTTTCAGACTTATTCGAGTAATCGTGGACCTAGACTGCCAGTGTTGCATTCTTTGACTACTTTGGAGCTCGGATTTAATAGTGGTGGTGCTAAACTGCTAATTGGGATTGCTGCCAAATTTACTTGGATGCTCGCCAAATTTGGCGAGATACAGAACCAAAAATTAGATAAAAGCAAAGTAGTCAAGAATTGACAAATCATCAATTTAAGACTCACCCAATTGGTTTATGGTTTTGAAAAAGGTGGATCATGTGTCGATTCTCAGTAATTGGTTTTGTAGCCTTGTTACTATAGCTGTTGTGCCTTGTGGATGTGATGTTTGAAAAATATGAGGGCTTTCATTTTTCTGAAGTTTATTTTGGTTGATGCTGGAATGGGAAGCTAGGGCCTGTTTGGTATTCCTGTGTTATGAAACAAAGGAAATGGAAGCTTTGAAAGCACTCATTTTCCCACACAGTTCTCACTTTCGTGCGAAAACCACTTCCGTAAAGTCGGAACCATTTTTTTGCCACTTCCTAAAGCATTTTTCGGACACAATGTCTAAACCCATGTTTGTGTTTTCCAGGATTCAAGAGGGATGCTTCAGTTTCAATTTGTTGAATAGCGTATGCATCTACTTTGATCATGTAAGGTCTACTTTAACCTTTCATTATCTATGGTTCGTTAGGGGAAGTATGCTATCAACATCAAACCACCAAAAGGTTGACGAGGAAGAGTGTTACGATCCATTGTCCCACATTGGCCAAGTATGGGATTGGCCATGTGCATATAAGCCCTTGGGCACCCTCCCCTTGTAAGCCGGTTTTCAAGGGTGAGTTCTACCCAAGGGTGTGTATCAAAGAGAGGCTCCATGAAGCTAAAGATAGGATCAGCAAGTTACCCAAAGTCTAGTCGGTCATATTCTCTCTTTTTTTCTGACAAAATACTCTGGTAGAACTAGCATTTGTCCTCCATATGGAAGCAGATGTGGATGTCAATCAACAATCTGGACTTTGATGCTATAGGAGCTTCCAATTGTGGAAAAGATGGTACAGAGTGCAAAGAGAATTTTATTAAGTTTGTCTACCCGTGCACTGCTTTTATTGGAAGGGTCAAATTTTGAGTAAGTTCCGTATTCGATGTCGTCATTTTTTCGATTATTCACATGTTAATGCCTGGGTTACTACAGCACTATCACGTAATGTGCGAGAACTTGATATTGACATCCGTTTGGGTTTGTCTAGTTTGCTACCTGCCGATCTTCTTACTTGTGGCAAAGTGACGTACTACGATTGGATTGTGATTTCGTTCTCAATGTGCCAAGTGTAATTTGCCTACATAGGCTCAAAATATGCTGGTTTAGTAGTGGAAGGCTTTGCTGTGAAGGTCTTTGAGTTCTCTGATTGAAGCTCGTATTGAGTTTGAGTTCTGCCCGAAACAAAGCGGGGATGTTTATGAAAAATCCTTACTTGAACTTCTTGAAGGGATTTCTAATGTCCAAACTCAGTGAGTGAGTTTTATTTTATTTTATTATTATTATAGTTTTGGAACTCTTGTGGAGTTCATTTGACTCTGATTTTGTTTGTTCTCTTGTAGACAATTGAAAGATCTTCTTCCAGGCTGAAACTGTCAGTGGTTCCTTATTTGACTTCTTTGAAGCTCGGTGCTAAAAGAGATGTGAACTGGCGAGTGCTGCTAGGCCGACTTGAAAACTCACCGAATCTGAGAACTCTTATTTTTTAGGAGGTTGACTATGCTGTTCTCAACTGTTCAAGACGTTTTCTTTGGCCTTCTTCTGTGTATTTAGTTTAAATTTGTCTTCTTAGGGGCTTTATTACTTCAAGGATGGTCTCAACCCTTGGGGATCCTCTTGAGCGTGTACCACTTTGTTTGTTTGTTAGCCTCGACATAATTGACATACAGAGATTCCAAGGAGACAAGTGTGAGCTGAACATGGTGAAGTATGTCTTGATGAATGCTAAAGTTCTGCAGATGGTGAATATAAGCTGTGATAAGAGGCAAATGCAAGAAGAAGAGTCGAAGGTTAATGGAGATTTGCTGTAAATACCGAGAGGCTGTAAAGTTGTGGTTTCTTCTGGTTAAATTGGCCTTACGAACATCTTCATATGTTGAACTTTTGATTGCATGGGAGTACATTAGTGTCATACACATTCGAACCTTGAACTAGTGCGATCTAGTGTTCTATATGCACAGCTTCTCTGGTGACGTGCTTCTTGTTACTTCTTCCCTTGGATTAATTTGAAGGAAATAATAGGCGGAAATAGCCAGAACTCGACTGCTCTGAATATTTACTCTTTGTGCTAAATGAATCTAAGAATATTTACATGAAGTCATTTACGTCGCATATGAGAAAGTTCATCTACCTATCTGCTGGTAAGTAGCCAATTGTCACAAAAGATGGTATATTGTATTCGTGTGAGACAATATGCATCTCTTTGTGAAGGATGATTTAGATGCACAAAAGGCTTGTCTTTGCTCTGTTGGTTTATTGATTGCAGGGACACTCGAAACATAACACCTATCCCCATCCCATACCCAAACTCTTGAACAATCAAAAGTCCAAACAATTGCGGATCCTTCTAAAACATTACACGCATCAACTCGAGAAATCTCGCTCTCAATGGTTGCTGCAGCGACTTCCCCCTGTGCCGCAACGAGATCAGCCCATCAACTCATACCTGCACTTATTCATGAACATTTATCACGCCACTGATATCACATTCTTTCACTGTAGTTCTAACACATAATCTTAATCTTTACAGTCGAACAACATTTTTACTGTTAAGCTTTGCAAGATCTTCTTCTGATTAGCTTCTGCTTGATGGCTGTAACTGGCCTCTTTCTTTCAGCAATGAAAAGGAAATTACATTAAAAGATAGAGAAGCATAATACAAGGAATAGAAGAAGTCCACAACAGAAAATAATAAAGGAATAAAGAAAACTATGTATCTTTCAGATCTCTAGACACATACACAAAAACGAAAAAAAAAACACACACTCATCAGTATCTCCTTAAAGGGAGGAGAGGCCAAAGTGCCGATGACAAATCACACACACACATTCCGTAGAGACTCCACAGCTTCAAACTTATCTTCAGACACAAAGCCACTGCATGCCAACGGAACTATCCAAAATGCCGACATGAATAATAAAAGCAACCGAAAAAACTGCTGAAAACATCGAGAACAAGATGAAATTGGTCAAAGCCCAATGAGTATTGCAAATTCATATTAGAGAAACCAACCAAATGGGGAAAATGCTGAAAATGGGAAATATGAGAATGAGGGGTAGAGAGAAATAACTGAGACATTCATGTAAAGACTAGGACAAACCTAGATGAGGAAACGAGTTGTTTGAATCATGGATTTCAGGAATCACTACGATTTGGAGTTCTCTAAATATCAAAGGCACCATAAGAAATAACACTTTCTATTAGAAAGAGTAGAAGAACTAGATAGCAGAGCATTCTCTTTCACATGATTGCCAATAAGTGGACATAATTTGGCTAAGTACGTAGTTGCCTATTTTCTCATGAGATACCAAATTACAAATAGAGAGTTTTTCCCTCAAGTTCATATTCTGAGGCATGAGGATACTGAGCAGCTTCCCTTTCTCTCGTAAGAAAGCCTAACAACTACCATAGTTCGCTTTGAATGACGTATGCATCATAGAAACTCATAATCAAACCCATGCATGCAACCTTTCGTCTTTTTTGAGACAACAGAACTTGAACCCACAGCTTTTGCTTCCCACCAATGCAAACGTCATTTGATTTGATTCTCACAAGTACCATTTTTAACTTTTGGATGTTCAGATGAAGGAAGCATGAGGGGAAATGTGGCAATCCAGCGCAAGAAGTTTGAAGAAATAATTAAACTTTCATATGGCATGCAACCCTGGTTGTTTGGATCTCCCAAATTCTGTTAACAAAGTCCATTACTACCGTTCACCAAAAATCTCAGTCAGCCACAACACAAATACCTTCCATCTACCCCTATGCCACTTGGGCAATTGGGGCTATCAGTATTTCCCAAGTTCTGTAAACAAAGTTGCACTCAAGAAAAAGAACGTCATAGTTCTCAGATTTGAATACACGAAAATGATGGTCATGGTTGGGAATAGCTGTCGATGCGGAAACCAATGATAACTGGCAGATAGAGAGAAAGGGCTAAAGGAATCAATCGCGGACGTGTTTCACGACGTGGACGTGCACCATGGATACTGCATACGCTATCTTTCGGAAGAACTTACTAGAGACGAAAAAGGTCAAATTTCTTATGAAGTGAAGCGTTTAATGGTTGAGAATTTTTTCGTCGCTTCGTATGCACCTAGGCCTGTTGGTTTCCAGAGGTGCGTGGAGAGCATCAAGTCTCTCGGTAGATGCTCATCATTGGGTTATGCAAAGTGAGCCTGTGTACTGGGCAAATGCGTTTCTCCAGGGTGCGAGATACAATCACATGCCATCAAACTTATGGAGAGCTAAAGTTACGGAGCTCATGATTTACCCATTTACCTCGATGGTTGATGCAATAAGAGGTAAAGTTATGGAGTTGATTCATAAATGACGAGAAGAATCTAACCACCGGCTATCTAAGCTTAACTACATCCATATATGGAGGAAAGACTAGAAAAGGAAAGCCAAAGAACTAGTTTCCATTAGAGTTTCAATATCAGCTGGTAACAGATTTGAGGTTCATGGTCATTCAAGTGAAGTTGTGGATCTTGATCACTGGGACTGTAGTTGCAAAGGGCAGCAGCTTACTGGGTTGCCATGCTGCCATGCGATTGCTATCATCCATTGCGTTGATCGCAGACCGTAGTTGCAAAGGGCGGCAGCTTACTGGGTTGCTATGCTGCCATGCGATTGCTATCATCAATTGCGTTGATCGCAGCCCTTATGATTATTGTTCTAGATTTTTCAAAAGTGATAGCTACGTACAGGTTAACATATTCTGAGTCGATTAATATTCCAGTTCCAGTTGTAGATAGGTATGTGCAGATTGAGGGAATCTTCTAAGAGTGCAGTAACTGTAACACCTCCTTCCACTAGTACGTTGTCCACCAGGGCGACCTCCTGCTAAGCCATTTGGGTCACAAGATCAACGTGGTCAAACGTAAACATCAACCAAAATGCAGCAGATGCAAGGGTCTTGGGCAACGTGTTAAAGAGTTTCTGCTGGAGTGCTGATCGAGCTATGTTTGTACTGTATTAGGAAGATGGCGTAGTTGCATACATGGTTCAATCAATGGACCAGTGGTAGTGTCCGTACATTTGAAAGCTCTTTGAGAAAGGGTCGATCGAGATGTCCTTTTCATGTTTGTAGTTTCTTTTAATCCATTGTTTTGCTATCTATAGTTCTTCATAGAGTGACGAAATTCCTGTAATTGTTGTTAGCGATTGTACACGTAGTACCCCTGTAACAGTGGCATAGCCAGTAATGAAGACCTCTGGGGGCACTACAGAAACACCACCTTTGAAAAAAAAATCACAGAAAAAAAGAGGAGGACAGGGACTCTCATCTTGTTTTTTAGAACCACGGATTTCATCAGTTTTTTGCTTTGTTTTATAGTATCTCTCCATATCTGTAAACAAAAAAAATAGTATATAACACATCCGGGAAAAAACAGAGGGGATCATTTTGATGGTAGATCTTATTAAGCGGTTGTAGGAACTATCGAAACTATGATTTGGGAGCCTATGCAGGGGAGAAGTTAATGGAGTTGGGCTCAAAAGAATCATCTGCCTGTGTCCTGCTGTCTAGAATCTATATTGTGTTGGGTAGGAGGGGAGATGTGGAACGGGTGAGGAGGATGATGAACCTTCAGGGGGTGAATAAGGAGCCTGGGTGCAGCTGGATTGAGATGAAGAGTCAGATTCATGCGTTTGTTGCTGGGGACCAAATGCATCCACAAGATAAACAAATACGTGTAGAGGTACAAAGATTGAGCAAGCTGATCATGGATGAAGGTTACAAACCTGTTTTTGATTTACTTTCTGCTGACTTGGAAAGCTGAGATAATGAAGAAATTCTAGTCTCTGGACCAAGCGTTTATCGAGCCCATTTATTGGCAAGTAACTCCGTTTCCCCTGATATATGAGTCTTAACGTGAAAAAGGTTCCAAAGTTTCATGAACAATGAAGTCTATAAATTGAGTTACTGAATTTGTTCTTAAAAAAGAAGGTTCATTGTAGAGTCCGATTGGAAAGTAACGTCAAAAAGATCCCAGAGTTTCATCCTTGTAGGGTGGTTCATGACAGGATTGATAAAAACAGTCATCCAGGGAAAGGCAGGATGGAAGTTGGAAAAGGCTTTGGCTTTGATTCACACAGACGGACAAAAGATTTGTTTCTATACAGTGATGTTGGCATGAGTTGAGCCAGTGGACGAGAATACATCTCTGTCATATTTATATGCAAGATGGAAGAAGTTATTTCACGGATTTGCTCGATGTTGATGACCAGCCGCTTAACCCTTTAACCCCAACTCAGTGGCTACTGGCTAGTGCTGATGTTGTCACTTTCAACCTGTCTGAATTGTGCTTTCAGTCATGCGCAACTTTCCTTTGCCTGGTTTTCTTGTTGAAGAATGGTAAGATTGGTATTGTCATGAGTCTTTATTCATTTACGTATTTGCGGCTTTGTGCACGCAACAAACCACACATATCTTGTTTTTGCCATTCGCTTGAGAAGGCTAATTAGAAATGAATCGATTGTTAAAATGTTACTTCCACGTGCTAAATAGTCTTAAGCTTGAGAAGTTTGGGAGTTTTAACTTTCAGGTATAAATAAGTTCCTAGGCTTCTTTAGAGTACCATGGATAACTTGGTCCAGAGTTTTAAGCAATACGAGTTTGTTATTTTTTACTTGTGGGGAGCTGGGAGGCTCTTATTTGGTTGCTAATTGGTTTTTTGATATTCCTGCTGCGATCCTTACCTGAGGGCGTTCTTCTAGGTGATACTAAGTTTAATCAATCTCGATGCTCTCTCATATGGTATTAACAGTGTATTATGATTATGCGTTCTGTTTGGCAGTCGATTGTACATCACGGTCCTTTTTGTCTCATAAACTTGTTATAGGGTGGGGGCTTGCTTACTTTAGATGTTTAATGTGCAGGCAAATGTTCCACCTTTGGCTTCAGTCTACTCTGAATATGCTTTCAAGAGCTAAATATAAGACATGCACTTTTCTTAGGGCAAATCAAATGGAGCATGATTATCTCATATGGTGTATCATGACTCATTAGGTACTTGTCATTTCTTTTTCATTACACCTGCATGGCTCGCACTTCTTCACATCCTTAATTTTCCGTGTCGCGGCCTTACCCCCATTTCAAGAGTGGTGGCACTAGTTTTCATTTCCCCGAAATGGAATTCAATTAGATTTTTTCCTAGAATAAAATATTTTGCCAAATAGGCTAAAACTTCTTCCAAAGGAAGGATAGTCAAGAATCTACAATGAGATTTGCTGACTGCTCATGCAAACAGTTGGTAGTGGGAAAACAATAGAGAAATTACTCTCAAGTCTTAAAACAGATGCTGGAAGAAGAGTCGAAGACATCATAGACGGAATGAACAGAAATCAAATATGCAAATGACAAAACTGGCGCAGAAATCGAAACATAGTCCTGAAGAAAAGCAGGAAAAAAAAGCAATTAAGTTATAGCAATAGTATTATGCCTTTTTTGCTAGCTTAAAGATATGCCGCCTCGATGTCTTTGTAGCATGTTCCTGTTGTTTCTATATCTTCGGTTGGTTGTTTCTAAGTCTGTGCACAGCCATAGAGGATGGAAACCAATGCGTAAGTTGAGAAGCAAATAAGGTATGTCCTAGAACCATGTCCCTTATCCGATGTAACATAACCGGTCAACCCAAAGATTACTGGTGATCTGACACAATCAGTCACCCCAAAAGCTTACTGCGATCCAGATGGTACCATAAATACTCCCCCCGAAAGCTTATTGGTGACCGTAGGTATCTTTCACTGTAGTGTTGGTTGTTGGCTCTTCCTGGATTCCATAAAATCATCCTAGATAGATTTAAACAGATTGTGTTGGTTTAAGGTTCTCATTGGGACCAATCATAAACGCGGAGGTCTTGTGTTCAATTTTGACAAGTCCTTGACTCACCCGAAACTTTTGGCTTCTGGGAAGGAAAGAATGTGTTGGTTTAAGGTTCTCATTGGGACCAATCATAAACTCGGAGGTCTTGTGTTCAATTTTGACAAGTATGGAGTAAGTCCTTGACTCACCCAAAACTTGTGGATTCCGGGAAGGAAAGATAGACTTGTATGTTACTTTTAATGTTGTTGTTCTTCGTCCATTTCCCCCCCTTTCCCCCGTTAATTCATGGCAGGATTTATTTTTCTTCCTCTTGTAATTTCACTATATTTCCTTCCTGTTTTAATTACAGGATCCGTGTGAATGATTTGTGAGCTTCCAACATCTGGTGGCAATAATCGTAGGGATTACCAAAATACTGATCATTATCCATCTTTGCTGGTCTCTTGTTTGCCAAGGAGAATGGAGAAGATTGCTCTTTGGTTGGAGGCTATTCAGGTAGGTTTTTTTGGTAGTGGCGCATCTGTAAATTGTCCCATTTATGATGATTGATGAAACTTTGTCTGTTCATATTTTAAGAAACAATTGTTTCCCTTACACAATTTCGAACTCTATGTGCAAAGAAAAATGGTTTGCAATCTTTTCCCATGTCAATCATTTTCATGATTCTTCAATAGGGAGATTGTCTATCAATACACGGACTGAAACTTCTTTGCTATTCTGTTGACTTGAGAACTTTGAATTCCTACTAGGAGTTTTTTTTTTTTTTTTTGGAATTCTTTTACTGATCCTGCCAATTGAACTAGCTGAGTTGGTCCTTCAGAGATGGAATCTTGTTCGCTGCTTCCTTGAATTTGAGAAATGTGATGTTCAAACCGATACGTTGTTGTAATTCTTTTTATCGGTACCTTGTTGTGCAACTCATGCAAAATCGCGACTTTAGGTTCCTCACGGGGAAGATTATTGGAAAATGCTTAATCATGTGTTTCAAGAAGCCATCAAGTGCACGAATTTGCAAATGAAGAAGACAAGTCCAGCTGTTGGGGTTCATGTGGTAATGTCAAAGCCTAATTGTATGGCCAATGACTTGTATGAGGATATTCAAGGGATTTCACCCTTGAGAACTATGTTCTCTTGGTTTCTACATGTCCCTTTTTGCCAAAAATACGTATAACTGAAAAATGATTGTAGTCATTGCTTGATAAGTTACTGGAGTACTATAGTTTTATCTCCTTCGAAATTACTAGTTAAAAATGATCCCTGAATGTTCAACCCGGGATTTGATTTTGTTATAGAAACATTTAGTTTTTTTAATTTAATTAAAAAAGTCCCTTTATTTCTCTTTTTCTGTCGAACATTCAGCGGACTATCTGGGAAATTTGTTCATTGGCCTATTGAAAAGAAAACTCTCCTTGTCTATACGCCCAGATGGTAAAAAATGAAAAAAACAAAACTATGAAAGTAAATATCAAATGAAAATGACCATCTCCACAGTTAATTCTGTGTTTTGACCCAAGGCATGGATAAATTAATTTGAGACTTAGCCTAAAGCTTGTTCCAACAGTATTGGGCCAACCCTCGAATCCGGAAAACCATTCTCTCCAACCACTACACAATCAGGTTTCTCTCTTAATTGAAATGGGTCACATACTTTTTGCAAAAATGCCAAGGATGCATGTATAGATTCAGACACAGATTCATATAAAATCGTCCGATGTGTGTGAGCTCTTTGTTTATTGTGTGGCATTCATATGCATCGGATGATTCTGAATACGTCTGTATTAACATCTGTACAAAAACGTTTATATCCATAGCGTTGCTCGTATTTACAAGACTTGCAATCCCGTAGATTGTTCCTCTTTGTGAGATATATTCTCGATTCTTGGTACAATACATCCTATGATAAGCCTCGTCCCACTAAAGGAGTAATGACGCTCAGTTAGCAGATGGAAGAATTGGATCTTCGGCAATTGAACAAGATGCGCCTAAACTAGCCAAACACCTAACACCCAAGTTAAATTTTTTTTTTTAAAGCTCATTTTATACTATAAAAAATGAATAGAAACGAGTCTCATTTTTAATGCTTAGATGAAAAAATTCTCACATTGGGTGAGACCCATACATGTATTGAGCTTGCATCATATGATAAGGTGTTACAAATAACCATTGCATTGATTTTTTTTAGTATTGGTATAACTAAAATACTAACCGAGTAGTGTTATGTATACATATGCTATGTACATATAATGTACATATGGGTTTTGTGAGGCCCACCTTAAGTCCTACAAAGATGATTCGAATCGTCAGTTATTTTTAAAATATTTTTTTATGGAGCACAGTAAAAATCAGCTCAACCCGATATCGGTAAGATTTTTTTTTTGAGTTTGTAGGAGCGAAACTGAGTAGTTAAATAGTTTTGCCTCCACAAATTCAGAAAAAATCCTTACCGATATCAGGTTGAGCTGAATTTTTACAGTTCTTCATAATTTATTTTTAAAAAATAATGAATAATTTAAATAATTTTTATGAAACCCGAAATGAGCTCCACAAAATTTATATGTATATGATATCTACATTCTAATACGTAGCCATAGCTTTATTGATACTAACCGGCTGTACTTCAGATTTACCCACCCTATATTTCCTGAGAATCCATCTTCTTCGCCTCAAAACATTCACTCAATTTTGCACTTTCCAAAGTCCCGACAAACCTCACTTTCCTACTTCCGCTTTTCTCTCTCGATTTCCCGAGAAAATTCTGTCTCCAAAATCACACCCTTCAGCCCCAATTTCCACTTCCCAAATCTTAGCTCACAAAACCCTAGCCAACCTATCAAGGATTCGCAAATCTCTAGCTCTTAAGGTCAGTAGTCGCAGTTTTCTCTCTCTTTCTTTCTGTATCTATGTATTTTGATTCATGGGTATTTGTTTAATTTTGATTCTGTTATCTGGGTCTTGACTATTAGGGCTTGAATGACTATAGAGTTGTAATTTCTAATGATGCCTCCTCCAAGAAGAAAGAAATGGACGGAGGCAGAAGAGAGAACCCTAATAGACAAGTATGGGGAGATGGTGTGTGATGGCAGTTTGGCAAAAATGAAAACTAGAGAGAAAAAGTACAAACCCATTGCCCTGTATGTGAATTCTGTGCACCATGTTCGAGACGCAATCACGTTTCCGTGGCAATGGACATGGAAAGATGTGTCGACCAAGGTACAGAACATGAGGCATCAGTATTCACTGGTCAAGCAAAAGATCAAGAAGACCGAGTTCGTGGGTGATTCGGGGGTGGAGGAGTTTGATTGGGTTGAGGGGCTAACTCATTGGTCGAATTTCTTGAGGTATAAGGAGGTTTTTGGGGATGTGGCACTTGTTTTTGGTGGTAGTGATTCGGTTGTGGTTGCGGGGTTAGATAGTAATGAAATTGCTGATGGGTTTGATGGGAGTGGTCATGGAATGGAGATTCCTGAGTTTGGGCATCTTGGTCATGATGGGGAGGGTGATTTTGCGGTGGGGTTTGATGGGGGTGAGAATGGGGTTATGGGTTTGGATTTTGAATATGATGGTGACGAAGGAGAAGATAACCATAATTGTGCTAACCCTTCGAAGGAGGATGCAGACGATGGGTTTGTGTATGAAGACGTTGAGCCGAGTGGGTCCGATACGAGGAAGAAGAGGAAAGTTTTGAAGGGGATGGGGAAGAGGGCGTGGGGGTTTCTTGCGAACCAGTTAGGGCAGTTGAGGGAATTGGAAACTCGATTTGAGCATCGCGAAGTGGAGAGAGAGCGGGAGAGGCAGAGAAGAGAGAATCACCGAGTGGAAATAGAGCATGAACGTGAAAAGAAATGGGAAGAGAGAGAGAAGGAGAGGGAAGACAGGGAGAGGGCACGTGATAAGTTGAGGAAGCAAAGGATTCGGGAGTGGGAAGCTATGGAGAACGAGAGTGAAGAGAGACAAAGGAGAAGGAGAGAGGAAGAGTTGATTTATGAGAGAGAATGGGAGGAGAGGATGAGCCGCAGGAGGTTAGAATGGAAGAAGAGAATTGACGAGATGTTGGGCCAGCATCGAGTAGAAATGGG
Source organism: Rhododendron ovatum (assembly GCA_019656835.1). NCBI lineage: Eukaryota > Viridiplantae > Streptophyta > Magnoliopsida > Ericales > Ericaceae > Rhododendron > Rhododendron ovatum. The sequence continues at coordinate 10,557,691 of CM033798.1, read as the reverse complement.
TCAAATTCAGACGCGAATACTTCATGAACAACAGAACCTTACAAGTCAGATGCTTGGGATTGTTTCACAGTGGACCGGTCATCCAACTGGGCTCACAGATCACACTGCGGCTGGCAATCACTATATGTCGCAAATGCTGCAGAATCTGCACCAAATTAACAGTATCGTTCATGGGGACACACGGGTTGAGGATGATAATCAAGATGATCAATTCATTGTTGACGGATGACATATCACTCAGCACCATTAATTTATTCTCAATTTCCTGAAACTGAAAGGAGCATACAGGGATGTTGTGGTGGGAAGAACTATGAAGGTCAAATGTTTCTTAAATGTGTTTTACTATGTTCTTGCAACTAGGCATTGGTTATATATATTAGTTTGTGTAGTTTTGAGTCTTTTGGTTTATTTTTTGGTCCAACGGTCTTATAGTAGGGAATAAGGGATGTAGATTTCTGTGATTACGTTTTATGTGTAACTATTCTTGAATACAATTTCACTCTTTTCTGAATAAAATCAGTTTCATGTTTGAATTTGTGTTCAGTTTTCTTTACGTTTTCCTCTTAGTTTTCATATCTCTGCTTGAAGGACGAATGGAAATGAAAAATTCAGTGAGCATGGGAATTAAGTTGAATACTACTAAAGAATGACAGTTCTAGATTTTCAGCTTTTTTGGTTTACTGTTTGGTGCTACGCATTTTCTAGGATTAATTGGCACTTCCCTTATATTATCACCTAGCCTGCTGTTGAGACTGAAATAAACCTAGTGATGCAAGTTGAAGCTAAAGTAATTCACTGCATCACTGTTTCTGCGTAGGAGCTATAGGTCTACTAGATCAAGTTGGACTCTATCCTATGAGACACGGTCCTTTTTCTTTTCTTCCCAACTTTCGCTGAAGGAAATGACTTTTGCGTGATCCAAAATCCAAAGTACTGTACTGTGGGTATCTCCACCCATGGCCACGCTCTTTGCCCAACTCTAAACAATGTTTCAATCTTGTAGCTAAACGTACTTCGACGGGCTTTGGGGCTGGGACCCACTTGCCTGTTTCCTATGTAATCTTAATACTTGCTCAGTTTGGGCTTGGGTGCTTGTGGGAGTATCCCCTGCACCACTGCAACAGTAATTACAGTTAAGTCAGGTTGAGAAGGTAGATGAGGGATATAGTTTTTCATGTTTCTTATCCTATGATGCACGGACACGGACAGGGGAATTCTAAAAGAATGGGGACACGGACACGGCTGGGGACACGCCACGTGTATATTTATTTATATATTTTTCAATGTTTTCTCAAGTTTAAATGGCAAAATGTGTTCAAAGCGAAAAAATCCCTAGTTCCAATACCATTCAAACAAAACAAGACATCCATACGTTCAATACAACCCTATTGAAAAATTACTGTTTGACCCCTATTTTTTTAAAATTACAGTTTGACCCCTAATTCCCCCCCCCCCCCCTCCCCCGCCCGGGCGTGTCCCCAACCGTGTCCCTCTAAAAAATTTAAATTAAATAATGGGACATGACATGCGGCGTGTCTCATACGTGTCCCCACGTGTCCCTGCGGTGTCTGACGCTGCAATATGTCGACCTCTAGAGATGTCGGTGCTTCATAATTCTACATCATAATTGCCATTAGGATTGGTACTATTATCAGTTTCAGTTGCGGCTTAGTACTAGTTCAGTTCGCAGATGGGGGGAATTTTCTGTCAGTGTTGCAAAGCAAATTGTTGCGCATGTTTTGCGGTAAGTGAGCTGGTGTTATTGATCGTTTGATCTTTCAGGTAAAGTTTGGATCTTCTAAGGTGGCTAATGTGGTAGCAAAGTTTTTGTACCTCAGATATTCGTACTCTGAGGTGGTCGGTGCTTCCTAGCTTGCTACATAGGTAGAGAGAGTTTCATTTCTTGGCTCAGTTATGGTCTGCATTTGGAATCAAGATCCTCTCATGTGATGCTTCGTATGACGCAAAATATGATCTCTCATGGTTCCATTCGATGAACCACACCCTTCATTCTGAGAACATCTTATCGTCGAGTCTCAAGGTGGCTGCTTCCTGGTAAATTGCTGCCATTTCTAGCTAGCTTATCATTGAGTGACTTATCGCAGTTTTTTCATTAATATCAAAAAACGAAGAAAGATCTATCACAGTTTTATTATTTTGTAGTTTTTTGAGTCACAGGTTCTTCAAGGTGACGCAACCTCGTTCGATACCCATATATACCACTGCAATATTTTTGTTTAGGGAAGTTTTTGAGAAATTAGAAGGTTCAGATTTTATATAGACACAGTTGATTACCTTTAGGCTTCAGTTTTGAGCTCCATGCTAGTGGATTCGAGCCTTATTTTGCAGAAACCATTGCACAGTTGACAGTTCTGATTTATGCTAGTTTAGCCTTCATAGTGTTATTAGGGTCAACCTTCCATTGTAGTTTAGTTGTTGAACCTTGCAGTGTTTTAAAAGGCCCGAGGTGCATGCTGCGCATCGAAGTGCCAAGGGCCCTGGAACTAAGCAATGAAGCGCGAAGCGAAGTGCATGCCTTATTGAAGTGAAGCGCGCATTGAAAAAAATAAGTAGATGTGGCTTACCAAGTGACCAAATGACCCAATATGATCAAATAGGACATGTGCTATTGAAAATAACATATGTAATATGCCAAGTAGCATACTTTGAAGTCCAAAAAGGTACAACGTCAACAATCATACTTGACATTCAAATGACCATATATGACAAAAAGAACATACCATGCGTCCATCAAAACTATCTTTGAAGTTTGAATGTTTAGGTTTAGAAATTAGAAACATGATGAAGGAATAGTAGGCTAATTGCAGTCTAATTGAAGGAAGCGTCGCAGAGGAAGAGTCAATTCAATTGAAGGAAAGGCCAATGCAGTCGGAGAGAAGAGGAGAAGAAGCCCCAGTGGAATATCGTATTAGACTTTGTAAAAGCTGTTATCCAGTGCTTTGGTCTCTTCAAAAGTTTTGATCTGGTGCGTTGGATCTCAATCAGAGGTGGATAGACTTTAAAAAATGGACAGCTCTGATTGAATACACAAATTTCTTAGAGTTAATGGTTAAGCACACGCTTAATGCGCCTTGGGCTTAGCCCCAAAGCGCATGCCTTTTGCGCTACACCTGCGCTTCGCCACCTGCACTTCACTTTTGCACATTGAAGCCCTATACCTGCACCTCGCTCCGCTTCACGCCTTTTTTAGTCACTGGAGCCTCCCACAGTAAAAATTGTCTTCCCAGGACAAGTAGTTGAATCCGATACTGAGACACACTGGGGTCATGGAAAGTTATTTTCCCAATCAACTTCTAATATAACGTGGTCGAAACAGATTTGGTGGTGGTATAGGGTTTAACGATGATATTACCGTTAATCAGTTGAGGCTTTCGCGAAATCCTCTCATGTGATGCCTCATATGACACAATATAGGATCTATCATGGTTCCATTTGACGAACGAAACCCTTCATTTTGAGAACAACTTATCGTCAAGTCTCAAGGTGGCTGCTTCCTGGTAAAGTGCTGCCATTTCTTGCTAGCTTATCATTGAGTGACTTATCACAGTTTTTTCATTAATATCAGGGAAAAAGAAGATCTATCACAGTTGTATTATTTCGTACTTTTTCGAGTCACAGGTTCTTCATGGTGACGCAACCTTGTTAGATACCCATATATACCGCTGCAATATTTGTGTTTAGGGAAGTTTTTGAGAAATTGGAAGCTTCAGTTTTGACGAGCTCCTTCGCTAGGTGGTTCGAGCCTTGTTTTGCAGAAACCATTCCACAGTTCTGATTTCTGCTAGTTAAGCCTTCATCCTGGTGTTATTAGGGTCAACCTTGTATTGTAGTTGAGTAGTTGTTGGCCTCTCCCGCTGTAAAAATTGTCTTCCAGGACAAGTAGTTGAATCCGATACTGAGACACACTTAGGATACTTGGACACACTGGGGGCATGGAACACCCGAAGTCAAGTTAAAAGTTATTGTCCCAATCAACTTCTAATATAACGCGGTCGAAACAGGTCTGGTGGTGGGATACGGTTTAACGATGATATTGCCGTGAATCAGAAACAGGTTTGGTGGTGGGATACGGTTTAACGATGATATTGCCGTGAATCAGCTGAGGCTTTTGCGTAATCCTCTGATGAGAGGTTTGTGATTTTTTTTGACGGCTGTTTATGGATCATATATCTGTGAAGGCATTCCTGGAGGAAAGTGAAAGGTAAAGGTAATGTGATCCGATTAAGTCGCCACTAAATTGTTCATCAATCTGATTGATATACTCGACGAGTTTTTATGAGTAGCGGTTTGGATTAGCGAGGTAGGTCCGGAGTGCGGTCTTCAGTAGTCCAAATGGACCATCCACACTTATTTAGGGATTGGAGAGAGTAGTCTTGTCCATACCACAATAACTAGAAAACCCTCAGGGTTCTCCACAGTACTAGTAAATCCTGACAAGAAGCTTTGTTTTGAGGTTCGATCAATTCTTGTGTTGGACTAGCCATACAGGGCTTTGTCTTAATTTCAATTGGCCCCCCTTAGTAAGCTGTGTGATTGGTCTCCCGGAATAATCAGTCTAAAGGGCCGAACAAGAAGTTATCAAAAACGAAAATTAGAAAAGATGAAATAGATCATTGAGAATGCATAAATGCATTAATATCATATTATCACCATGTTTTCATTTCAGACAATTTCTAACTGAAAATTTAAACACTCAATTTCCTCCACAACGGACTAGACACGAGCAGAGGTGCTTATTAAGTCGAGCAATTGGATCACATCTGCACTTCACAGCCATCCCAGATGCACCATACTTGGGATTGAAAACCACAAAGCAATCGAAATTCTCATTGGGCCCACATCACCCTGGCATTGTCATGTTAACCGGGCAGAATCTGAATTCCCCTGAAATTCATTTACAAAAAAGACTTTTTACAAGAAAAATAATTTTGGCATTCCACTTTTATATGATGGCACTCCAAAGTTTGTCTTTTAATGTGTCTTGCTATGTATAATTTTTATACTAAAAGAAAAATTTTGTATCGGGAAAAACCGACCCCGGATCCGACTAGTGCCGCCCACTTAATTTATGGAAGGCAAATTTGTGCACGTTACAACCGCCTCCTTCGTTGTGTCACTTGTGATGTCAGTCGAAATGGGGTTAACGGGGGTGTCCCCCCATTCCGCGTGTCAATGGGCTTCTATCCGTTGATGAGAAAGGTGCAACACACTTCTTTGTACAGAACACGCATATATATACTTGGAGGGCAAGTTTCGAGGTTCCATATAAAGGACGAGGATAAACCCTAACAATGTACAACTTGTCGTCGAGTCTTGCTAGCTTGTCATTGAGTGACTTATCACTAGGGCTGCAAACGAGCCGAGCCGAGTCAAATTTTACTGTGTTCAAGTTTGTTTATTAAGTTTTTAACGAACACGAGCTCGAGCTCAGTGAAAACTTAACGAGTTGAGCTCGAGCCGAGCGGGCCTTGGCTTGACTCGAGCTCAAGCTTGTTCACGAGCCTCAACGGACCAACGAAAAATGTATATATATATATATATCGGAACGGTTCAATGGACACCCTAAAAAAACACCTAAAAAAACACCCATAATCTCAATCTCATAGTTCCCGATCAAATTTGTATGATCCGAACCGTTCAATGTGCGCAGAATGTGATTTTAAGGGTGTCCGCAAGAAATTAGCAAAAAAAAATGACCTGGAAAGGTTTGATTTGAGCTGTTTTTATTTGAACCGTTCAATAAAAAACTGTTCGGATGAAGTCCTTCCCGGTTATTTTTTTTGCTGATTTCTCACGAGTACCCTTAAAATCACGTTCTGATCACATTGAGCGGCTCGGATCATCAAAATTTGATCGGGAACTATGAGGTGTTTTTTTAGGTGTTTTTTTGGGTGTCTCCGGAACCGCCCCGTATATATATATATATCCTCGCATAGGCCTAATACAACCAAAAATATTTTGATTGTAAATGTATATATCTTTCATTTTCCTATGGAGCGGGGGTGTACTGGTGTGTGTGTGCTCTTGCCTCCCTTAGTTGACTGAAAACTGAAAACGAAAAGAACAAATTATGAAATAATAATAAAAATCCTAAACTAAGAGTATATACCCCGGCTCGCGAGCCGACTCGAGCCGAACTGAAAAAATCGGCTCGAGCTTGTTCGTTTAACTTCCGAGCCGAGCTGCGAGCCGAGCGGCTCGGCTCGGTTCGTTTGCAGCCCTACTTATCACAGTTTTTTCATTTATATCAAAAAAGAAGAAGAATTATTTCGTAGTTTTTCGAGTCACAGGTAAAGGGAATGATACCAAGGTAATGTGATCCGATTAAGTCGCCACTAAATTGTTCATCAATCTGATTGATATATACTCGACGAGTTTTTACGAGTAGTTGTTTGGATTAGCGAGGTAGGCCTAGAGTGCGGTCTTATGTAGTCCAAATGGACCAGCCACATTTATTTAGGGATTGAAGAGAGTAGTCTTGTCCGTGCCGCAATAATTAGAAAACCCTCATCAGGGTTCTCGTACACTAGTAAATCCTGACAAGAAGTTTTTGTTTTGAGGTTTGATCAATTCTTGTGTTGGACTAGCCATGCATGGATTCGTCTCAATTTCAAACCGGGCTCCTTAGTAGGCTTTGTGATTGGGTCTCCCGGAATAATCAGTCCAAAGGGCCGAACATCGAGTTATCAAAAACAAAAACTAGAAAACATGAGACAGATCATTGAAAACGCATTAATATTGTATTATTACCATGTTTTCATTTCAGACAATTTCTAGCTCAAAATTTAAACACTCTCAATTTCCTCCACAACGAACCAGGCATGAGCAGAGGTGTCGATGAACTTGAGGAATTGGATCACATCTGCACTTCATAGCCATCCCAGATGCACCATACTTGGAATTGAAAACCTCAAAGCAATCAAAATTCCCATTGGGCCCACATCGCCCTGGCAATGTCATGTTAACCGGGCAGAATCTGAATTCCCCTGCAATTCATTACACACACAAAAAAAAAAAAAAAAAAAAAAAAATTAAAATAAGGCAACGTGAGAAAATTTTATTTATTTTCAGTTGAAAATTTTCATTTTAGAAAAAGAATGGTGTGCTTGGATATCGAATATCAATAGAAAAAGGCAAGTTTAAGCAAGGAAAATTTGCATACTTTCTAAAGAGTAACCAATTGTCTAATATTCTAAGAAAATACTTCACCAAATTCTAGGGTGCAAATTGGGTACCATGTGATGGTATCCAGTGCCCATCCAAGCCGTCCAAACGTGTTTTGAACGGCCCAATTTGCACCCAAAAATTTCTCCAACTCCAAATAAAGATTTCTTCCCTTTTCTGTGGTGCAGGGTTATGATCCAATTAGTCTATTGGCCACATACAGTCTCTAATTTATACATATATCAAGTATCAAAACAAGTTCTAACACATAGAGATCATGCTATTCAGACAACACGACGAGTTTAAACTTGCCACTGTGCAACTGCCAAGAGGCCTTTGACTCGCCTAATGGAATTAGGAGCGCACATAGGTGTCACGAGAAACAAGATTGAACTTTTGTCAATGTGTTAATCTAACTCGTAATAGTGTTGACTTTTGGCGATCATGAATAGAGAAAAAAAGGAAAATGGTGGCCAATGACATGTTTTGATAATTAATACCTGTCAAGGACATGTTGAGAACATTTGTTTATACTGAAAATGTCTTTGATGGGTATTAATTATCAAAACACGTCATGGGCCGTCATTTTCCAAAAAAAAAAAAACCTTACCACTGTGCAACTACTCACTCAGTCACTTGGTCAATCCGTTTGAATTTAGTGAGAAAAATAAGTTTATCAACTCTCAAGCAAATTCATTTTCTTAGCAATTTTATTTTTTTTCATTTTTCTTTTTGTCTTCCTCTTGAGGAATCTTTTTCGTCAACCAAAAAAAATAAAGAATGACAACAAATGGAACGTCAATAGTGAGCGGTGAAAAGATAACCCCAACACCTAAATTATAAGAAAAGAAGAGACAATAGTGGCAACTGGCAACAATCATACCTTGAGAGAGGGTAAGCAAGCTCAAAAGAAGAGTGAAAGAAAGCAATGAGAGTGCTACCAATTTCCCCATTATCCTTCCTCTTAATTTTCTTGCCTAGCTTTAATACTATGGTCTCCAATGAAGGTTTTTGGTATACTTTGTTCAAACCCTAGACTTTATTTATAGGGAAACTTTACCATCGCCATTGAGTAATTAATAGAGGTGCACACGGTTTTGGTAGGGATTTGGAATGGAATCGTGAGATTTGAAAAGTGGATCAAACAGCTATGGTAATTAACAATTGAGTTTCCAAGCAAAACTGATCATTACTCTAAATATAGATAGTACAAAGTAATAACTTATCCCCCCGAAAATAACTTACCAAATGAACACACATAATTTGAAATATAGGTGTGTAAATTGAAACTAAACGGTCCGGTTTAATCGTGCATAGTTTAAACGTTGAAAACACCAATAAAACTGAACGGTCCGAACCGAAATTATCTGTTCCAATTTTTTAAGAATCATAGGTCCATAACCAAACCATTGGACTGTAGAAGTAGACCAATAGAACGGTCCGGTGCGGATCGGTTTAACGGTTATTTTGATTGTTGAAATAAAAACTTTATTATTTATTTTTTTCTTGAAAATGGAAATTAATTTATCCGGTGCGCAGAAGTATGAAGGAAGTGAGGCTATAGCCCAGGTGAAGCCAGGGTGAAGTTTATATATACGCATGTAAAATTTTAGCCCACCTCATTTATGTATAAACTTGTAGAAGATATCAATACAGATTCGGTAAACAAATTATTTCTACTCTTTAAAACAACGTAAGAGACAACTTAAGTGGATCTTGGGTCCCTGCAGTGCTTCCAAAGCATTGCAATGTGCAGCCACATTAAGCTACACCGTTTTGACTCCACTAAATGAATATTTGCACTATATGGAACCAAGTTCTTCAATATATTCTCATCTACTTTGCAATTTTACCTTTTTTGAGATTTTCTTAATTTTAATTAATTTATCTTAAAAACACAGTATAGTCTGTTGGATGTTGGAAGAGAGGCCCGATTTTCGAAAAAAGATAAGTTGTTCGATTTACACACACAAAAAAACTCAACTACATTAGTCACTTATCCGAGCTAATATTTAATTTTAAAATAGTTTTCGAGTAGCATTGTACAATTTCGGCTTGATTAGATAACTGTAAGTGCCCGATCTGATAAACTTACTTCAGATTAAGAATTTAGAATTCTCAATTTTGAATGGAAGTTAGATAATTGGATCAAACACTTAAAGATATTCAAATGAAACTAAATTTCATAATACTACACGAAATTATACAATCCTTAATTCTATCTAAAGTTTCGTCCTACATGAACTTTTTTAAACATTAGTCCATATTTTATTATTTTCTCTTATTCATCTAGTTGAGATGGATGATTGATCTCAAAAGTTATGACGAAAAACTAATGCTTTGTTTGGATTGCTTTTTTAAAAAAAAATCTCAACTCAAAAAATACTCATTACTCACCATTATCTTCAATCATTATTCTCATTTCTCTCTCTATCTTTCTCCAATCATTACATCTACTTTGAATTATTATTCTTATTTCTCTCTCCACTCATAACCTTACAAAATTTCTCAAAATTTTTTCAAAAACCCATCCAAACACAGCATAAATAAAAAGTTACGAAGAGTAAAAATTATTGAAAAAAAAGTTTTAGACAAAAAGTTAGAAAGATTGGAGCCTGAGTTTCTAAACTAAATTGATTTAAATTTAAAAAAATCTCAAAAAAAGGTTAAAAGTGCAAAGTAAATTGAGAATATCTTGAAGGACTTGGTTCCGTATGGTGCAAATATTAGTTTGTTGTAGTCAAAACGGTGTAGCTTGAGGTGGCTGCACATTGCAGTGCTTTGAAAGCACTGCAGGGACCCAAGATCCACCAGTAGGGTACAATTTCAATAGTGTACATTTCTTTTATTTATTTTTAAAAATATAAATATTTATGTTCAATTTTGCTAGACACTAATTTATACAAATGTGTATATTTTAGTTTATTAAATTTTGAGTTAGCTTAGGATAGATTAGATTCTTAATTTCGTCCTTCAACGGCGGTTTGAGATAGCCGAACTTGAGATATTCAAGAGCCCTTTCAGTTGTGTTTGGAACATAGGTGGGGCGGACTATTGAAAAGTAAAATGACAGCTACGGAAAAAATTTAGCATATTAATTTTGGATGGATCAACATTCAAGGGGATGCAGACAACACAACATGTGGAGCTAAGGAAATCCAGTAGCACAAAATAGGATTTGGATCCTCTGAAAGGATCGTGTACAACGAAGGATCCTCATAGAGGATCCAAACCCCACTCTTAATGATCCTAAACTGCTCGAATTTGGAAATACAGATCAAAACAAAACGGGCCAAGCGCAGCCCAAAGAAAGCCAGGCCTAGACCCGTACCCCTAACCCTATTCTGAGCAGAACGCCACCGTCGCCACGCACCCGCAGCCACCACCCCCAACAAGCAACCCACCAACACCTCAAAAAACAACCCACCACGGCCGATACCCAAAACCACCAGACACCAAGGTGACTGAAAACCCACGCTGTTTGATCTCGTCACACTCCTGAGCCCCAAAGACGCCGAGAAACCGCCCCTTCGATCCTCCTAGACAGCCTGAAAATCCGAGAGCCAAAGATCCAAGAACGTCATTGCCCTTGAACTGTATAATCTACTTGAGTTCCTGAAATAACTTGAACTCAGTCATTGCCCTCCTCTTTCGCCTGCGTCGAACTTGATTGCTTTAGATCACCAAAACACGATTCTAACATGCCCAAATCCAATTTCTTTCAAGAAGATAGGCAGTTGTCTATATCTGTCGTCCACAGTCAAATGCTTCATCTGAGAGCAACACTTCGAAACTTGTCCAATTCCTTCTTGTGTCAATAGACCACATCCTCTTACATTTAGTGTATGTAAGTTGGGGCACCAGACCCCTACTTTTTTCAGCAATTCATCGGTCAGGCACCAATTAGAACACAAAATCACAGATGTTATACGATCGTTTCGCTCTAGATCCGTGACAAATTCATCTCCAACTTCACTCATCGGGATCAGTTCGATTTCAGAAAGCATAGGACATTCTTTTGCAAGAATGAAGAAGGTTGAAAAGGTTAAGTTCTTACAGCGCATAAGCTTTATGGATACAACAATGGAAATAAGTGGCTTATCCAAAAAAAACATTGGAAATAAGTGTTGCTATTGGACTGTTTCTAAAACGAAATTTCCGATGATAAAATAAATTTCGGCCGATGATTATTTTTATAACGACGACGCATACGTTCATGAAATCCATCATCTATTGTCACCATCTTGTTCGTTCACACAAATTCGAACTCATACATTTTATTGAAGTTTTGAACAATAATATTCCATTGGACATAGCTAGTAAATAATATATAGTTTAGCTAGCCACAATGGACTAGGCACGAGCAGAGGTGTTGTTGAATTCTATATAAATCCTCACATCTACACTGCATGGCCATCCCAGCTGCACCATAAATAGCATTGAAGGCAACGTTGCAATCACGGGTCCCATTTGGACCACATTCTCCTTTCATTCTCATGTCTACCGGGCAGAATTTGATTTCCCCTGAAATATAGTATATTGCATTACACAAACAAACCTTTGTAAAATATGAAAATCTAACCTTTATAAATTCCTATGACAAAATGCAAGAAGATAATTAGTTTGATTATTTTCAGTTCAATGACGTAAAAATAAAAGCAAATGCGCTATGCTTGGATATTGGATTTCTAGTGAAAAAAAAGGAAAAATTAAGGTGCATACATGCGTACAAGTAACGAAATGGAAAAAGATAGAAAACCCTTTTTGTTGTCAAGAAATTACTTTAGCATTTTTTTCCCCTATTTTCTTGACCCAACTGCAAAGAAAAGTTTTCTTTTTCTTTTTTCGTGATGTGGGATTTTTGTCCCGACTAAAAAGCGAAGAAAAAAGCTTATTTCTTTCAAGTAATTTTCTCTCTTCTTGCCTTGTTTTTAAATTTCTTTGCCAAATTAAACTTCAAAAACGAACGCATGGGTTTCAGATAGAATATCATACCTTGAGAGAGGGTAAGTGAGCTCAAAAGAAGAGCAAAAGAGAGCATGGCGAGTGCTACCAAATTCGTCATTAGCTTAATTTCCTCTTTATTTGCTGCCTAGATATATGGATGTAATTAGTCTCCAATGAAGGTAATGATATACTTTGTTCTTGCCATATGTATTGGCTCTACTTATAGCGTGCAAAATGATGGGTATGGACAAATGACACCAAGGAATGAGATATACATATACCATTTGAAATGGGAAAACATTAAAAGGAAAATCTCTTCAAACTATTACTTGGATGTTATACATAAAGGCTACCTATTTTTGAAGAAGTTTGTATTTTCTATTTTTTGGAAACAAATTAAACCGGAATACAGGTTTGGTATTAAAATGAACGATTGCGACCATGGACCCAAAGTTCAATAGAGCAAAGTATCCCAAACAGCTCGATTTAAATATTGCGCTCTCAATTTCAACAAAAACGCTTGAACAAAAAGAAAACTTGAGTATAAGAAGTTTTCACTTACCAAAGATAGATCAATAAATTTAACGTCATAAAAGCTAGTAGTAGGGAAAAAGTTCTAACCGGAGTACTACCCGAACCACCCAGCTTTTTCTGTTCTCCAATCCCTAGAGGCCATGTTGTGAAATTTTATTATACTTGCAAGCGCACGAATCGTATTGAAGTATAATTATGCAAGTGCGAGGTCGAATTTACAGGGACTTGTTTTTTTTTTTTTTTAAATAGGAAACTAAGTAAACTGAAACTGATTAAATCCTAACCTAGTTAACAAAAGTGTGATTGATTTTATAAATTATGAATTGAATGAAAAATTATAAAAGAAAGTAACTAAACTGTGCAATAGTAATGGAGTTTCGGTTGAGAAAAGTAACTAAGATTTTGGAATCCACAACCACAAATATTTATCAACTAATTTTATGCAATGATTTTTTCTTTTATTTCTGCACAGTGATTTAGAGGCTAATCTTAATCATTATGCATAATATGTCATTAAGCTCTTTTTATTTATATCAAAAATAGGTTCCTCCTCAGCTTCAAAAGTTTAAGCCAAAATCATCAAATTGTATTCGTATGAACAAATCACAGTAGATATCCCAAACTAAAATATTAACTTTGACAAACCAAGCAGTTCAATTAATAGGGTGATATCAAATCATGAAAAAACCCATTCCGATTGAATCCATATCCGAGTTTCAACCCAATAAATTAATAAGATCAGAACAATAAACTATGAAAGCACGTAAGAAAAATCATACGTATAACATTAATCTATAGTAAAATTTATGGGATTTCATCCTCAACGTACCCTAGTTGAGGATTTTAGCCTGTCATAGATAAAAACAAATAAATCATTCGACTAGATCAAATCCATAATAATAATCTTACAATAATTTATTTTGCTCCTCTGTTTTTCTCCAACCGTGGCCTTGAGTTTCGTCCATGGCCAAGCCGCACGGTGCCTCTGATCCGTTCTGCCCTCTCAGCCGTTTTGCTTCTTTTAAATAGGCTCCTCATGGGAAGATCGAGAATCATTTTTTTCTCTTCTAACTTTCCTAAACTCTACTACGTAAAATTAGAAAGGAAATATTCTTATTTCATGAAAACTCTAATGGCCTTTGATTTCTTCAATTCTTTTCCATGTTGCTTCAATTTGATCCGATCGACCGGCCGCTACGTGATGTCATTATACCAGCCACTCCAATTTGTATCGATTAAGACTTCTTTCTGCACCTTTTAATATTCCACGGGTGAAAGTGAAATAAGCAAAGTTATCTTTTTCCTGCAAATTGATAATTCAATATAAAATGATTATAAAGATAATAACTAGTATATACTCTAGTTAAGCACAATAAAAAAAAATTAACAATATGTGATATAAGGATCTCTACATGTCAATATTTTGCTCTCATTAGGCCACATCAATCTTTTTCTTAAGAAAGCTGCTTTAATTAATTATTTGTGTTGGAGGTAACGCAGGGTCGTACACAATCTGTTGTGCATTTGATGTACTGTAAACCAAATAGCGTACTCATTTATAATCTCTGCACTCATTAGCTTCGATTGGGTAATTGGGTTACTACCCCGAAACAGTGTACATAGAGTCTAATTATTCAGTACTCTCGGAGCACAGCCACGTGGTGCTTTAGGCCACTCAAACACCACATATTATCGCGGGATCCACGGCTAAGTGTATGAATCTCACATAAATGTGTGACGTTGAAATGATCCGAAACACTATGTGGTTGTGGCTGCACTCCAAGATTACTGGAATAATTACTCATATAAAGAGAAAGAAAGGGAACGACTGTTTCCCTTCCTCTCCGGCGTGGGGAAAATATTGAGAAACTCAACCTCAAACAAACTTCATTGTTATTTCCAGAACAGGTGTTCAAGGATGCAACTCCAAAGGGGTTGGCGAAGTAGTCTTAGCCAGTGACTTAGGTATTTGTTTCATCTTAAGGTTTTAAGTTCGATTCTCTTTGCCAATAACTCCTGGGGCCACCTCACTCTCATGCGTAAGCGTGTGAAATGATTGTGGGAGAGGTTATAGGAATTAGTGCAAGATGCGCGCAAGCTGACCCGGGAAGGCGGGAAAGCTCGTACTTCCAAAAAAACTGAAAAAGTGTTCGAGGATATATGCTCTGAAGACTTGCAAGCTCTTTTTAGATATTTCTTAACATATGATAAAAAAACAAAACAAAAGATAGATGGATGTTTTGTAGAACATCGTTTATTGAAGTTTGAACCAGCAGCTACCCTGTACCACATGGAACAAGGCACGAACAGATGGTGCTCGGCTCGTATCTTTTAGGGCCCCTACGAATTTTGATACAAATTCTGAAAAAACTCTTTTTGGTATTGGATTGAATTAATTTTTTACATGAATTCAAAAAATATATATATTTTAAGAATAATTTGCGATTAAATCATTCTTTTGGAACCCAAATGGGCCCTACAAAATCATCAATCATCGTACCCATTTATTGGGCACCTAAGGGAAAATGATAAATTCCATGAGAACGATGCCGTTCCTCGGGGTCAGCCGTCTCTTGTGGAGCAGGGCCTCCGCTTCCATTTTTCACAATGTATTTATTCCCTAAATCCAACCAAAGTACTTAAATACCGACTATACCACTGAGCACGTGGTTTTGTGTGGAGCATGACGCATAACACTGATGAATGTACTCGGTGGAAGACTTTAAGAGATATCTTGATGACGTGAGAAATGTCAAATTGTAATGTATTTGTTTGAGGAGTGGGGTGGTTCAATTTTCTGTTAGACGATCCTCTGCTCTTGTGTTTTGTTTTGGGTCTTTTACTCTCTTTCGCTCGTAAGCGTTTGTGCTTAGCAAGTTTTCCTCTCGATGTACCCTTTTCAAGCTAATAAAATCTTCGTTTTGCCGAGAAAAAAAAGACACTGATGAATGTACATGAATACACAGAGACATAAGAAAATAAACAAATATACATATCCAGACTGAACGTATACAATAAAGAGAAGTGAGAAGAATCGGGAGGGGCAATTCAATCATTTACATGACAAAACTAATGATGTTTGTACGAATTTGACGATAGCGGGAAATCTGGTGAATAGTTTGTAAAGCAGGAGAGGTCAGAAACCCTCAGGGGAGTGTCACAGTGCAATTTACCCCAGCTTTTAGTATTAATTAATATAATAACAATAACAAGAAGCAAAGAAAATTACAATGAGGAACAAATTTGACTTATTCTTCTGAATTTTGTGGCTCAAAATACGAATTTTATGATTTATTCTTATTTTTTGGGGGGTGTTTAGTGTTTACTGTAGACAAATCCGTTGTTTAGGCATATATATCCGCTAAGGCGCTAATTAACTAGAACTTCTTCGTCACCGTTGCAATATTCATGATCAGTTCTTTTACGTACATGAGTTTTATAAAATGGAAGAACATTTTGTTGGGAAAAATACGGCAGAATCAGAATTCCGAATAACAATTTCATTGACAATTGTGTAATTATAGATTACATAAACAATAGATTATAATGAACAGAGGTACAAACAGAATTTCTGTAACTTGAAACCGAGTCCTGTTTGATACTACAGTCTCAAAAAAGATTCACCGCTTATCGGGGATGCTGTAGGATTTGTCGGCATTTTCCTCCTAGGGTTGGCTCGGCTAAACCATGTACAAACCTCCTGAACACCTCAGTGGACTGCCTTGGTGAACTGAACGAACGAGGGAAGACAAGTACAACAACGAGGAACATACATACCTCAGAACAAGAAAGAAATTAAACACCACCAACACTAGAAAACAAATAAACAAGGAAGGAAAATGATGAAAGGGCAAATGTTCAAACCCTTCATCACGGTATTTGAGTCTTAGGTGTCTCTTTAGATGTTGTTTTGTCTTGATTGGGTTTTGGGATTGGTGTAGTTTTGGCATAGTTGGTTTCTTGCCAACCTTGGAACATTGTTATTCTCTCTTTGGGTCCTTGCAGAATGTGATTAAGGGAGTGTGGAGTCGTCTCTTTTTGTGGGTTTGGTCTTCTCCGGCTTGATGCCTTGTGCTTAGGGTTTTTTTTTTTAATCTTTGTAGTTTGTTTTCAAAAAGATTAATGAAATTCTTTTTTCGTTCGAAAACAAAATTGTATGACTTGATCCGTAATTAGGATGAGAATTCTCCAACCAAAATGCTGAAACATATATATGTGGTTTAGGCATATATATATGGATTGTGATTTTGGCACTCCAAAAATTGATGGAGGGGCTCCAAAACTGAACTGCATTGATACACAAAACGACGTCGTTTTGGAGCCCCTCTATCAATTTTTGGAGTGCTAAAATCAATTTTCTATATATATATATATACAGTCAGGTTCCGGTGAGGGATCCTACATTTTTTTAAAATGCGGACTCCCGTTCCTGATTGAATTTCGATGATTCGACCCGCTCAAAGTGATCAGAACGTGATTTTAAGGGTCCCTGCGAGAAATCAGCAAAAAAAATGACCGGGAAGGGCTTCATCCGAGCAGTTTTCATTGAACGGTTCAAAAAAAAACTGCTCGGATGAAGCCCTTCCCGGTCATTTTTTTTGCTGATTTCGCGCGAGGACCCTTAAAATCACGTTCTGCACACATTGACAAAGATTTTTAATTGCAAAGGCCCTCCGATGTCTAAGTTAGTATCACGTATTAGTAGAAAAATCCTTATTATCAGTAGGAAAGTAATCAATTAAAAATTTAGAAAAATCCTTATTATCAGTAGGAAAGTAATCGATTAATTGCAAAGGCCTTCCTATGTCTAAGTTAGTATCACGTATTAGTAGTAAAATCCTTATTATCAGTAGGAAAGTAATCGTAAAGCAACGTATTGCGTACCCCTTTACCTCTAGGTTTACCTCATATTTATAGAATCATAGATGCTTGCCGCCCAAGCATCCTTATTGCCCTAGGATTCCTATCTCGTATAGGAAACCCATGATATCTTGGATTCTCATTCCCTTATTGGTTCACTACCTCAGTCCTTTCAGGACTCTTTTCCATAGCTGGACATCATTTCATTTCCATTGGGTATCTTTTCCAGATCCTATATTCTCGGAATCTCATTCCTTAACGGAATACCACTGTTCTGGATCCTTCCAGAGCGTTCCCTCTGCTCCAATACTTGATTGGATTTATTTCCTTATTCGGCTATCTCATTGCCGAACAGACCGCATGGACCAGTTACTTTATATGCAACTGGTCTTTTATCAATTACTTGGTCCAATGTCTTCTCAAGAGCTCTTCACCTGTTCGGCCTTTCTTATTGCCGAACAAGCTACTTGGACTAGTGACTTCACATGTCACTGTTCCTTTATTAGTCTCTTGGCCTAATAACTTCTCATGTTTACGAACCAAGACCTTGTAAAGACCTTCCTGGTCCATATTGTCGACCATTGTCCTACTCGGCGATTGTCCATATCGTATTTATACCATGGTCCCATGTGTTCGGGCTTTATTTGTGTTTGTTCGGAAATACCTTCCTACAACTCCTACTCAATGAATCCAACTATGCAAAAAATAATAACTTAAGCATATTCATTGACATGTTTAACTTGAATCAGCAAGTTAAACATAGGTCTTATGCTAGAACTTTAGTACTTCTGTTTAAGAACAAAAGAAGAAAAATAAAAATTGGTCAACCATATAAATCATCCACCCATTAGAGTAACACAACATGAAGACCTAACAAACTTACCTATAACATCAACATGGAGAACTAACCAATTGTACTCCACAGTATAGCTGAATCCATAAGTTGTAGATTCCCAACCTCATAATAACAGTTATATATATAAATAAGTAAATAAATAAATAAATAAATAAATAAATAAATATATATATATATATATATATATATATATATCTGTGTGTGTGTGTGTGTTTTCATGTCCAGACGCCTTACGGTCCAGACTGTCCGGACCTTCCATTTCCCGATCGATTTTCAATGATCCGAGCTGCTCAATGTGATTAGAACGTGATTTTAAGGGTACTCGCGAGAAATCAGCAAAAAAAATTATCGGGAAGGGCTTGATCCGAACAGTTTTTTTATTGAACGGTTCAGTAAAAAACTGCTCGAATCAAGCCTTTCCGGATCATTTTTTTTGTTGATTTCTCACAGGACGGTGTGGACCGTAAGAGGTGTGGACCTGAAAACAATTTTGTGTGTGTGTATGTGTGTGTATTTTAACAAACACTCACATTCACTATGAAGCTTTGTCTATCTTCAAAGCTCCAACAAAGCTGCTTTCAATAGTAAAATAACTCCAACATTCCATCTGTGAAATTTTCATCCTATCAGAGTCAAACCAAAGCTTTGTAAAAAAGCTACAGACATATTAGCTTCCGACACAAATAGCATCTCATTAGAGCAGCAAGTACACCCCATTTTAAAAAAATAGAAGTGGAAGTTACCCTTGAAAAGTATTCAAGGCTAGACCTCTACCACTCTATGGCGTCGATGCTCCCACTTAATCATACTTGGAAGTAATTCAAATAAATTATGAGAGAACTCGAATTAACATGAATTCCTAGAACTTGAAATCAAATCTCATCATCAAAAGAGAATTTGATTCACACCTAAAAAAATAGACACAGAGACACATTGATTCAACCAAGAACATGTAAACCTCTGAAGCTAAATTTATCCTTTTATATTTTCAAGCCACAAAACTCTAAAGCTAAATTTTCCTCAAATTGTGCCCAAAAGAGACTAGAGAATAGAATTATTTATCCAGATGCACTCAAAGCTAAAAACCAGATGCACTCAAAGCTAAAACAATTATTGGACTGGTGGCATATGAATTGGGTTTGCCCTTCTTCATTGGCAGACCTTGCTATTTGGTGGTTTGACAACGGGTTTCGTAAATTGGAGAAGCACATCTGGGAAGCTTATTTTTTTGCTACCATCTAGTCTTTATGGCTAACAAGGAATAACTTAGTTTTCAACAGTGTTGTTCCAGTGATTAGGGAGGTTGGGGATGGTATTAAAACTAAAGTGGCAATGTGGATGAAAACCAAATTTGATATCAAGATCTATACGGTGGAGGAATTTAAGGGCTTCTTTGTAACACCCCAACTTCTTAGAACGAAAAAGAATAAGGAAAGTAAGGGATTAATCACTTAACGGGCCGCTTATCGTTAAGATTTAGGAAGTAAATTGTTTGTGACTTATTTTCTGCATATGTGTCAATTTATAAAATGTTATTGCCCTAATCCTATTAACATTGTCCCCGCGAACCGAAACAATTAATCCGGAAAGAGGCGACATCTCATTATAGGGCAAATCAGATCAAATCCTATTAGAATATCCCTAGATTTTAGATAATGAAAGATTATGCAAGATCCTTTTAGATACACTAAATCTTGCTAGATATGATAAGATATGATAAGATTCTAGGTGGATTTTATTAGATAAGATTCTAGGTGGATATGATAAAATTCTATTAGATATTACAAGATTCTAGTTGGATTTTGTTAGATTACATATAGATTTGGAAAGATATTATAAAATATTGTTAGATTATGGATTTTAGATAGACCTAGATTTTGGAAGATTATTTGTAGATATCCTTAAGATTTGATATGGATTTACTAAGATTTGATATTGAATTTTATTAGATATTATATAGATTTTGTTGGATATTGCTAGATATTATTAGATATTATAAGATTATGTAAGATTATGTATAGATTATGATCTAGATTTGATTTGATATGATCTAGGTCCTTCTTTTCACTAGTATAAATAGGCAAGCCCCCTCCCCTCCCCTCCACACATCACACACACCACCAAGTAAATAGAAAAGAAAGAGGAGAAAAAAGCGGGCGGGGGGAAGAGAAAATAGGAGGAAAGAAGAGGAAAAGAATTAGGTACGAGCCATTTGAAAGTAATTGATCATAAGGCAAGTTGGACGAGACGAAAGGTGAGTTATGAATTATCTCTGTTACATGAATTTTCGTAAAATTATATTTTTGGCTTACAAAAATATGGTTATTTAACATTGGATTCTTTTGTAGCAAATATACCATGGAATTATGATGATTTGAACAGTATATGAAAAAGTGTTACCGATACATCCGAACGATGTCCTTGAATCTAGGGGACGTTAAAGATACTAGTGGGAACGGCGTAATAAGGGTGGAATGGAAAGGGGCACAGCCGGGTGTCCATTTGAATTGATCAATTCACTATATACGCGTTGGGGGTCGCTCCCTCAGTACCGGCGGTAATCGTTGGATGGTATATTGTATATATGGTTTTGTTTATGATATTAGTTACAGTTTAAGCCATGAAAAATTGAAGTTATGATTTTGGGTTACAGTTCAAGCCTTGAAAAACTAAAGTTATGTTCCTTGTGTTTATTTGATCATGAAAAGAATTTTAAAGATTCTATGGTCGGCCATGTAAGTCTGATAATTCATAAACTCACACAAGTAGTGGCTTATGTTTGTTGAAATCTTCTCTTTTTCAGGTAATCAGGATCAGGATTAGAAGAAGGGTCGAGTAACAATGTTATTAAGCTTATGTTATGGTTATATAATGAATAAGAGAAGAGTGTAGCCTATATTGATCTTAGCATATTGAATAAATAACGATTGTTGATTATTAGAAAGGCTTCCATAAATGTTATGCTTATTTCTTTTTGAAAAAAGAAAAAGAAAAGAGGGTCAATAGAGGCCTTTGGTGAGATGGACTTACTGGCCGGTCACGATATTCAAATCCGCTAGATTTGGGTTGTGACATTCTTGGATGGTATTTGAAAGCTGAAACTCTAGTCATGTTCTTGAGGAGTCTTTGGTTTTTCCTCCAACTCTCGGTTGGATGTTTTATGTTGTACTTTTCTTTCTTTTGGCAGTGTAGCATTTTTGTGCTCCATGCCTCCCCCTCGATGTAACCCGGTCGAGTTTTATAAAAGTTTGTTTTGCCGTTAAAAAAAAAAAAAAAAGGCTTATACCACTATGCAAGTTATCGCGCTTGGTTAACCCTTGAGTTCAATGTAAGGAAAAAGTTTATTTCTTTCAAGTATTTTTCTCTCTTCTTGCAGCTTATTTTTTTATTTTTTTTTACCAAAATAAACTTCAAAAACCAACGCATGGGTTTCAGATAGAAGATCATACCTTGAGAGGGGGTAAGTGAGCTCAAAAGAAGAGCAAAAGAGAGCATGGCGAGTGCTACCAATTTCCTCATTATCTTAATTTCCTCTTTATTTGCTGCCTAGACTTGATCGATGTATTTAGTTTACATCAAATGGTATACTTTGTTGTTGCCATATGGACTCTACTTATAGTGTGCAAAATGATGGATATGGACAAATATTGGCATACTAAATATTGACACCAAGGAATGAGATATGCATACCATTAATTTCATGCATGTAAATAGCTATACATAAAGGATAGCTATTTTTGAAAAAAGTTTGTATTTTCATGTTTGGATACGATTTTACATCCAAAAGTCACGAACGATTTCTGAAGTTTCGGGAAACAGAAAACAAATTTGGTATTACAATTTTAGGCCAGTAGGTTCCTTGGTATCTTGATAAAATAAATGATTGCAACCACCCAAAGTTCAATCGAGCGAAGCATCCCAAACAGCTCGATATAAATATTGCTCTCAATTTCAACAAGACGCTTGAACATAAAGAAAGCTTGAGTATAAGAAGTTTTCACCTGCCAAAGATACATCAATATGTTTAACAACGTCATAATTAAAAGCTATAGGGAAAAAGTTCTATCTGGACTACCCAAACAGGATCCGGATCTTGTGAGACTTTTGACGTGGAGGTGCCAACACATTAATGAGGAGATTTAAGGGCTCACTATAGCTCATCCTCCTTGTTTAACCAAACGACACAGTTTTCAAATAATAATTGTCTAACAGAGAGAAAACCGTCAAAGATACATCAATATGTTTAACGTCATAATTAAAAGCTAGTATAGAAAAAGTTCTATCCGGACTACCCAAACCGGATCCGGATCTTATGAGACTTGTGATGTGAAGGTGCCAACACATTAACAAGGACATTTAAGGGCTCACAATAGCTCCTCCTCCTTGTTTAACCAAACGACACAGTTTTCAAATAATAATTGTCTAACGGAGAGAAAACCCTCAAAGATACATCAATATGTTTAACGTCATAATTAAAAGAAGCTAGCAGGGAAAGGGAAAAAGTTCTATCCGGACTACCCAAACCGGATCCGGATCCGGATCTTATGAGACTTTTGACGTGGAGGTGCCAACACATTAATAAGGAGATCTCCTTGTTTAACCAAACGACATAGTTTTCAAATAATAATTGTCTAACGGAGAGAAAACCCTCAAAGATATATCAATATGTTTAACAACGTCATAATTAAAAGCTAGTAGGGAAAAAGTTCTATCTAGACTATCCAAACCGGATCCGGATCTTATGAGACTTTTGACGTAGAGGTGCCAACACATTAATGAGGAGATTTAAGGGCTCACAATAGCTCCTCCTCCTTGTTTAACCAAACGACACAGTTTTCAAATAATAATTGTCTAACGGAGAGAAAACCCTCAGTCCGTGACCCTCAATCGTTGCTTTGGTGAAATGTATTTGGGATGAGATCAAGGCTGGGGTGAGTTCATGGGGAATGTACCTGTATGTGTTGAGAACCAAGACTGATGTATGGCATTGGGGCTCAATCCTATTATTTTTGCCAAGGATAGTTGTTCATAGCTTGTGCTTGACGATTTCCTAGTCCTAAAATAATGGGTTGCCCCAAGCGTAGGACGGAGACCGACGTAGCACAATATCTGATAAGTCCGGAGTCAAATCTACAGAGACGGTAATGTGTGTTGCTTAAAAACTCGGGTTATTACTGTTAAAAACGGACTCTTTGGTAGCCACCCTTTGTCGGTTGTTTGAGATTAACTAAAACCTAAAAATTGATTGGTATTTTTCAAATAATTAAAAGAAAGGTACGGTCGTAGGATTCATAACACTCGCAATCCGCCTGGACTCATCTACTCCATTCGCTGCTCTTTAAAACGTTTGATTTTAGAATGAAAAAGATACCCCGCAAGATGCGAACTCTTATGGTCGCCGTTTACCCATGCACAGCAGAGAATGAGTTCTGGACCCCCATTCCTCCGTTCACATGGGCTCCGACAATGCCCAGGTTCGTCTACGGGAAGTATTTTACAAATCCAAAATTATTTTTTTAACATTCTTTATTTCGAATAGGAGCAGAACGCATCCAATCCGGCCACAGTGTGCTAATCACCCCACGACCCTATCCCGACGACTACTCACTAATCATTGCATAAAAACTAGAAGAAACCCTAAAATTAATCATGCTTTTTAATACGTGAGATAAAAAATAAATAAAAGATCTAAATTAAATAAGAACCAACGAACAACTTTTATAAAGAACAAAAATTAAAACGAATTACCAGAATGCGAATAATTAAACGAAGTTTCAAAACTTGAAGAAAAAACTCGAAACAAAAATAAATAATATTCGGAACAAAAAACTAAACCTCGCAGCCCCTCTGTTCTTCGTTCTTCGACAGCGTGATTCCAAGAAGATATCAAGGCAGCTTCTCCCTTTGTGTCGTCCGTGCAAGGGAATAAAAAATCGTTCGTGGGAAATCCCCCCGTTCCTCTGTTTTTCCGTGGGAAGCCGAAGAATCGTTTTTCCTTTTTTTTTTTTCAAAAGCTGCTCCCGGTGAGTCAGTAGGTTATTTAAACTTTTATATAGATTGAAAAGTTTTAATCACACAAAGATCCTTGGACTTCATGAAATAATAAACCAATAATTCATCTTTAAGCACTTTGCATTTAGACCTCAAGTTTCTTGTATCTTCCGCTTTAATCCAAAATCTCGAACAACGAGCTCGAACAACCTATAAACAACAAAAGAACACAATAAATATCAATTAACAAAAATAAATGAATAACAAATATAGTTTGGAGGGCCAAAATGCGTATATTTTGGTACTCATCAGCTTGGTTGGTCATTGAGCTGTGTTTTTCCTTTTTGTTGTTTTGACTTTTAGTTGGTTTCTTTTGATTTGGTTGTTTGGTCTTAAATTAATTGACTTTGAGTTAAATGTAAAGTTTTTATATGGTATTAGAACGGGAACCATTCCACCTTATATTTTTTTAAAAAAAGGAAAAATCGAAATGTTTTCCGTAATTTAGTGTTTGTATCAACTTGTCCCTGCAGTTTGAATTGGCTTACCCTGTAGTTTCCATTTTGTTCCAACTTGGTCTAATTATTAACTGTCGTTAGTCTCCATTAATTCCAGACCCAAATGGGTCTCTTTTCTAGTGAACTACCGAATCCTTTATTCTCTAACCTCGCAGACCTAAAGCCTTTTTTTCTAAAAAAGCAAAACGGAGTCACTTTTTTTTCTAGAAATTAGGTTTTTTTGGCCTGTAGTCTTTTTTCTAAAATACTTGAATTATTCTTTCGATATTCAAGAGGTGACCAAACATACCTAAACTCTATGTCCGGTGGAGATTCTAAGTTTTTTTTCTAAACCCCTTTTGTGGCCCGAACTGTAGCCAGATCTGATTCTCCTTTACTCGGAGATATGTAGGCAGCTTGATGAAAGCTCGGTCCCTTTCTAAAATAAAATCCACTTCATTTTTTAAAATTCAAACATTTTTCAAAAATATCCGAACCCCTTTATAGAACACAAAACTCCTCATTTTTCTTTTTTTTTTTTTCAAAAACCACGTCACAATTCATAGGAATCAAATCACTTATTTAGACCTTAATCACTCTCATTCATTTCCCCCAAAGGCGAACAAGACACTTTTCGGTCAACAGTAAAATCTCGGGCGCGACAAATGGAGAATGGAAGCCGCGAAAAAAATGAAAAATGGAACAATGAGGCTCTGTGTTTTGATTTAGAGGTATATTAGGGTAAGAGGAGAATGGCAGATTACGGTTTTAACCCTAGAAAAGGGGCTCATTCGTGTCTGGGATTAACGGAGTCTAACAACAGTTAGTAATTAGACCGAGTTGGAACAAAATGAAAACTACAGAGTGTAAATCGAGCCAATTCAAATTACAGGAATCTAGTTGACATAAACACTAAACTACAAGGACCATTTCGATTTTGTCCCTAAAAAAAATTTACAATCCACACCCGCGATCACAGACCAGCAAAAATGCTGCACGATGATAGGACCCAAAAAGCGGCCACACGTGACAGACCTCAAATGCGGCTACACGTGAAGGGGGATGTTAAGAAAACAGAGTCCCACATTACTTGGAAGTGAAATGAATGATCACTTAATAACATTTGAGACCTCTGGATTAAGGTTTCTATGGTCCCCCTCTCTCTTTGGGTTGTTTCTTAATACAAGATCCTGTTCCCAAAAAAAAACTGCTTCGTCACCATTGCAATATTAAGAAGTTCTTTTACATGTGTTTAATTAGAAAATGGAAGAACTTTTTATTACAGCTCCATGACATGAGGAAAGACAAGTACAACGATCGAGGATCGAACATAGTACCTCAGAACAAGAAACCACGTACGTACACCAATTAACAGAACAAAAACAAATGAACAACAAAAGATCACTACAAACCAAAGTATCGAACAGAGAAGCTAGAATTGATTTTAGGACCTTTTTCTGATAGTATTTTGTGGAAGTTTGAAACAACGGTCCATCGATCCATCAGCCATGCACAAGTATAAAATGGATGAGCTAGAGTCTGTTGCCGACATTATCGGTCTTACATCTGCATCGCAAATTCATAAATGAAATGTACCAGCTGGGGCATTCTTTCACACATGCCTCCGGCAATGTAATATTCGCGCATGTTCCGGCTGAAATTCATTATTAATTAGAGTTACTATAACAAATAGTAGAAGTATTTAAATGGACACGGCTGGCTTCTTCGCCATTTGGGTGTGAAACTGCATGCGTTGAGTCCCGATATCGATTGTAATTTCATAAGCCGAACCTTTCACATTCTAGAATATCGTCGAGACACATGCATATTTTGAGCAAAAAATATTTTATTTTAATCGGACATCTCTAAGTACATCATCCGATCACATTTAGATGCGAAATTTGGTTTTGTGGTTTCGATTCAATGTGCACGTACGAAACCCATCTTACCTATCAAAATCTATTTGGATCGTGTACTTATATATGGATGTCCAATTAGAATAATTTTCGGTATCGATCGACAAGTTTATCATTGAGATCTAAAATAGGAACAGTTCGGGACACAAAGGAGTGATAACTGCAAGTACCCCAGGATCAGTTTCACCCCAATGCTAGAGAAGCCATTTCCTATTTAATTAGATTGAAGTCTTCAATTTGAAAAATTAGGGTCCTAAGATAAGATAAAAGGATATCTATTCTTAAATTAATGCGCAAGTAATATATTTAACACGTATTAATTTATCCTTTCCTTCTTCTCCTTTTTGACATCGATGCACTAAATTTTTGAATTAGAAAAATTGTTATTTGTATGAAGAGTTTAAATTCTTTCACCACCACAAGTTTTTCACCACCACCAATTGTGGATCCCACCGCGTGTATATTGCATTAATTTGAACCATTCACATTGTAGGATTTTCAAAGTAGTTGATTTTTTGGAGTTAAATTGAGCATTTTGCAAAAGGAATAAAGAACTTTGCATGTCAAAGTTCCAAATTTCGTAAATATAAAATACTAGTCAAATATTAATTTGAGATGGTAATATTTGATTGAATAAAATTTGATAGATTCTTTGAAGGTGATAGAGACAAGAGGATCAAATAATTGCCAATATTTGTAGATCTCAAAAGTCAAAAGTAAGGGTTTCAGAATATCATATCGTCAGGTTCAGAATTAATTAGGATAAGTGAGGTACCGGTCCAATTGATCGTGGAAGTAGGCCTTTACGTGTTTTACATGAGTTCACTTTTTCTTTCTCGTCGAAAATATTGGCCACACCAAAAATCACATTGATTGGATATCGTTTGATAGAAAAGATGTATTTCTTGGTTAAGTAAAGTTGGGTCAAGAGGTCAGAAAATCGAGTCTCTCCACCTGGGTGTGGGTGTTCTTTAGGAGGAATGGACGTTTGGATGAAAGTAATCTTAAGGAGGAATGGATATTTGAATTCATCTATACTTCTGTAATTCCTCCGTTTAAAACTGAATAGGACGTGATTCCTAATGGAGTATTTATCTTATAATAACATTTCCAAACTAAGTAGGGATATGATCCTTCCCAATGTTGCCATCATCAATGGTGAGGGAAATATTTGACTCTACGAAATTTACAACATAGTTGATTCGAATATATGATTACGGACATTTCCAAGTCAAGCACGAGGGAAAGTGAGAAGAAGGTTTCGAAGAAACAGAAAAACTTATTTACGGAGGGTTCCATTAATAAGTAATTACGGAGGCCAATCGCGGCAGTCCAAATCGAAAAGCAATTTTGACCGGTAAAAAACAGTTGTTACCGGTTAAAATTGAAAACGAATCTCAATCATTGATTACGTGAATGGACGACAGTAATTGCGCCGCTCCGGATTGTTCATGGAGCCTCCATGAAAAAGTTTCTCATTTGGAAGAAAGTTTGGGACCTTCCGGTTCGAACAAGATCAAGCATTTTGTTTGGAAGTGCAGCCAAGGGATCTTACTGATTAAGGAGAAACTTGTTCAGGTGGAGGCTGACCTCGGACCTGTTGTGTCCAGTGTGTAGTGCTGATTGCGAAGCATTCCAACATTTGTTTCTTGAATGCCGCTTCGTTGGGTTTGTGCCAAACATGAATGAGCAAGTTTTTTTTTGGTCAGACCTAAGGCTCCGCCGTTTGAGAAGACCGCCCGAAGCGGATCAAAATAACAAGTGGTCCATCAAGACGATAACAGATGGTATTATAAATTGCAAACCAAATACATCATGAGGGATCTTCATCCCTAGATAGGGGATCAAGAAGCCAAACAGGAGGAGATTCAGTCCAAAGACTACAATCCAACCCACCTAAACTTTTACTAGCCAAAGTATGCGCAACCGAATTAGAAGATTGGCGAGCAAACAAAAACATACAACTTTGAAAATCATTGCTCACCTAAACAAGATGGAAAAAAACGTGTCCACTTCACTTTTATACCTTTCTTGATATATGTTTGCAACACCACTCAATAAAAAAAATGCTTGGCCAAAATAATACCAAAAAATTAAGCACAATCATAACTTCGAACTCAGACATTTTATTGAAGTTTTAAACATTCAATAGGACATAAATAGTTTAGTCACAATTGACTAGGCATGAGCAGAGGTGTTGTTGGATTCTATACAAGTCCTCACATGTACACCCCAGTGCAAAATATTTAGGAGCCAAGGCAACCTTGCAATCACGGGCCCCATTTGGACCACATTCCCCTCTCCTTGTCGTGTTTGATTCGCAGAATTTGATTACCCCTGAAATATTGCATTATACAAACATTTCAATAAAAGCGAGAAGATAATTCGTTTGATTATTTTCAGTTCAACAAAGCAGAAATAAAAGCGAATGCTATGCTTGCATATTGGACATTGAGTGAAAAAAGGAAAAATTAAGGTGTTACGAGTAACCAAATGGGAAAAAAAAAAAAAAAAAAACCCTTTTTGTTGTCAAGAAATTACTTTAGCATTTTTTCCCCCTTTTTTCTTGACCCAACTGCAAAGAAAAGTTCTTCATTTTTTTTGGGATGAGGGATTTTTGTCCCGACTACTCTCTAGACATACAATCTCACGTCCCGCACATATTAAATAATTAGCGTACATATGTAGAACTTTGAATTTGTAAGCCTACGCTAAGCTTATACCGCTATGCAAGTTATCGCTCGGTTATAACCCTTGAGTTCAACGTAAAAGAAAAAGTTTATTTCTTTCAAGTAATTTTCTCTCTTCTTGCAGCTTATTTTTTAATTTTTTTTTTACCAAAATAAACTTCAAAAACCAATGCATGGGTTTCAGATAGAATATCATACCTTGAGAGAGGGTAAATGAGCTCAAAAGAAGAGCAAAAGAGAGCATGGCGAGTGCTACCAATTTCCTCATTATCTCTTAATTTCCTCTTTATTTGCTGCCTAGATGTAATTAGTCTCCAATGAAGATATGGACTCTACTTATAGTGTGCAAAATGATGGATATGGACAAATGACACCAAGGAATGAGATATTATATACATACCATTTGATGTAAACTTTTTCTTCTTTGGTAATGATTTGATGTAAACTTTCCCTCCACTGAAATGGAAAAACATTAAAAGGAAAATCTCTTCAAACTATTACCTGGATGCTATACATGAAGGCTAGCTATTTTCTGAAAAAGTCTGTATTTTCGATTTTTTGTTTGTGGTTTCAAAATTTTTGGAAACAAACCGGAATACATGTTTGGTTTACCATTTTACTTCCAGAAGTCACGAACAATTTCTGAAGTTTCAGGAAACAGAAAAAAAGTTTGGTATTTGCCATTTTAGGCAGGCAAGTTACTCGGTATCTAGATAAAATGAACGATTGCAACCATGCAACCAAAGTTCAATCGAGTGAAGTATCCCAAACGCTTAAACATAATGAAAACTTGAGTAAGAAGTTTTAATTTATCAAAGATAGATCAATAAATTTAACAGCGTCATAAAAGCTAGTAGGGAAAAAGTTCTAACCGGACTACCCGAACCACCCAGCTTTTTTGGTTCTCCAATCCCTAGAGGCCACATTAGTCTTTTTCTTAAAAATCAGCGGCTTTAATTATTTGTGTGGGATGCACCTCAGGGTCCCACACAATCTGGTGTGCATTTGATGTACCGTACACCAAATAGCGTACCCATTGGGCTCATTGACAATGTCTGCACTCATTAGCTTCGATTAGTTGGGTTACTACCGCGAAATTGATGCAGGACAATATTTTAATTATTCCAGATATATATGAATTTTATTTTATTATTTCAAAATCAGTAATTTAGTAGGAAAGTTTTATTTTAGTCATGATTGCTTAGAATTATCTAGTTTTCCTAATTTGTTTTGATCTAGTACCTATTTTGTATAGGTTTCTTGGTCAAGGAAAATTAGGACTAATTTTGTTTCCTTATCTTTATTTTCCTTTTTAGTTTTTAAGAATGCTAGGTTTAAAAATTCTATTGGTATAAATAATTGGCGTAAGCCCTAGGGTTAGGGAGTTGTTTATTGAATTAAAGAAAAATTGAGAGTTTTCTCATTATCGTGTGTTCGAAGGGAGAGTACCTCTAGTTCATACATATTTGTGTTTATGTTTCAAAGAAAGAATCTATAACATAAGCAAGTTCGTGATCTCTTCTTGCACATAATTTCGTAAAAGGAGGCTACGCTGCATCAGTAATACTGTACAAAGAGTCTAATTATTCAGTCATCTATCGGATCACAGCCATGTGGTGTTCTAGGCCACCCGAACACCACATATATTGTTGCCGGGTCCACGACTAAATATCTGAACCCAACATAAATGTGTGATGTTGAAATGATCCGGAGCACTACGTGGCTACGCTCCAAGATTACTGGAATAACCACTTGTATAAAGAGAGAGAAAGGGAACGACTGTTTCTCTTCATCTCCAGCGGGGGGAAAATATCCAGAAACTCAACCCTCAAACAAACTTCATTGTTATTTCCAGAACAAGTGTTCAAGGAGGCAATCCCCAAGGGATTGGCCAAATAGTCATAGCCTAGGACTTGCGCCCATGCTGTCCTTTGTGAACAGCAGGGCCCCGGCTTCCATTTTTCACAGTGTATTCATTTCCTAAACCCGACCAAAGTACTTAAATACTGACTATACCGCACGTGGTTTTGTGTGGAGCAAGCCGCATAACACTGGTGAACGTACACGAATACGCACACAGACATAAGAAAATAAACAAATATATATCTAGACAGAAACTATACAATAAACAGAAGTGACAAAGACTCGGGAGGGGCAATTCAATCATTTACGTGCCAAAACTAATGGTGTTTGTACGAATTTGACGATAGCAGGAAATCCCAGCGAATAGTTTGTAAAGCAGGAGAGATCAGAAACCTCAGGGGAGGTCACAGTGCAATTTACCCCCGCTTTTTTTTTTTTTTTTGGTACTTCGGAAATTCATTCAAATACTAAAAAAAAAAAATGCAAGATCACGACAGGAAAGCAAACGTAGAGTCCAAACCGACCTAAAATGGCCACAGTGACTAATCTAAAACCCGCCTAACATTTAGGCCGTCTCTGATAAGGAATTTCCTGAGGGAGATGGGGATGTTCACATGCAGCAACAATCATGTCTTCGTCTTGCTCTGCTCCCATGTGGGCAAGGTGATCTGCGCATTGATTGGCAGTGCGGTAGACATGGTTTAGCGTCATATCCGTGGGAATGAGGAGGTCATGCGCTTCGTGAATAATAACACATGTATCCACTGATGCGGTGGCTTCGTCAAGCAACAAAACCCTGCTTTTCTTGAGTAGCACCCACCCGATCTAGGCAAACCAGCTGCTGCTGACCCATACTCCAATTCTCCCCATTCTCTGTAACCTGCTGCAATGTTTGAGGCAGCTTCACCTACGGACTCCCTTCCCGGTGGTAGACTCTTGGTCCATCATCATCCGAGTCATGGTGTAAACTCTCATTGTCATAATGAATATTTTCAGGATCCATCTCCTATAAAAAAACTGAAAACAAAACAGAAAAAATTAGTATACTAGAATATTAGTTAACAACATCTAAATAAGTTAATAACCTACATGTGCAGAAAACCTAGAATGTACTAATAGAGCAAAATAAATTGTATTCAAAATTTGAATTCAGGACAGTAATGACTGACTCAGTAACCAATTTTCATTTCAAAATATTGACTCGATGTTTGAACCGATTGCAAGTAGCAACTAATTTTACCACTATAATAATTAAGTAGCAACTACCAATTTTACCACTATAGCAAATAAGCAACTACCAATTATTGTGCAGAAGTCTAAATCTAGGCAATCATTCAGAACAAAATTAATATGCATATGCAAAATTGGCAAATTAGCCGACATTTGGAATTTCAGAACAGCTTCTTTTTCAACCCTCATTAACTTATATAGCTTGAATCATGCTAAACTATACAAATGCTCAAACAAGAACAGAATGCACTGATTGCAGTTTAGAGTATTTGATAAGTTTCCCTTCGTCGATTAGACATATAGAGACTTAAAAAAACACGTATATCCATGAAGAGAACATGTCACTGCACTAAAATTTTGTTTAGTAGGTAAGATGTCACTGCCCCAAGTGATTAGAACATTAGGTTCGGATTGGTTTGGTTTGGTTTGGTTAGGTAAGATGTCACTGCACAATGTGGGCTACCACAACCCCGGGTGGATTGGGGCGGGTCGAAAAATAATGTTTTGATTTGAAAATTTGATTTTGTGGAGTCGCCACCCAAATTTATGGTTTGTCACCCGAGAAACCGTTTTAATTGAAAATGACTACTTTGAATTGAAAATAAAAGATTCGTTTGAGGATTCGGAAGCCATGCTATAAGGGCGGAAGGGTTTTACGGCACTCCCCTCTCCCGATTTGAAATCGGTCTCTACTAAACATTTATCAAACCAAACCAATCCGAGCCTTATGTCCCAATCACTTGGAGTCGGCTACATGAATCTTTTTTCTCCATTTAGCTCTATCGAGGACCGCTTGTTCATTAAACATTTACGGGATTTTTTGAAAAGAACATTTTTTGGCACGTACTGACAAGTATATCAAGTAAAGTTGTGTATACATATGCTGGTGTACAATGTATATTATTGAAATAATGCAAAATATAGAATGATGCATGAAAAATGGAGATCAGTTTCTGAGATCACTCCCGTGTGCTCAAGACTGCAATCTTGAGTGCCTAGGAGTTCTGCTATACCGTCCTGCAAACTTTGGTTATACAGATGTACTGAAACAATTGAAAGAAATATGAGACAAAGCTTAGCACAAAGATAAACATCCAAGAACTGGTTCTGGCCATCCAACCCATGCCTCATTGCATTTGAATTGAAAACTGAATAAGCTCTGAAAATACTAAGGTGTTTTACATACTAACAAGAACATTAAAAGTGAATTTCCAAGGAAAATGTGGCCTTATCCTGCTGCTGACTATACATTACTTTTTGTAAAAAAAATGAAAATGTTTCTGGAAATAGCTGGAAGCCTGCATTATTTTCAAAAACATAAAAGAACAACTGGATCCACGAAACCTTCATTTCCCTTGAACATTCACATGAAAATGAGAAATATGGACAAAATCACTCCTGAGCGCTCAGGAGTGCCGCAGAGCTTATTGGAAAATTTTCTTTGCAGCTCTTCTACCCTTGTTTTTACGCCAAGATCATTCAACCACACATCTAGTATGAAGGACTGGAGTGGGCTAAATGACCTCCCTCAGAAGGATAATAGCCCTTTTAGTTTGAAAAGTGGAAGGATTCTACCTTCTTCAATGAACTCTTGCTTCCTAGATGGACTTTGAAGGTGGAGACAGGTGGAAAGATTCCAATAATTAGGACCGAATGTAACTCCTAACTTTCAAAATTTTCCTTGAAATATTGGAAGTTGTTTTGATTTTTGACAAGGCTTGACGAGTGATTTTCTTTTGCAAAGTGGATTTTTCTTTGAAAATGAGAGTGCAGGTACGGTATTTCGTGGTGGTTTCTGGTCTCTCCAAAATGCAGCATAGAGGCTGCTATTTATAGACAAAGGGGAAGGGATTTTGAATTTTAAAAATTAATTGGAAAATGAAATAAAATATTTTTGGAGGGAATAAAACATCATTCAGTCTTCTGAATTCCCTGGTA
The DNA here is from genome assembly GCA_019656835.1 of Rhododendron ovatum. NCBI lineage: Eukaryota > Viridiplantae > Streptophyta > Magnoliopsida > Ericales > Ericaceae > Rhododendron > Rhododendron ovatum. Next base: position 10,523,184 of record CM033798.1, on the reverse strand, counting down.
TAAATCACTGTAGCAAGACCAAATATATTGAGGAATAAGGCCATGTGCTTTCTGAAAAAGTTGAAAATTCAAATTCCCATGGAGAATTTTGTTGACTTGAGCGCTCAGGAATGGATTCGAGCGCTCTAGAACGAGCAAAATTTGGGTTTTTGAAAGTAAGTTCGGAGCGCTTGGAAATGGTTTTGAGCACATGGGACTCAATTTATTGAATTGATTTTAATTTTTAAAGGTCCAAGAAGCAAAATTCCACCATCACCAGGGCTCGTATCAATCCAAACTCCTCATCAAGGGGCCACGAAGCCACAAGTTAAGGAATTTTAAGAGGTTCAAATTGGGGTGTCTACACACAATTGGGACAACAATAACAAACCACCACCTAATAACAAACTATTTCAAAACCCTAATTTCAAGGTAAATAATAAATTGAACACAAACCACCACCAACTAACAAACTATTTCAAAAACTATCAGATCTGTTCACGTCTGGAGAGGGAAGTGAGAGAGGTACCTGTTGACGTCTGGAAAGGGAAGGGCCAGATCTGTTGACGTAGGTCATCGGAAACAGAAACTTGCAGTACACGTCTGTCACCGGAAACGATCTCAGTCGTCGAGTTTCAAAGACAAATCGCTGAACGTGGCAGAGAGTTTCAGTCAGGCAAACAAACTCAGATCTAGGGTTTTAGTCGGGCAAACAAACGACCTCAATCGACTCACCGCCTAAACGGAAACGGAAACGGTAGTTGATCTACGGTTTGACTCACTGCCAGACCACTACTAGTCACCGTTGAGAGTGGAGAGAGTGAAAGAGACGAGAGTAAGAGAGAGATGTTGAGAATCAGAATGTTGAGAGTGGAGAGAGTGAGAGAGACGAGAGTGAGATTCAGACGTTGAGAGTGAGAGAGATCGGATTTATCAGAACGTTGAGAATTTCAAATGTTGAGAGTTGAGAGTGACTAAGATCTGAGTGAGAGAGTGAGATTGTGAGAGACAGAGAGAGAATCAGAGATGTCTGCTAGGGCAACATCTCTTCCCCTTTTATATGAATGGTATGATCATGTGCATACGAGACACCAATAATCCATATGCACCAATAACGGAAAATTCTCGTAAAGTCCTATATATAATGCATCACTCGAGGATCGCCCGAGCTGTTTTTCGAAATCGGAACCGTCCATCTTTTATGTGGGAGAGATTATATCATTCCTGCAAAAAATGAAGTAACTTGGTTATCGTTATATACTTGATTGTTTATAACATTCATTTTCCTATTAATGAATCTACATCTTGATGAAGGAGCTTTTAAAACACGATAGACCCAAAAATTGGTGAGAGTCATTAAAACACTGAGAATAACAAAATGAAGGGTATGAATTGTCATATTTGTTTTGTGATCATGTGACTAACATATATTATATTATAGCAGAATACGTTGGTTCATAACCAACTTAGTTCAATGTATAGATTTGAAATGTAGCTGCAAACTCTTTTTTCCGAATGTTCAATCCAAACCGTTACGATTTAACGTCTTATCAGAGTTATCATTCTCACCTGAATAGGTGATTATCGAATGTCGGAAACCACGTGATCAGAACACATTCGGTGCTTCCAGAGGCATTATAGTCCTATAATGCATTACTTGAGGGCCGCCTAAGCTATTTTTTAAAAATCGGAACTATCTAACTTTTATGTGGGAGGGATTAGATCATTCATGCCAATAATCAAGTAAAATGCTTATCGCTACATACTTGATCCGACATAAAAAAAAAAAATCAATCAAACAATGAATAAGTGTGCCGATGAAAGAGCTTTCAAAATCTGATGCACGAAAAAATTGGATCCCATGATTAAAACACTAAGCACAACAAAATGAACGCATTGAATGGTATCGATCGTTGTGATTGCGTTGCAATTGTGTGGCTACTGCTTGATGGCCTTGTTTTTATATAATAGAGCTACATATTATATATTAAATTTTCAAATCTATAATACAAGTTAATTGGTGGCATTATGGTTTGTTGTGTATGAAAGAACCTAGGGACCTGGGTTCAAGTCTTAGTCCAGCCAACCCTTTTTTGTTTTTTTTTTTTCCCTTATTTCTACTATGTATTTTTGTAACGCCCCGATTTTTTTTTAAGAAATTTCGGAAGCATTAATATATCATACTTAACATAAATAATATTCTTTTTATTACAAACTACGGAATTCTATCAACATAATTTCCCTTATTACAACTCAAATTTGAAACTTGAAATAATAGAAAATCGATTAATATGCTACGAAGGTCTCTGGGCGACATGACATCACAGAGCAATGACTCAGAGCAACTCTAGTTCTGATATGAATTCCATGCATACTCTTGCTTCGTCTCTGCTTCTGGCATTTCCCCTGTATAGTACGTATCCGTCTCGTAAGGTTGTTCTCCTATGTCATCACTACCTGCAACTTCTGGCAAATTGATCGCCGAAGCAACCGATTTATCAAGATACGAACGTATCTGTGAGTGATAAATCACCCAATATATATCCCTAAACCCATAACCCTTAAAAAACAAGTAATAAAAGGATAAAATCACAGCAATCAGTAGTGTATTATGAATTATCTTATCTTTAAGTGATTTCTAAATTTCTCTGCCATGAGAAATATTCCTCTCAAATAACCTTTGAACTATGGCAACTCTGCCGATTTACCCTTCCCTTGCTTGCCCAGCTTGGGGTCCCAGACGAATAAGACCAAACTACATGTTGGGTCAAACTCAGATGTACCATCACAAGGAGCGAATGATAAACCAACCAACCGTGAGAAATGATACCCATACTCCGATTTCAACCAATAAAAACACCCTCGGAAATTCCGGAAGGTAAATCGAGCAGTGCCATATTCAGGGTTCGCACGATATATCAAAATCCACCAGTCTTAAACCACAAGTGTCGATCCCATTACCCATTCTTTCAGTAATCAACGGTCCTCGACCACTTTGGTTATCTCTTGACTGTAACTGTCACAACAGTGACTAACATCATTCCATTTTCCCTAGAGTTTAAACGTCTAATTGATTATTTCAAAATACGAACACCACCCAGGATACCTAAGTCCACATTTCTACGTTCCATAGCACACCAAATAATAATAAATCAAAATTTTAATCCAACTATCACATTCTCATGAATGCCATTAATAACTATTTTCTAGCCACATAACTTATTATAATAAACATGGTGATAATTTATTAACCTTAGTATTATACAAATTGTTATTTAAGAAACTACTTTTTCTTTTATAAATATACTACTAACCTATTAACAAATGGTGATAAATTAGTAATACTACAATTGAAAAATCTCTTAAAAAAAGATTTAATTTATTGGTCAACAAAGTTTATATACCATAAAATCTATTGTTTTTACCAATTATGAAATTTCAAAAAGACATTTTATTACTACTTATAATATTAAGCTAATATTATAAATATCTTTTATCCACAAATTTTTCTTTCAAAAAAAAATACTAAATAAATGTATTATTAAAAACCTTTTTTTTTTTTTGCTCTCAAGATATTATATGTAATTATCAAATAGTAAGAGAAATTTGAGCATACATATAATCTAAACTTTTTACAAAAAAAAATGTCATCAAATATCCACTTAATCTACTAGATAAATTAAACTGATATAACTATTACGTTTTATACTAAATAGGTATTATTCAGTTAGAAAATAATATTAAGTCAGTCATTTGTCAGAATAATAATACCAAAAAGGTTGTAATACAAATATCATAAGGGTAATTTTATACATAAATAATATCAAATAGATCGTCAAGTCCATAAATAATATCACAATGGTTAATATGGCAGAAAACGTACAGTAAGCCATATTTTCCGTTCGGGCTCATTTCAAGCCCTATTAACTATTCAAAACTACTCTATTATACTTAGGGAGAGTGGGAGAAGGGGTACATACTTTCGGTTTGGTCAAAACAAGCTTTAAACGGGTTTTTCGAATTTTTCGGTTTTGCGAAGAAGATGATGAGTATGGGCCGTAGGGATGACTTTGAATGATTTGGGGCTGGTTCTGAGATGCTTTGGGTTTTTATGGAAGGTTGGTAATATCAATTCGGAGTTTGGGGTGGTGTGAGAGGCAAACCCACTTTTCTTCAGTCATGAGAGAGAGAGAGAGAGAGAGAGAGAGAGAGAGATATTGAGCAGAGTGGGAAAATGGGAATGTATGGAGGGAAAAGGGGGAATGTACAGAGGGAAAGGGGGGAATGTACTGTGAGGGAGGGGAAAATAATTGGGTGTGGGAGGGTGTGCATGCGTGGGAATGTGCTTCACGGTGTTCGATCATCTGGTTTTCGGTTTCGAAAAAAAATCTAAGGATTTAATTGTAACGTCACAAAATCATTTGATGCTAAGCGCGGTCTTGCTTAGTGAAAAAATAATCTCGATAATCATAGAATTTTTTTTTTTTTTTGAAAACTCGATTTGATTTTTAAGCGGTCCTTAACTAATTAAATCAGAATTTAACTAATTAAAACAAGGATTTAATAAAAATCAATATTACGGAATTTTTTAATTTATTAAAAAAATTGAAATATTACAATTTTTTTTTCTTTTTTTTTTTGTTTGAGACTTTTTTTTTTCTTATTTCTCGTTAGATTTGGGGTAAATAATATACGACTCTTGCACATTTCCTTTCGTATTAAATTACTCTTGCACCATAAATACTTTGATAAGTTTTTTAATTTTACTTATTATCTTGTAATGTTAAATTTACAAACCAAAGGTCCAAAGCCTATTCACTAACAAAAACAAAACAAATATTTTTTACCGAATAAAAATTGATAATGTTTTAAAGGTAAAAAAATGATTTTTTAAAAACATGATTTTTTTAAGAAATTATTATTTTTAAATTAAATATTTTTTACCGAATAGAAATTGTTTACTTTTTTTTTAAATTAAAAAAAAAGCCATTTGGCTTATTTAATTTTTTTTTTTGTTTTTCCATGCCTCGTGTCGTGCCCGTGCCCGGCTAGAACCGTGTCGTGCCGTGCCGTTCCTGTCCACTTTCCGTGCCCGTGCCCGTGTTGTGCCCGTCTACGACCGTATCGTGCCGTGCCGTGGCGTACTGTGTTAGGCCAACTTTCGTGCCGTACCCGTGCATTGCCGCCCACTTTTGTGCCCGTGTCATGCCCCGGGCCCACTAAGACCATGCATGTTGTGTCGTGCCCATGCCCGGCCAAAACTGTGCCTGTGACGTGCTGTGCTACCCCGTGCCTGTGAAGTGCTGTGCCGCCCCATGCCCGTGACACGCCAGCACGGCCCATTTGACACATCTAAATTGGTGTAATTTGGCCTATTTGACACCTCTAAATTGGTGTAATTTGTTATCTTTATCGCCTATATTCGGGGGATGTCCCTTAGAATTATTTGCGCATCTAGGTTTACATTGCTTGTTTTGTTGTGGCGTATGGAATCACATTTTTCTTGATCTGGTACAGAATCACATTGCCTATCCATTTTTTGTAGCAGGTTGGTTGTTGTAGAGTAATTATTTAATAGTCCTGTAGTACCATGTGGCATGTCCACGTCGTGCTCCCAACCAATAATGTAGCGGTAAGTTCACACCTTATGTCTAGCTTATGAACAATGATCCACATCAGGTACTGGAATTGGAAGGAATATGAAAAACTTCTCCCGACGGTGTGACATAATCGGGTCAACATAGGGCTCATATTTTGTTCCAAGCTCCAAGTCTCAAGCTGTATGCCTCTTGTAGATTGTATATTCGATTAGCTTTTTTTTTTTTAATTTCAATCAAATTTACCAAAAAAAAAAACAATTCTTGCTATCAGGATCTTATAATTTGAATTTAAAATTGGAAGATTATATCGAGCGCCACACTTATTTTATTAAGCTGATTCTTCACGACCCCACTCAAAAAGATTCTACTAGTTCTTGAATAGATTATTGTTTATCTTTTTCTATTTAATTATATCTTTCATGTGGTTTCAGGATTATAAACCGTCTCGTAACTCAGATATTCGACAATGATGTTGCAAGTTTTGAAGTTTCGAATATGCATAGAACTTAGAGATGTATTGATCGAGACTGATTTTCCTAACACTTAATCTTAAAAGACCGGACTAAATCCAAATGCTTGGAGGGAACAATTAGCTAAAGAATGCAAGAGGAATCTTGTGTCTACCATCGAACAAGGATTATTGTATAGCGGAGTATATGAAATCCAGCCTTATTAGTCTATGTGCGACTTGAGGACTCGGTCACTGCATGCCAACAAACAATATGTGCACCATACACCAAAAAAAAAAAAAAAACAAATTACGGAACATTACAAAAATAGGAAACTTGTTCCGAAAATCAGCCACAACACAGTAAATAGAATCCAATGAAATCCAGAAAAAGCATGGAGAGGTATGGCAGCTTCAAAGATCACCACAAGCCTCAGCCTTTACTAAGTGCTGTTACAAAGCATGATGAATCACCTTTGAGTATCTATCCCCACCAATAACGACTTCAGCGTATGGATCTCCACTTCCATTGGGTAAGCTCTTCAGACCAGTACTGCTAATTTTGCTCCCTTAGCCCTCTAAAAGTTTAATTTGATAGGAGTTGAAAAGAGATGATACAAGGATTTGCCTCCAAAAGATTAATTTGACTGGAGTTGGTAAGCGATGACGTAAGGAGACACAAACTTTCAGATGCAAGGAATTGCCAACCTTCAGCCTTCGATCACTAATTAAGTGCAGCTTCAACCATATCCGTAAATTAGCTCCATCAATAACAGCTTCAATAGAGAGCCCCACCACAACCAACCAATCCCAGATATGAAGCAACAGCTAGCAACCAATCCCAGATATGTGAGAGCTCGATTGTCTCACGGATTCCCATTGTTTTCCAGTCCTCGAAAAGAAACTTCATCATACGCCTTAACCAATCTACCCATCCCATTTCGACGGTGTAAGGCCAAGAACGAAGACAGGTGTTCTTACCCCAGCTTGACCATTCCAGCGACGGAAGCTGTAGGAGAAGTGGATCACGTTCCCCCACTGGGTAAACTTCTGGAAAGCCATCCGGAAGAACTGATGAAAAAACCGGGCCCAATATACAGTTAGAACTGACGTTATCGTCAGGAATCAGGATTTGAGTGTTCTGGTCAATCCCATTTCGGTACGACTCGGGGAATCGGAAGGAATCCTCCGTCACTGACTCGGTGGCTAGATCTTCAACTGGGTCACTGACAATCTGTAGTTTGGATTTCGGTGCCATTTGGGTTCAAGAGCTATTTTAGGGTTTGAGAACTATTTCAAAGTTTTTGCGAGAAGAAGCACGATTCGTACCCTAAAATTTGAAGTGCTCTACCTTATATAGGTGGTAAGTTACTAAGTGAAGTATTTACCAAAGTTAATATTTAACTCAGGTAAATAGGGGGGCATTGTTTACACCATAATTTAGTGTTTAGTCTAATATGATCGATTGGGTTAAAATGTTACACGTGTCAACACGTTTTAGACTAATTAATAAAATGCAATATGAAGTCTGTTAAGGAAAATGGACTGATCAACGGTTGATATTCGATTGAACACGTGTCAGAATATGCATCACATATAGATCGTGAGTAAAGCAGTTAATGCGAGCAGACAATTGAAGTAATTACAACGTTGGGAACATGTGAGATCATGGAGAAGCAACCGCCTCGTGCGGATAGTGGAGCAAGAATAGGGAGCATGGAGCCAATTAATTCAAATCGTAGGAGGGAATTCCATATGGTTTGAATTTCAAGTCGATGGCAACCTATAAATACAAGAAAAGAAGATATTTAGAACCCCCCAATCAATCGCCCAAAGGCTTCTACTTTTATCTGTACTTTACATTTCTTGCTCTAGGAGTAGCTTGTAATTTAACCGTCTGTTCGATTGTGTTCTCATAGTCGATTGACTTCTACGCCGAGGAATAATAAAGTCCGTTTTGTTGTTCTTCTTTCATCTCCATTCACTTCATTAAGTTTGCTTTCAGAGAAGTCCTGAAATACGGCAAGGAACCAAACTCCACCACCATAAACACCCACATTTCCAGCACGCTCAACAACTCTTAGTCGATAAGTCGACTACAAGTAAAAATAGACAAAACAGGTGGGGACTATTTATAGGAACATGTACTAATTAATATCTACGACTTACGTACGCTTCCATTTTGTGGGAAAATGTGGCTCCATAGCAACCCCGTACGTAACGATCGAAATTTCTTCTTCATGACTCATTAGCGAAGTCGTCTAGCTCTCTTTTTTCCTTTTCTTTTCTTCTAATTTCCTGCCCATCCATTGTCTATTCGCCCCACACAAAAATCACAAGTCAAGTTCGCCGCTCCCATAAACACGTCAGATAAAGTTTCAAAAATCATGCAAGATACTATATATGCCGATAAACATGGAATCAACTTACCATGCATGGAGGGATAGATTAGACGTTGGGCACCCAGGTCACTTTTGTTTTTCCTAACTCAAGGAAGTACCGATAGTCTTAATATCCACAACACATGTTTTCGATTTGTGGAAATTCTGCAGTTGTCTGGGCCCGAATGAGGATGACTGATGAGAATAATTAGTAAAAGTGGTCGAAATTGATCGCTATCAGGGGCATGTGCAGCCAATTAACATGGAATATTATATCAAATTACTTCACGCCATTTGAGAAGAACTGGGAGCTTTCAGCCAATTATGATCACCATAAATGTTCTAAGCCCCATAGACTTGACTATATATGGTATCTATTTTGGTCACCCCTCCTCCTCCCTTGGAGGCCTCTGGGAGGCAAGAAGAGAGGCCGAAGATAATTCAAATGCTTTTAACAGCTATTAGGTAGCCTGTTGCAATTCACAACAACATGTAGCACAACACATAATCTATAAAAAATATTGAGGTATTATTAACTTTTGTTGGTACAAACCAATAATCTATAAAAAAAATTTAATTTTTTAATTTTAATTTCTTTAATTTGTCGATACGAACCAATAATCTATATTAACTTTTTCAATTTCTTTTGTCGATATGAACCAATAATCTATAAAAAAAAAAAGAAGGAATTATTAACTTTTGCAAAACAATCATGTAGATAAAAAAAGGTGATGTTATATTATTAAGATAAAAAGAAAGTGATTCTGCGACATTGCTCCCTCCATCCCATATTGCTTGCCCATTTTAGGAACCGTCCATTTTGCACGCAAAAATAACATATTTATGAGTTTTTTTAAAAAAAAATTGCATCAATTTTTTCTTGTCAATGAGATCTTTAAATTGCTACAAAAAAAATTTCAAGAAAATTCGTGCTAATACATTACTTTTTCTAAAATACTCAGTTTCCAAAAATGTGAGCAATTTGGGACAAATGGATTATTAGCTTTTACATGTTTGACTTGCTTCTCAAATATTTAACTTTCTCCTTGTATTGGAAACAACGCCACCTCATTGAGGGCAAATGGTCTAGCCAAAACCCAAAACTTCTGTCCAATAAATTTTCCCCATCTATATATCTCTCTCCACTCATTAGTCTAAAAAATCTCACTCAAAACCCAAACCAAACCATGTTTTGGGGATTTTAGAACTATAATTATTTTATGTCCCCACCACTGTCCGACAATTTCCCGCGGTTGTTTCAGATCAATCATGGACAAAAATGCCCTTTTGAGATGCCCCAAATTGCACGCAAATTGGATTTAATTGTGTCATGTTATATGTAATTGGCTGTCTATTATATGGACTTTTATTGCATGGAAAATGAAAGGTCTTCAAAAGTCTTCGGCTGTTACTGTGAAAGAGGAGTGATCATCTCCAAAAAGGAAATTCATTAAGGTGTTATGCATTCCAGTGTGAGCTAGATTAGCTAGATCACTAGAGTGAGTAGCTGGCTCCCCACCTAGCTGGACAGTCTGATCTTAATCGAGTATGGATAGTCGTAGCATCCATGCTTCCCGAGACTCCAATTTATGTTGGCTAATAACAATGGTTAAGAATATGCTTATTTTTTGATGCATATCAATACAGTTAAATTTTTTCCCCGGCCTGTTGTTTTCTTGAAGCTTTGGGCCCTTTTGCCATTCCATGACACTCTCCACTGGCTAATTAATTGTCATGGGACGACTTGAATTAGTCTTTTTAAGGCTACCCCCTCCTGTACGTACCAATCGAAAACGACATAGGGAGCAGAGAGGACTAGTCTGCTTCCAAATAGACAATTCGATTGGCAAAGAAACAAAAAAGATTATTCTTGTTGAATTTACAACTAATTAAGATCAACAACAATAACTGTTACAGTTGTTTCGATCTCAAGTACATTAAAAATTTAGGTAATGCAGATTTTCGATAATTAACTTTTTTTTTAACAAATTCTCTCATACAAAATTCCCACAAATAAATTATCTGTCTCTGTTCGACATCTCATTTTGTTTTTTGTGGAACCATATAAAATCATTTGAATGCTGTTAACCCATTCTTGAAAATAGACTTGAATAATATCACAAAGCAGATCAAGGCTTTAACCACAGCTTTTAAACAAGTCAACATTTTTTTATTTTTTTTAATTGATTGATAAAGGAAACAAAACTCACACAGAATGATACGTTGAAGAAAATTTTCTTGGTATGGAGAAGTAATATTTATAGGAACACGATTCATCACTTATGCAAATCGCGAGCTTGAGATAAATATAATGCGTACAATGTAATTTCCATCACACATTAGGTCTTCCAAACTTTCTAATCTGTTCTCAATAACAACTTATCGTGCATGGACGGATAGACTTGACGTTGGGCTCTGCCCAGGTCACTTTGTTTTCTCCCCACTCAAGGAAGTACTGCAGTTGTCTGGACCATCAGAGGATGACTGATGAGAATAATTTGCAGAACTCGCCAAAATTGATCGATATCAACGGGCATGTGCAGCCAATTAAGATGGAATATATCATCAAATTACTACACAGCAATTGGGAAGAATTGGGACCTTTCTATCAATTATCACCGTCAATTTACTAGGCCCCAAGGGATTTGACTATGGTGGCTATTTTTTTTTTTTTTAATAACCAGATGTCTGGGATATCTTGCTCGCACCTCGACTAATTCTGAGACCCTGAAGGTAACGACCAGGCATAACCCCCAATGGCCCATGGACTATGGTGGCTATTGGTTTCCTTCTCTTCCCTTGGAGGACTCTGGGAGGCAAGAAGAGATGGCAAAAATTATTCAAATGCTTTTAACAGCTATTATTACTAATAAAGCTACATCTACATAGTAAATTTTCTCTCCAATTATTACTCTTATTTGTCTATCTATTTCTCCATTAATTCTTATTATCTCAAAAACCTTCCTCAAATCGAATCAGGTTCTTCTCGTTTACAAATTAGCCGAATTCGAAACTCGAGTTTTAGACTCATTTGGTACGTAAACGAGTCGAGTTCGAACGTCACAATCCCGGATCGGCTCGAACATTAAATTTTCATCGCTTGGAGGAGTGAGTATATATAGGAACATGGTTAAATATTCATCACATCTGTAATTAAATCCAGAGCTTAATTTTGAGATAAATTAAGGAAAATCCTATTTGCACCAATCAAAGTGTAGGGAAACAGTACCGACCGCCGCGCGCGGCCATCTCCGGCCACCGGACGGCCCATCAGAGCCATCCAAAAATTTTAAAAAAAAAAACCGAGGGGCCCCACGCGGGAATCGACTGCATCCGATATGTGTAGGGTGCTTGATCTAGACACCCTATTTTTCGTGTATATGTGTACGCACCACTCATTAAATTAAGGCTTCCAAAAAAGTTCTATTCAGTTCTCAATATCTACTTGTCGTGCGTGGTGCATGGGGTAGACTTGTCACTTTTCTAGTAGGATGGTAGGTGCAGCAGACAATGACCACAAGGGAGGAACAAGTGTTACCATTGGGCTACAAGCCCGTTGGAAAACAGACCGAAACCACTCCACAAATTCCGTAACTTCAATTCTCTGTTCTTATCGTTGTGTCTGTGCTAGTTTTTCTCTTATGAAAGAGTACGAACATGGTTGTGTTTGCTGGGCAGTTCCACCGAGTTGTGTGCGTGGCCGAAGGTTTTAAATAACGGTTTTGGGGCACGTAATAGTAACGTTTGAGGTGTAACGGTATCAGGAGTATCAAAAGATACGTATTGGGAATCGGTTGTTGTGGTCGTGAATTTTTAAAAATCATTTTTGAGGGGAAAAAAAATTTTAAGTGCCAAAATAACCCCTAACAGTTGAGTATCGGCCGTAATAGTGAATCGGAAACGGACCGTTACATAATGGGAACCGGCCGATACACATGCGATTTTCTCTCCCATCGGTATATCGGGGTGTGAAGGCATCAAGAAGCCCAAAACCATTATGCAATTTTAAATCCTTAGTGTAGAACTGTGTAAACCATTGTATCCTGAGAGATTATTGTTTATCTTTTTGTATTTAATTATATCTTTCATGTGGTTTCTGGATTATAAGCCGTCTAGTAACTCAGATATTCGACAATGATGTTGCAAGTTTTGAAGTTTCGAAGATGTATAGAACTTAGAGATGTATTGATCGAGACTGATTTTCCTAACACTTAATCTTAAAAGACCGGACAAAATCCAAATGCTTGGAGGGAACAATTAGCTAAAGAATGCACGAGGAGTCTTGTGTCTACCGTCGAACAAGGATTATTGTATAGCGGAGTATACGATATCCAGCCTTATTAGTCTATGTGCGACTTGAGGACTCGGCTACTGCATGCCAACAAACAATATGTGCACCATACACCAAAAAAAAAAAACAAATTACGGAACATTACAAAAATAGGAAACTTGTTCTGAAAATCAGCCACAACCCAGTAAATAGAATCCAATGAAATCCAGAGGTATGGCAGCTTCATAGATCACCACATCCTTTTAGTAAGCCACTGATATCTTCATTCCAGTGCTGATATTGATGGGGATTGGGAGTAGATGAGACAAGGTACGTAACACAAGGATCAGCCTTTACTAAGTTCAGTTTCAAAGCATGATGAATCACCTTTGAGTATCCCCACCAATAATGAGTACTTCAGTGTATGGATCTCCACTTCCATTGGGTAAGCTCTTCAGACGAGTACTGCTAATTTTGCTCCCTTAGCCCTCCAAAACTTTAATTTGATTGGAGTTGGTAAGCGATGAGAGAAGGAGACACAAACTTTCAGATGCCAGGAATTGGCAACCTTCAGCCTTCGATTACTAATTAAGTGCAGCTCCAAGCATATCCGTAAATTAGCTCCATCAATAACAGCTTCAATAGAGAGCCCCACAAATCTCTTGGCCCTCCGGACTGAGGAGTTGAAAAGAGAAACAGAACCACAAACCAACACCACAACCAACCAATCCCAGATACGAAGCAACAGCAACCACACAACCCACCCATTGCCACCTAAAGGAAAAGAACAATATCTGTTACCCAGCTTGAACAATATCATTAAGTCTAAACATGATATCTTCCATTAAAAAGTTGCAACCACCCTTACTTCTTGTCACGCAAAAAGCAACCCTAGATTGGAGAGAAGAGGGGAAAGAGAAACCCAAACAAACCTGAGAAATTTTTCGTTGCCCTGAAATTTTTTACAACTAACGTAGACACATCTGATTACCAAGGGGGGCAAAAAAATTGATGACGTTTGTGTAATATATTTGAAAGAGTGTAGGTATATCCTTAAGAGTTGGTAAACACACATGAGCTATTGGAATTCAATCTCAACCATCGCAACAACTTATCTTTTGTTAAAGCATGAAAAAATGTAGAAGTATCAAAGGAAATTAACCAATATTCGACATCATCAAACACACATTTTACAACTTTATAGCTTAGTCTCTCCGATTCTTTCATAAAGAAAATGTGAACTCAACAACTCTAGTGCCAAAGCACATCTCAACTTAAAAAGAAAAAGGAAAAAAAATACTAGAAAAAGACTATGAATATATGGTCTGCTAAGTTAACAGAGGAAGGAAAAGATACTTATAGAATCATTGTTGCTAGTGATGACGGTCGTTTCAATGGGCACACTTTCTTGGTTTTGCATTTGGGGATTGCATCGGCAAGGGGTCGATAATTTGATGTTCTCTACAATCCAATTCTTCGATCCTCTCAGTTTTCCATTCACCTGTTAAATTTTGACTGCATTGTCGCAAAATGTTGTTAGAGTTCTAAGAACAACAAAAGATTTGTACATGCACGCGATAAATCTAATTAATGAGATGGTAGAAACACGATAAAATTTGAACGTTAAATTAGAAGAGGAAAAATCTCTGTTTGACTATAGCAATAATCGATAGATGTAGATACGAAAAGAATTTCAAAATTAAGACTTACATTTTAGGAGAGGTTTGAAAACAAACTTATTAGTAGGAGATAAGACTTACATTTTAGGGACATTAACAATCCCAAACAAAATCCTCTGTTGGCCAATAATCAGGTAATATAGATTATGCTAATCTGTTTTGAAAACCAACTTAACGATTTAATCTTATATCCAATCAGGTAAAGCCACTTGGTGCTCTTACAGCTTTCCTCACAAGTACACCCTTTTACTACTTAATATGAAGTATAGATTCGCAAAGTTTATATTGCTTGAAAAAAAAAGTAACTATTGTTTATGAAAGAGTAATACATATGCAACCATAGAGCCAATGCCAGTTAGAAAAGCACAGTAGAAAAATGTAGAACCAAAAACCCAAACAGTAAAGGGATAACAAGAATACTTAGGCATTTGGAAAATTGACATCAAGTAGTTGTCCTAATGTGATCATGAGGAATGGGTTCTGCAAGTGTGACTTGTGTTTTGATAGAGCCACAGAAACTTGTTGCATAGTGGGTCGGCACTGCGGGTTGGGGTGCAAACATGCAAGTGCTATCTTTACAGCAAGAACCACTGCTTCCTCCTCTTGATTCCTTGGTAGTGGGAGCCGTTTATCCAATACGTCCTTCAACAGAATACCATAAGAAGATGGTGGTGACGAATCCAAAGATGATGAAGAAAGAGAAGACATGAGATCCCCTGGATGCCTCCCCATTACAACTTCTAGTGTTAAAACTCCAAAGCTGTAGACGTCTAACTTTTCATTCACCTCCATTGTGTAAGCAAGTTCTGCCCAAAGAAAGGAAGGGTACAACAAACAGGGAAAAAAACTACTGAAAAATTGTAGAGGAGGCTTAGGAATTAGCATATTCAACATAAAAACACAACACTATATTGGTAGCTAAGATAAATTGTGCAAGTACCTGGAGCAGCATATCCCAAGGTGCCTGCAAAGGAAGTCCAATTTGATGAGTGCAGGTTTAGAAGTCTCGCAGTTCCGAAATCAGACAGGTAAGCGACATCTTCTAAGTTTAGCAGAATATTCTTGCTCGATATATCACGATGAATGACTGGGGGTGAACATCCATGGTGCATATATGACAAAGCATCTGCCAAACCTTTAACAACATTTATCCTCTTATCCCAATCCAAACTTAGTTCTTCTTCCTCACAGCTTAGTTTCTTGTCCAAGGTCCCCCCTTCCAAGAACTCATAAACCAAAAATGAGTGTCGTGGATGTGAACAGTAACCCAAAAGCCTTATGATATGCCGATGTCGTATCTCTGTCAATGCATGAATCTCACTCATAAAACTTACCAGATTAGCCAACTCGCCATCTTGGGAAGGAGGGTACTTTTTTACAGCGACAACTTGACCACTTGGCAGCTCAGCTCTATAAACAGTGCCATATCCACCTGCTGCAATGCAATGCTTGTCATTGAAATCCTCCGTCGCTCGGATTATGTTTTCATACACCAATTTTCCATCAAAGCTCCAAATCTCAAACAAATCTTTATTACTTGCTCTGTCTGGCTCAATTTCGTTGTCTCTCATTTTGTTGCGATGGATCAAGAAAGTCATAGCAACAATAAGAAATAAAATACCCAACAAAGGAACTACAACTGGAAGCACAATTTTTTTATGATTTCTCCCTTTATCTCCATTGTTCTGCTTCAGTGAGCATGGTATCAAACTAGTTTTATTGCCACATAGTCTATCATTGTTTCGATATGCTTGAAATGAAGCATCTTCAAATGCTTTTGTGTTGGGCAGAGGACCCTCTAAGTGATTGTAAGATATGTCAACCGACGTTAAACTTGACATCCCGTTGAAAGTGGTAGGGATTGAACCAAACAAGAAGTTGTGGGAGAGATTTAGTATCTCTAACCTTTTCAAGCTCCCAATCCCTGATGGTATCTCACCTGTTAATAAATTATTTCCAAGATCGAGATTTTCAAGAGACTGCAATTTTCCTAATTCAAAAGGAATACTCTCCCTGAGAAGATTTCTGCTCAATTTCAAGTTTAGAAGATTCACACAGTCACCCAACTTCTTTTGAATAGGTCCACTAAGATTGTTTCCAGACAAGTCTAGATGCTGAAGACTAGACAGGCTTCCAATTTCTGGTGGAATATCGCGCGAAAATTTGTTATTGCTAAGAGTAAGATTGAACAATAAAACCAACTTTCCCAAATTCTTTGGTACCGCACCAACTAGATGATTTGAAGAGAGGTCGAGTAACCGTAACTGAGTTGCTCTTCCAATGCCAGATGGAATGTTTCCGGAAAGATTATTATCGGAAATCTTTAGGCTAGTCAGATTGGGAAACTGATCCCATTTGTGCCAAAGATCGCCATAGAAATTATTGTGACTCAGATCTAGATAATCAAGGTTCGGGAATGCCTCAAAAACTTCTGATAAATGCCCAAAAAATTGGTTTTGATCAAACCTAATACGAAATAACTCACTGCAATTTCTCAAGCTATTCGGGATACGACCAGTTAAATAGTTATCTGCTACGATAAGTCGATTGAGGGATCCATGAGCGAACATATACGGCGATAGATGACCGGTGAGCTTGTTGATGCCTATACTAAGAGTCTGTAGATATCTAAGATTGTCTAGTTCTTGAGGGATAGATCCAGAGAGAGAGTTCATGTGAAGGAACAACATTGTCAGGTTTGTCAAGTTCCCTATTGAAGCGGGGATTGATCCCGTGAGGTTATTCTTGTACAATTCAAGATCAATGAGAGATCTTAGCAATCCTACTTCTTGAGGGATAGATCCAGAGAGAGAGTTATCGTTAAGGTACAACATTGTCAGGTTTGTCAAGTTCCCTATTGAAGCGGGGATTGATCCCGTGAGATTATTGTTGTACAATACAAGGTCAATGACAGATCTTAGCAATCCTACTTCTTGAGGGATAGTTCCAGAGAGAGAGTTATTGTCAAGGTACAAAATTGTCAGGTTTGTCAAGTTCCCTATTGAAGCGGGGATTGATCCCGTGAGATTATTCATTGACAATTCAAGATCAGTGAGAGATCTTAGCAATCCTATTTCTTTAGGGATAGATCCAGACAGAGAGTTATCGAAAAGGTACAACGTTGTCAGGTTTGTCAAGTTCCCTATTGAACCGGGGATTGATCCCGTGAGGTTATTCTTGTGCAATGAAACGCCAGTGAGAGATCTTAGCAATCCTACTTCTTGAGGGATAGATCCAGAGAGAGAGTTCTTGAAAAGGTACAACGTTGTGAGGTTTCTCAAGTTCCCTATTGAAGCGGGGATTGATCCCGTGAGATTATTCGTTGACAATTTTAGATTAGTGAGAGATCTTAGCAATCCTATTTCTTGAGGGATAGATCCACAGAGAGAGTTCTTGGAAAGGTACAATGCTGTGAGCTCTCTCAAGTTTCCTATTGAAGCGGGGATTGATCCTGTGAGGTTATTCGTGTACAATGCAAGGACAGTGAGAGATCTTAGCATCCCAATATCTGTCGGAATTGTTCCCGAAAGATGATTAATGGACGCATTTAGGAATGCGAGTCTGGAACAGCTGCTAATCTGAGAGGGAATGGTCCCATATATTAAGTTGTTGGACAGATCAAGTTTCACTAGATGTGGTAACGAAGAGAAGTTAAGACCGGAAAGCGTACCTCTCAAACCAATACTGTGAAGGGTTAAATTGGTTACTTTACTGGCGTCGTTGCAACCAATTCCGACCCAAGTGCAATGACTAGTTTCATTCCATGATGAAAGGAGAGATTGGCTTTGATTGTCAAGGCTAGCTTTCCACTTCAAGAGAGCGACTGCTTCGCTTTGTTTTGCAACTGTTTTAGTTGCGGGAGAAGCACGAGCAACGGCGGAATCGGATGAAAAAACAAATGGAATTAGGATGATAACAAAGACAAAGATGATTATGGAGTGAAGTGCTTGGAAATTGGGTGCTCTTTTAGGTTGGGATGGCATGGTTGGTTTCTTACGACAATTAATTAAGCTAGGAGTGGCAGTTGTTGCATAGAAGGATCGATGAAAGCTTTAATTAAATGTACGTCCTTTGTATGGGGGGGACTATTTATAGGAACATGTACTAATTAATATCTACGACTTACGTATGCTTCCATTTTGTGGGAAAATGTGGCTCCGATCCATAGCAACCCCCGTACGTAACGATCGAAATTTCTTCTTCATGACTCATTAGTCAAGTCGTCGATCTAGCTCTCTTTTTTCCTTTTCTTTTCTTCTAATTAATTTCCTGCTCATCCAGTCGTCCTGATAAAGTTTCAAAAATCATGCAAGATACTATATGCCAATAAATTGCATCAATTTTTTCTTGAAATCTTTAAATTGCTGCAAAAATTTTGAAAGAAAATTCGTGCCAATACATTACTTTTTCTAAAATACACGGTTTCAAAAAAATGTGAGCAATTTAGGACAAATGGAGTATTAGCTTTTACATGTCTGACTTGCTTCTCTAATATTTAACTGGAAACAACGCCACTTCATTGAGGGCAAATGGTCTAGTGAAAACCCAAAACTTCTGTTCAATAAATTTTCTCTATCTATATATCTCTCTCCACTCATTAGACTAAAAAATCTAACTCAAAACCCAAACCAAACCATGTTTTGGGGATTTTAGAACTATAATTATGTTGTCCCCACCATTGTCCGGTAATTTCCCACGGTTGTTTCAGTCAAATTTTTTTTATTTTTTTTAATTGATTGATAAAGGAAACAAAACTCACACAGAATGACACGTTGCTGAAAATTTTCATGGTATGGAGCAGTAATATTTATAGGAACACGATTCATCACATATGCAAATCGTGAGCTTGAGATAAATATAATGCGTACAATGAAATTTTCATCACACATTAGGTCTTCCAAACTTTCTAATTTGTTCTCAATGACAACTTATCTTGCATGGACAGGTAGACTTGACGTTGGGCTCTGCCCGGGTCGCTTTGTTTTCTCCCCACTCAAGGAAGTACTGCAGTTGTCTAGACCATCAGAGGATGACTGATGAGAATAATTTGCAGAACTCGCCAAAATTGATCGATATCAACGGGCATGTGCAGCCAATTAAGATGGAATATATCATCAAATTACTACACAGCAATTGGGAAGAATTGGTAGCTTTCTGTCAAGTCAAGTTCATCCATTCGCCCCACACAAAAATCACAAGTCAAGTTCGCCGCTCGCATAAACACGTCAGATAAAGTTTCAAAAATCATGCAAGATACTATATGCCAATAAACATGGAATCAACTTACCATGCGTGGAGGGGTACACTAGACGTTGGGCGCCCGGGTCACTTTTGTTTTTCCCAACTCAAGGAAGTACTGCAGTTGTCTGGGCCACAACGAGGATGACTGATGAGAATAATTAGTAGAAGTGGCCGAAATTGATCGATATCAAGGGGCATGTGCAGCCAATTAACATGGAATATTATATCAAACTACTACACGGCATTTGAAAAGAACTGGGAACTTTCAGCCAATTATGATCACCATAAATGTTCTAAGCCCCCATAGACTTGACTACATATGGTGTCTATTTTGGTCACCCCTCCTCTTCCCTTGGAGGCCTCTGGGAGGCAAGAAGAGAGGCCCAAGATTATTCAAATGCTTTTAACAGCTATTAGGCAGCCTGTTGCAATTCACAACAACAACGTGTAGCGCAACCCATAATCTATAAAAAATTGAGGTATTATTAACTTTTGTCGATACGAACCAATAATCTATAAAAAAAAAATTAATTTTTTAATTTTAATTTCTTTAATTTGTCGATACGAACCAATAATCTATATTAACTTTTTAAATTTCTTTTGTCGATATGAACCAATAATCTATGAAAAAAAATTGAGGCATTATTAACTTTTGCAAAAAAATCATGCAGATAAAAAAAGGTGATGTTATATTATTTTATTAAGATAAAAAGAAAGTGATCCTACGACATTGCTCCCTCCATCCCATATTGCTTGCCCTTTTTAGGAACCGTCCATTTTGCACACAAAAATAACATATTTATGAGTTTTTTTTTTTAAATTGCATCAATTTTTTCTTGAGATCTTTAAATTGCAGCAAAATTTTAAAAGAAAATTCGTGCTAATACATTACTTTTTCTAAAATACACGGTTTCAAAAAAATGTTAGCAATTTTGGACAAATGGAGTATTAGCTTTTACATGTCTGACTTGTTTCTCAAATATTTTTCTCCTTGTATTGGAAACAATGCCACTTCAATGAGGGCAAATGGTCTAGCGAAAACCCAAAACTTCTGTCCAATAAATTTTCTCCATTTATGTATCTCTCTCTACTCATTAGTCTAAAAAATCTCACTCAAAACCCAAACCAAACCATGTTTTGGGGATTTTAGAACTATAATTATTTTATGTCCCCACCATTGTCCGGTAATTTCCCGCGGTTGTTTCAAATCAATCATGGACAAAAATGCCCTTTTGAGATGCCCCAAATTGCACACAAATTGGACTTAATTGTGTCATGGTATATGTAATTGGCTGTCTATTATATGGACTTTTATTGCATGGAAAATGAAAAGTCTTCAAGTCTTCGGCTGTTACTGTGAAAGAGGAGTGATCATCTCCAAAAAGGAAATTCATTAAGGTGTTATGCATTCCAGTGTGAGCTAGATCAGCTGCAGCACTAGAGTGAATAGCTGGCTCCCCACCTAGCTGGACAGTCTGATCTTAATCGAATATGCATAGTCGTAGCGTCCATGCTTCCCGAGACTCCAATTAATATTGGCTAATAACAAAGGTTAAGAATATGCTTATTTTTTGATGCTTATCAATACAGTTAATTGGTTTATCGCATATGTGAAATTTACATCACATGCACATTAAATCTTCTAAAAGTTATTAAATGTACGTCCTTTGTATGGGGGGACTATTTATAGGAACATGTACTAATTAATATCTACGACTTACGTACGCTTCCATTTTGTGGAAAATTGTGGCCCCATAGCAACCCCGGCCCGTACGTAACGATCGAAATTTCTTCTTCATGACTCGATCGGGGGTGTTCCACTTTTGCAAAAAAATAGTTTTTGAAAAAAGAAGGTAATTTCAAACTCAAATATAATGAAAATGGAAAATATTTTTTCAATTTTTTTTGCACTGTTTAAAAGATCTTAATGAGATCTATCAAACAAGATCCATATTGATAGGAAAATTATTTACGTAAACACATGATTTTTAAACTTGAAATTACCTTCTTTTTTTAAAAAGTACTTTTTTGCAAAAGTGGAACACCCTATCATTAGTCAAGTCGTCTAGCTCTCTTTTTTCCTTTTCTTTTCTTCTAATTTCCTGCCCATCCATTGTCTATTCGCCCCACACAAAAATCACAAGTCAAGTTCGCCGCTCCCATAAACACGTCAGATAAAGTTTCAAAAATCATGCAAGATACTATATGCCAATAAACATGGAATCAACTTACCATGCGTGGAGGGGTAGACTAGACGTTGGGCGCCCGAGTCACTTTTGTTTTTCCTAACTCAAGGAAGTACTGATAGTCTTAATATCTACAACACATGTTTTCGATTTGTGGAAATTCTGCAGTTGTCTGGGCCCGAACGAGAATGACTGATGAGAATAATTAGTAGAATTGGTCGAAATTGACCGCTATCAAGGGGCATGTGCAGCCAATTAACATGGAATATTATATCAAATTACTAACGGCATTTGAGAAGAACTGGGAGCTTTTAGCCAATTATGATCACCATAAATGTTCTAAGCCTCCATAGACTTGACTATATGTGGTATCTATTTTGGTCACCCCTCCTCCTCCCTTGGAGGCCTCTGGGAGGCAAGAAGAGAGGCCCAAGATTATTCAAATGCTTTTAACAACTATTAGGTAGCCTGTTGCAATTCACAACAACGTGTAGCGCAACACATAATCTTTAAAAAAATTGAGGTATTATTATCTTTTGTCGGTATGAACCAACAAACTATATAAAAAAAATAATTTTTTAATTTTAATTTCTTTAATTTGTCGATACGAACCAATAATCTATATTAATTTTTTTTAATTTCTTTTGTCGATGTGAACCAATAATCTATAAAAAAAAAAAAAAAATTGAGGCATTATGAACTTTTGCAAAAAAATCAGGCAGATAAAAAAGGCGATGTTATATTATTAAGATAAAAAGAAAGTGATCCTGCGACATTGATCCCTCCATCCCATATTGCTAACCCTTTTTAAGAACCGTCCATTTTGCACACAAAAATAACATATTTATGAGTTTTTTTTAAAAAAAATTTGCATCAATTTTTTTCTTGTCAATGAGATCTTTAAATTGCTGCAAACTTTTGAAAGAAAATCTGTGCTAATACATTACTTTTTCTAAAATACACGGTTTCAAAAAAATATGAGCAATTTGGGACAAATGGATTATTAGCCATGTCTGACTTGCTTCTCAAATATTTAACTTTCCCCTTGTATTGGAAACAACGCCACTTCATTGAGGGCAAATGGTCTAGCCAAAACCCAAAACTTCTGTCCAATAAATTTTCCCCATTTATATATCTCTCTCCACTCATTAGTCTAAAAAATCTCACTCAAAACCCAAACCAAACCATGTTTTGGGGATTTTAGGACTATAATTATTTTATGTCCCCACCATTGTCCGGTAATTTCCCGTGGTTGTTTCAGATCAATCATGGACAAAAATGCCCTTTTGAGATGCCCCAAATTGCACGCAAATTGGACTTAATTGTGTCATGTTATATGTAATTGGCTGTCTATTATATGGACTTTTATTGCATGGAAAATGAAAGGTCTTCAAGTCTTCGGCTGTTACTGTGAAAGAGGAGTGATCATCTCTAGAAAGGAAATTCATTAAGGTGTTATGCATTCCAATGTGAGCTGGATCAGCTGCAGCACTAGAGTGACTAGCTGGCTCCCCATCTAGCTGGACAGTCTGATCTTAATCGAGTATGCATAGTCATAGAGTCCATGCTTCCCGAGACTCCAATTAATATTGGCTAATAACAAGGGTTAAGAATATGCTTATTTTTTTATGCTTATCAATACAGTTAAATTTTTTCCCCGGCCTGTTGTTTTCTTGAAGCTTTGGGCCCTTTTGCCATTCCATGACACTCTCCACTGGCTAATTAATTGTCATGGGACGACTTGAATTAGTCTTTTTAAGGCTACCCCCTCCTGTACGTACCAATCGAAAACGACATAGGGAGCAGAGAGGACTAGTCTGCTTCCAAATAGACAATTCGATTGGCAAAGAAACAAAAAAGATTATTCTTGTTGAATTTACAACTAATTAAGATCAACAACAATAACTGTTACAGTTGTTTCGATCTCAAGTGCATTAAAAATTTAGGTAATGCATATTTTTGATAATTAACTTCTTTTTTTAACAAATTCTCATACAAAATTCCCACAAATAAACTGTCTGTCTCTGTTCAACATCTCATTTTGTTTTTTGGGGAACCATATAAAATCATTGGAATGCTGTTAACCCATTCTTGTAAATAGACTTGAATAATATCGTAAAGCAGATCAAGGCTTTAACCCCAGCTTTTAAACAGGTCAACATTTTTTATTTTTTTTAATTGATTGATAAAGGAAACAAAACTCACACAGAATGATACGTTGCTGAAAATTTTCATGGTATGGAGCAGTAATATTTATAGGAACACGATTCATCACATATGCAAATCGCGAGCTTGAGATAAATATAATGCGTACAATGAAATTTCCATCACACATTAGGTCTTCCAAACTTTCTAATCTGTTCTCAATAACAACTTATCGGGCATGGACGGGTAGACTTGACGATGGGCTCGGCCCAGGTCACTTTGTTTTCTCCCCACTCAAGGAAGTATTGCAGTTGTCTGGACCATCAGAGGATGACTGATCAGAATAATTTGCAGAACTCGCCAAAATTGATCGATATCAACGGGCATGTGGAGCCAATTAAGATGGAATATATCATCAAATTACTACACAGCAATTGGGAAAAATTGGGAGCTTTCTGTCAATTATCACCATCAATTTTCTGGGCCCCAATGGATTTGACTATGGTGGCTATTTTTTTTTATTTTTTATAACCAGATGTCTGGGATATCTTGCTTGCACCTCGACTAATTCCAAGGCCCTGAAAGTAACGACCAGGCATAACCTCCAATGGCCCAAGGACTATGGTGGCTATTGGTTGCCTTCTCTTCCCTTGGAGGACTCTGGGAGGCAAGAAGAGATGGCAAAACCTATTCAAATGCTTTTAACAGCTATTATTACTAATAAAGCTACATCTACAAGTAAATTTTCTCTCCAATTATTACTTTTATTTCTCTATCTATTTCTCCATTCTTATTATCTCAAAAGCCTCCCTCAAACCGAATCAGGTTCTACTCGTTTACAAACTAACCAAATTCGAACTCGAGTTTTAGACTCGTTTGGTACGTAAACGAGTCGAGTTCGAACGTCACAAATCCCAGATCAGCTCGAACATTAAATTTTCATCGTATGGAGGAGTGAGTATTTATAGGAACATGGTTAAATATTCATCACATATGTAATTAAATCCAGAGCTTAATTTTGAGATAAATTGAATACATGCGTACAATGAAATGAAATTTCCATCACACATTAAGGCTTCCAAAACAGTTCTAATCAGTTCTCAATATCTACTTGTCGTGCGTGGTGCATGGGGTAGACTTGTCACTTTTCTAGTAGGATGGTAGGTGCAGCAGACAATGACCACAAGGGAGGAACAAGTGTTACCATTGGGCTACAAGCCCGTTGGAAAACAGACCGAAACCACTCCACAAATTCCACAACTTCAATTCTCTGTGCTTATCGATCGTTGTGTTTCTGCTAGTTTTTTTCTTATGAAAGAGTACGAACATGGTTGTGTTTGCTGGGCAGTTCCACCGAGTGGTGTGCGCGGACAAAGGTTTTAAATAACGGTTTTGGGGCACGTAATAGTAACGTTTGAGGTGTAACGGTATCAGGAGTATCGAAAGATACGTATTGGGAATCAGTTGTCGTGATCGTAAATTTTTAAAAATCATTTTTGAGGGGAAAAAAATTTTTAAGTGCCAAAATCACCCGTAATAGTTGAGTATTGGCCGTAATAGTGAATCGGAAACGGACCGTTACGTAATGGGAACCGGCCGATACGCATGCGATTTTCTCTCCCATCGGTATATCGGGGTGTGAAGGCATCAAGAAGCCCAAAACCATTATGCAATTTTAAATCCTTAGTGTAGAACTGTATAAACCATTGTATCCTGAGAGATTATTGTTTATCTCTTTCTATTTAATTATATCTTTCATGTGGTTTCTGGATTATAAGCCGTCTAGTAACTCAGATATTCGACAATGATGTTGCAAGTTTTGAAGTTTCGAAGATATATAGAACTTAGAGATGTATTGATCGAGACTGATTTTCCTAAAACTTAATCTTAAAAGACCGGACTAAATCCAAATGCTTGGAGGGAACAATTAGCCAAAGAATGCACGAGGAGTCTTGTGTCTACCATCGAACAAGGATTATTGTATAGCGGAGTATATGAAATCCAGCCTTATTAGTCTATGTGCGACTTGAGGACTCGGTCACTGCGTGCCAACAAACAATATGTGCACCATACACCAAAAAAAAAAAAAAACAAATTACGGAACATTACAAAAATAGGAAACTTGTTCCGAAAATCAGCCACAACACAGTAAATAGAATCCAATGAAATCCAGAAAAAGCATGGAGAGGTAAGGCAGCTTCATTGATCAGATCACCACAAGCCTCAGCCTTTACTAAGTGCAGTTACAAAGCATGATGAATCACCTTTGAGTATCTATCCCCACCAATAACGACTTCAGCGTATGGATCTCCACTTCCATTGGGTAAGCTCTTCAGACTAGTACTGCTAAGTTTGCTCCCTTAGCCCTCCAAAAGTTTAATTTGATAGGAGTTGAACAGAGATGATAGAAGGATTTGCCTCCAAAAGATTAATTATGATCACTTAGCCCTCCAAAAGATTAATTTGACTGGAGTTGGTAAGCGATGAGGCAAGGGGAGACAAACTTTCAGATGCAAGGAATTGCCAACCTTCAGCATATCCGTAAATTAGCTCCATCAATAACAGCTTCAATAGAGAGCCCCACAAATCTCTTAGCCCTCCGGACTGAGGAGTTGAAAAGAGAAACAGAGCCAAAAACCAACACCACAACCAACCAATCCCAGATATGAAGCAACAGCTAGCAACCACACAACCCACCCATTGCCACCTAAAGCAAAAGAACAATATCTGTTACCCAGCTTGAAAAATATCATTTTCTCAAAACATGATATCTTCCATTAAAAAGTTTCAACCACCCTTACTTCTTGTCACGCAAAAAGCAACCCTAGATTGGAGAGAAGAGGGGAAAGAGAAACCCAAAAAAACCTGAGAAAATGATATTTGATGACGTTTGTGTGATATATTTGAAAGAGTGTAGGTATATCCTTAAAAGTTGGTAAACACACATGAGCTATTGGAATTCAATCTCAACCATTACAACAACTTATCTTTTGTTAAAGCAGGAAAAATGTAGAAGTATCAAAGGAAATTAACCAATATTCGACATCCTCAAACACACATTTTACAACTTTATAGCTTAGTCTCTCCGATTCTTTCATAAAGAAAATGTGAACTCAACAACTCTAGTGCCAAAGCACATCTCAACTTAAAAAGAAAAGGAAAAAAGGAAAAAAAAGATATTAGATCGAAAAAGACTATGAATATATGGTCTGCTAAGTTAACAGAGGAAGGAAAAGATACTTATAGAATCATTGTTGCTAGTGATGACGGTGGTTTCAATGGGCACACTTTCTTGGTTTTGCATTTGGGGATCGCATCGGCAAGGGGTTGATAATTTGATGTTCTCTACAATCCAATTCTTCAATCCTCTCAGTTTTCCATTCACCTGTTAAATGTTGCCTGCATTGTCGCAAAATGTTGTTATTAGAGTTCTAAGAACAACAAAAGATTTGTACATGCACGCGATAAAATCTAATTAAAGAGATGGTAGAAACACGATAAAATTTGAACGTTAAATTAGAAGAGGAAAAATCTCTGCTTGACTATAGCAATAATCGATAGATGTAGATACGAAAAGAATTTCAAAATTAAGACTTACATTTTAGGAGAGGTGTGAAAACGAACTTATTAGTAGGAGATAAGACTTACATTTTGGGGAAATTAACAATCCCAAACAAAATCCTCTGTTGGCCAATAATCAAGTAATATAGAATATGCTAATCTGTTTTGAAATCCAACTTAACGATTTAATCTTATAGTCAATCAGGTAAAGCCACTTGGTGCTCTTATAGCTTTCCTCACAAGTACACCCTTTCAGTACTTCATATGAAAGATTCGCAACGTTTATATTGCTTGAAAAAAAGTAACTATTGTTTATGAAAGAGTAAGACACATGCAACCATAGAGCCAATGCCAATTAGAAAAGCACAGTAGAAAAATGTAGAACCAAAAGCCCAAACAGTAAAGGGATAACAAGAATACTTAGGCATTTGGAAAATTGACATCAAGTAGTTGTCCTAATGTGATCATGAGGAATGGGTTCTGCAAGTGCGACTTGTGTTTTGATAGAGCCACAGAAACTTGTTGCATAGTGGGTCGGCACCGCGGGTTGGGGTGCAAGCATGCAAGTGCTATCTTTACAGCAAGAACCACTGCTTCCTCCTCCTGATTCCTTGGCAGTGGGAGTCGTTTGTCCAATACATCCTTCAACAGAATACCATAAGAAGATGGTGGTGACGAATCCAAAGATGATGAAGAAAGAGAAGACGTGAGATCCCCTGGATGCCTCCCCATTACAACTTCTAGTGTTAAAACTCCAAAGCTGTAGACGTCTAACTTTTCATTCACCTCCATTGTGTAAGCAAGTTCTGCCCAAAGAAAGGAAGGGTACAACAAACAGGGAAAAAAACTACTAAAAAATTGTAGAGGAGGCTTAGGAATTAGCATATTCAACATAAAAACACGACACTATATTGATAGCTAAGATGAATTGTGTAAGTACCTGGAGCAGCATATCCCAAGGTGCCTGCAAAAGAAGTCCAATTTGATGACTGTAGGTTTAGAAGTCTTGCAGTTCCGAAATCAGATAGGTAAGCGACATCTTCTAAGTTTAGCAGAACATTCTTGCTCGATATATCACGATGAATGACCGGGGGTGAACATTCATGGTGCATATATGACAAAGCATCTGCCAAACCTTTAACAACATTTATCCTCTTATCCCAATCCAAACTTATTGCTTCTTCCTCATAGCTTAGTTTCTTGTCCAAGGTCCCCCCTTCCAAGAACTCATAAACCAAAAATGAGTGTCGTGGATGTGAACAGTAACCCAAAAGCCTTATGATATGCCGATGTCGTATCTCTGTCAATGCATGAATCTCACTCATAAAACTTACCAGATTAGCCAACTCGCCATCTTGGGAAGTAGGGTACTTTTTTACAGCGACAACTTGACCACTTGGCAGCTCAACTCTATAAACAGTGCCATATCCACCTGCTGCAATGCAATGCTTGTCATTGAAATCCTCCGTCGCTTGGATTATGTTTTCATACACCAATTTTCCATCGAAGCTCCAAATCTCAAACAAATCTTTATTACTTGCTCTGTTTGGCTCAATTTCGTTGTCTCTCATTTTGGTGCGATGGATCAGGAAAGTCATAGCAACAATAAGAAATAAAATACCCAACAAAGGAACTACAACTAGAAGCACAATTTTTTTATGATTTCTCCTTTTATCTCCAGTGTTCTGCTTTAGTGAGCATGGCATCAAACTAGTTTTATTGCCACATAGTCTATCATTGTTTCGATATGCTTGAAATGAAGCATCGTTAAATGCTTTTGTGTTGGGCAGAGGACCCTCCAAGTGATTGTAAGATATGTCAACCGACGTTAAACTTGACATCCCGTAGAAAGAGGAAGGGATTGAACCAGACAAGAAGTTATGGGAGAGATTTAGTATCTCTAACCTTTTCAAGCTCCCAATCCCTGATGGTATCTCACCTGTTAATAAATTATTTCCAAGATCGAGATTTTCAAGAGACTGCAATTTTCCTAATTCAAAAGGAATACTCTCCCTAAGAAGATTTCTGCTCAATTTCAAGTTCAAAAGATTCACACAGTCACCCAACTTCTTTTGAATAGGTCCACTAAGATTGTTTCCAGACAAGTCTAGATGCTGAAGACTAGACAGGCTTCCAATTTCTGGTGGAATATCGGGTGAAAGTTTGTTATTGCTAAGAGTAAGATTGAACAAAAAAACCAACTTTCCCAAATTCTTTGGTACCGCACCAACTAGATGATTTGAAGAGAGGTCGAGCAACCGTAACTGAGTTGCTCTTCCAATGCCAGGTGGAATGTTTCCGGAAAGGTCATTGTTGGAGATCTTTAGGCCAGTCAGATTGGGGAACTGATCCCATTTGTGCCAAAGATCGCCATAGAAATTATTGTGACTGAGATCTAAATAATCAAGGTTTGGGAATGCCTCAAAAACTTCTGATAAATGCCCCGTCAATTGGTTTTGATCAAACCTAGCACGACGTAACTCACTGCAATTTCTCAAGCTATTCGGGATACGACCAGTTAAATAGTTATTGGCTACGGAAAGTACTTTGAGGGATCCATGAATGAACATATACGGCGATAGATGACCGGTGAGCTTGTTGGAGCTTATAATAAGATGCTGTAGATATCTAAGATTGTGTAGTTCTTGAGGGATTGATCCACAGAGAGAGTTCTTGAAAAGGGCCAACCATGTCAGGTTTGTCAAGTTCCCTACTTCTTGAGGGATAGATCCAGAGAGAGAGTTCTCGTAAAGGGTCAACCATTTCAGGTTTGTCAAGTTCCCTATTGAAGCAGGGATTGATCCCGTGAGATTATTTTTGTACAATGCAAGGTCAATGACAGATCTTAGCAATCCTACTTCTTGAGGGATAGATCCACAGAGAGAGTTAATATGAAGATACAATGTTGTGAGATTTCTCAAGTTCCCTATTGAAGCGGGGATTGATCCCGTGAGATTATTCCTTGACAATTCAAGATCAGCGAGAGATCTTAGCAATCCTACTTCTTGAGGGATAGATCCAGAGAGAGAGTTCTTGTAAAGGTGAAACGTTGTCAGGTTTGTCAAGTTCCCTATTGAAGTAGGGATTGATCCCGTGAGGTTATTCTTGTACAATGAAACGGCAGTGAGAGATCTTAGCAATCCTACTTCTTGAGGGATAGATCCAGAGAGAGAGTTCTCGTAAAGGGCCAACCATTTCAAGTTTGTCAAGTTCCCTATTAAAGCAGGTATTGATCCCGTGAGATTATTCGTTGACAATTCAAGATCAGTAAGAGATCTTAGCTTTCCTACTTCTTGAGGGATAGATCCAGAGAGAGAGTTCTCGTAAAGGATCAATCTTTTTAGGTTTCTCAAGTTCCCTATTGAAGTGGGGATTGATTCCGTGAGATTATTCGTTGACAATGCAAGAGCAGTGAGAGATCTTAGCATTCCTACTTCTTGAGGGATAGATCCAGAGAGAGAGTTCCTATCAAGGTACAATGTTGTGAGGTTTCTCAAGTTCCCTATTGAAGCGGGGATTGATCCCGTGAGATTATTCGTTGACAATTCAAGATCAGTGAGAGATCTTAGCAATCCTACTTCTTGAGGGATAGATCCAGAGAGAGAGTTCTCGTAAAGGATCAATCTTGTGAGGTTTCTCAAGTTCCCTATTGAAGCAGGGATTGATCCCGTGAGGTTATTCGTGTACAATGCAAGGGCAGTGAGAGATCTTAGCATCCCAATATCTGTCGGAATTGTTCCCGAAAGATGATTGATGGACGCATTTAGGGATGCGAGTCTGGAAAGGCTGCCAATCTGGGAGGGAATGGTCCCATATATTAAGTTGTTGGACAAATCAAGTTTCACTAGATGTGGTAACGAAGAGAAGTTAAGACTGGAAAGCGTACCTCTTAAACCAATACTGTCAAGGGTTAAATTGGTTACTTTACTGGCGTCGTTGCAACCAATTCCGACCCAAGTGCAATGACTAGTTTCATTCCATGATGAAAGGAGAGATTGACTTTGATTGTCAAGGCTAGCTTTCCACTTCAAGAGAGCGACTGCTTCGCTTTGTTTTGCAACTGTTTTAGTTGTGGGAGAAGCACGAGCAATGGCGGAATCGGATGAAGAGACAAATGGAATTAGGATGATAACAAAGACAAAGATGATTATGGAGTGAACTGCTTGGAAATTGGGTGCTCTTTTAGGTTGGGATGCCATGGTTGGTTTCTTACGACAATTAATTAAGCTAGGAGTGGCAGTTGTTGCATAAAAGGATCGATGAAAGCTTTAATTAAATGTACGTCCTTTGTATGGGGGGGGGGACTATTTATAGGAACATGTACTAATTAATATCTACGACTTACGTACGCTTCCATTTTGTAGAAAAATTTGGCTCCATAGCAACCCCCGTACATAACGATCGAAATTTCTTCTTCATGACTCATTATTCAAGTCGTCTAGCTCTCTTTTTTCCTTTTCTTTTCTTCTAATTAATTTCCTGCTCATCCATTCGCCCCACACAAAAATCACAAGTCAAGTTCGCCGGTCCCATAAACACGTCTGATAAAGTTTCAAAAATCATGCAAGATACTATATATGTCAATAAACATGGAATCAACTGACCATGCGTGGAGGGGTAGACTATACGTTGGGCGCCCGGGTCACTTTTGTTTTTCCTAACTCGAGGAAGTACTGATAGTCTTAATATCTACAATACGTGTTTTCGATTTGTGGAAATTCTGCAGTTGTCTGGGCCAGAATGAGGATGACTGATGAGAATAATTAGTAGAAGTGGTCGAAATTGATCGATATCAAGGGGCATGTGCAGCCAATTAATGTACGTGAAAATATATCAAATTACTACACGGCATTTGAGAAGAACTGGGAGCTTTCAGCCAATTATGATCACCATAAATGTTCTAAGGCCCCGTATACTTGACTATATATGGTACTCCCTCCGTCCCTTTTTTAGAGTTCAGTATTTCATTTTGGGTTGTCCCTTAATAAGTGTCCATTTTGTAAAGTTAGTGGGTAAATGTTGGTGCATTGTCTATTTTTTCTCTAAAAGTAGATTCCATTTTGAAAAGTTAGTGAGTAAAAGTGTAATGATGATGGTAAGTAGGGAAAGTGAAGGAAAAAATTGATGTGAAAAGTATAATGATGATGTCTTTTTAATAAGTTGAAGTTACGAAGCAGGACACTTAAAAAGGGACGGAGGGAGTATCTATTTTGGTCACCCCTCCTCTTCCCTTGGAGGCCTCTGGGTGGCAAGAAGAGAGGCCCAAGATTATTCAAATGCTTTTAACGGCTATTAGGTAGCCTGTTGCAATTCACAACAACAACGTGTAGCGCAACCCATAATCTATAAAAAATCGAGGTATTATTAACTTTTGTCGATACAAACCAATAATCTATAAAATAAAAATTAATTTTTTAATTTTAATTTCTTTAATTTGTCGATACGAACCAATAATCTATATTAACTTTTTAAATTTCTTTTGTCGATATGAACCAATAATCTATAAAAAAAAAAATTGAGGCAATATTAACTTTTGCAAAAAAATCATGCAGATATGGGAAGATCAATTGGCAGGGGTATTGCTTGATTCCAAGATCTCCGATGGCGAAGAAGGCGGCAAAGATTTGGTCTAATTCAACAAAATTTGCTCCGGTGAACACACACACACACAGAGAGAGAGAGAGAGAGAGAGAGAGAGAGGAGTAGCTCTGCCATAAGAAAAGAGAGAGGCTTGATGTCATGTCTATGCCGTCGAAAGTAAAATTAGGAAAGTTCTGTCATTTTGATTTTGATTACTGATGTAGTGATGTAGGATGAAGAGAATTCTTTTAGAAAAAGTGGGAGGAGAGAGACGATGTCAGCTCAAAAGGCAAGGGTATAAGGGTAAGACACTAATAAAATTCGTGGCATTAACAAAGCCACTCGTGGCATTATCAGTGCCCAGATAAAAAAGGTGATGTTATATTATTAAGATAAAAAGAAAGTGATCCTATGACATTGCTCCCTTCATCCCATATTGCTCGCCTTTTTTAGGAACCGTCTATTTTGCACACAAAAATAACATATTTATGATTTTTTTTTAAATTGCATCAATTTTTTCTTGAGATCTTTAAATTGCAGCAAAAATTTTGAAAGAAAATTCGTGCCAATACATTACTTTTTCTAAAATACACGGTTTCAAAAAAATGTGAGCAATTTAGGACAAATAGAGTATTAGCTTTTACATGTTGCTTCCCAAATATTTAACTTTCTCCTTGTATTGGAAATAACGCCACTTCAATGAGGGCAACTGGTCTAGTGGAAACCCAAAACTTCTGTCCAATAAATTTTCTCCATCTATATATCTCTCTCCACTCATTACACTAAAAAATCTCACTCAAAACCCAAACCAAACCAAACCACGTTTTGGGGATTTTAGAACTATAATTATTTTGTCCCCACCATTGTCCGGTAATTTCCCGCGGTTGTTTAATTCAACATTTTTTTATTTTTTTTAATTGATTGATAAAGGAAACAAAACTCACAGAATGAAATGTTGCTGAAAATTTTCATGGTATGGAGCAGTAATATTTATAGGAACATGATTCATCACATAAGCAAATCGCGAGCTTGAGATAAATATAATGCGTACAATGAAATTTCCATCACACATTAGGTCTTCCAAACTTTCTAATCTATTCTCAATAACAACTTATCGTGCATGGACGGGTAGACTTGAGGGGAAACAAGACAAGAAATAATTTTCCATCACACTTTCCTTTCCTGTCCTTTTATTTTTTTTACCTCTTTTCTTTTGCTTTCTTTTCCCCATTTTCCAAACAAGCTTAACTTTCCTAAGTCTTTTCGAACTTTAAAGTCCAACAAGGAATACGAAACAGAGTCTTCCAACCATGATATAACATATTACTGTGACACCATAGAAAAATCTACAAAACAAAAATGATTGCCATAGAATTCACACTCAACCCTCTTGAAGGGTTGGAGTTTTTCCACGTCCTTCATTCAGATTTTGTCTTTCTTTAATTTTTTCCCCGTCAAGCGATGGACATCCACCGAGATAGAGGATTCTATCTATTGCAATCTACCAATCGTTTCCTATTAAATTGGGAAAACTTAAGGGGAAAGACTAATGGGAAGACTAAGGGGAGAGACCAATGGAATGACTAAGGGGACAAAGACTAAGGGAAGAGACTAATGGGAAGACTTGGAAAAAAATAGCGTCCATACACGGAGTGTGATTGCTCAGGTTTATCCCGTGGAGTACTCAATTTTGGAGAATCACGTAATTCTCTGTGTTAGTGTCTGTGTGTGTGTTTTGGCTTTGGTTTAATTTGATCCCCTCCATGGCCATAATAATTGGTATCAGAGCGTGGGTAGCAATCAACACCCAAGACCGAACTTGATTCTGTCTCTTTTCGACATCTCATTTTATTTTTGGGGGAACCATATAAAATCATTGGAATGCTGTTAACCCATTCTTGAAAATAGACTTGAATAATATCATAAAGCAGATCAAGGCTTTAACCACAGCTTTTAAACAAGTCAACATTTTTTATTTTTTTAATTGATTGATAAAGGAAACAAAACTCACACAGAATGATACGTTGCTGAAAATTTTCATGGTATGGGGCAGTAATATTTATTGGAACACGATTCATCACATATGCAAATCGCGAGCTTGAGATAAATATAATGCGTAAAATGAAGTTTCCATCACACATTAGGTCTTCCAAACTTTCTAATCTGTTCTCAATAACAACTTATCGTGCATGGACGGGTAGACTTGACGTTGGGCTCTGCCCGGGTCGCTTTGTTTTCTCCCCACTCAAGGAAGTACTGCAGTTGTCTGGACCATCAGAGGATGACTGATGAGAATAATTTGCAGAACTCGCCAAAATTGATCGATATCAACGGGCATGTGCAGCCAATTAAGATGGAATATATCATCAAATTACTGCACAGCAATTGGGAAGAATTGGGAGCTTTCTGTCAATTATCACCATCAATTTTTTGGGCCCAATGGATTTGACTATGGTGGCTATTTTTTTTTATTATAACCAGATGTCTGGGATATCTTGCTCGCACCTCAACTAATTCCGAGGACCCTGAAAGGTAATGACCAGGCATAACCCCCAATGGCCCAAGGACTATGGTGGCTGTTGGTTGCCTTCTCTTCCCTTGGAGGACTCTGGGAGGCAAGAAGAGATGGCAAAAATTATTCAAATGCTTTTAACAGCTATTATTACTAATAAAGCTACGTCTACATAGTAAATTTTCTCTCCAATTATTACTCTTATTTCTCTATCTATTTCTCCATTCTTATTATCTCAAAAACCTCCCTCAAACCGAATCAGGTTCTACTCGTTTACAAACTAGCTGCATTCGAACTCGAGTTTTAGACTCGTTTGTTACGTAAACGAGTCGAGTTCGAACGTCACAATTCCCGGATCGGCTCGAACATTAAATTTTCATCGTATGGAGGAGTGAGTATTTATAGGAACATGGTTAAATATTCATCACATATGTAATTAAATCCAGAGCTTAATTTTGAGATAAATTGAATACATGCATACAATGAAATGAAATTTCCATCACACATTAAGGCCTCCAAAAAAGTTCTAATCAGTTCTCAATATCCACTTGTCGTGCGTGGTGCATGGGGTAGACTTGTCACTTTTCTAGTAGGATGGTAGATGCAGCAGACAATGACCACAAGGGAGGAACAAGTGTTACCATTGGGCTACAAGCCCGTTGGAAAACAGACCGAAACCACTCCAGAAATTCCATAACTTCAATTCTCTGTTCTTATCGTTGTGTTTCTGCTAGTTTTTCTCTTATGAAAGAGTACGAACA
Source organism: Rhododendron ovatum (assembly GCA_019656835.1). Classification (NCBI taxonomy): domain Eukaryota; kingdom Viridiplantae; phylum Streptophyta; class Magnoliopsida; order Ericales; family Ericaceae; genus Rhododendron; species Rhododendron ovatum. Next base: position 10,486,841 of record CM033798.1, on the reverse strand, counting down.
TGGTTGTGTTTGCTGGCGCGAACGAAGGTTTTAAATAACGGTTTTGGGCTCGTAATAGTAACGTTTGAGGTGTAACGGTATCAGGAGTATCAAAAGATACGTATTGAAAATCGGTTGTCGTGATCGTGAATTTTTAAAAATCATATTTGAGGGATAAAAAAATTTTTAAGTGCCAAAATCACCTGTAACAGTTGAGTATCGGCCGTAATAGTGAATCGGAAACGGACCGTTACATAATGGGAACCCGCCGATACGCATGTGATTTTCTCTCCCATCGATATATCGGCGTGTGAAGGCATCAAGAAGCCCAAAACCATTATGCAATTTTAAATCCTTAGTGTAGAACTGTGTAAACCATTGTATCCTGAGAGATTATTGTTTATCTTTTTCTATTTAATTATATCTTTCATGTGGTTTCTGGATTATAAGCCGTCTAGTAACTCAGATATTCGACAATGATGTTGCAAGTTTTGAAGTTTCGAAGATGTATAGAACTTAGATGTATTGATCGAGACGGATTTTTCTAAAACTTAATCTTAAAAGACCGGACTAAATCCAAATGATTGGAGGGAACAATTAGCTAAAGAATGCACGAGGAGTCATTTGTCTACCATCGAACAAGGATTATTTTATAACGGACTATATGAAATCTAGCCTTATTAGTCTATGTGAGACTTGAGGACTCGGTCACTGCATGCCAACAAACAATATGTGCACCATACACCCAAAAAAAAAGAAAATTACGGAACATTACAAAAATAGGAAACTTGTTCCGAAAATCAACCACAACACAGTAAATAGAATCCAATGAAATCCAGAAAAAGCATGGAGAGGTATGGCTGCTTCATAGATCACCACAAGCCTCAGCCTTTACTAAGTGTAGTTACAAAGCATGATGAATCACCTTTGAGTATCTATCCCCACCAATAACGACTTCAGCGTATGGATCTCCACTTCCATTGGGTAAGCTCTTCAGACCAGTACTGCTAATTTTGCTCCCTTAGCGCTCCAAAAGTTTAATTTGATAGGAGTTGAAAAGAGATGATACAAGGATTTGCCTCCAAAAGATTAATTATGATCACTTAGCCCTCCAAAAGATTAATTTGACTGGAGTTGGTAAGCGATGAGACAAGGAGACACAAACTTTCAGATGCAAGGAATTGCCAACCTTCAGCCTTCGATCACTAATTAAGTGCAGCTTCAAGCATATCCGTAAATTAGCTCCATCAATAACAGCTTCAATAGAGAGCCCCACAAATCTCTTAGCCCTCCGGATCGACTTAGGAGTTGAAAAGAGAAACAGAGCCACAAACCAATTCCACAACCAACCAATCCCAGATAGGAAGCAACAGCTAGCAACCACACAACCCACCCATTGCCACCTAAAGCAAAAGAACAATATCTGTTACCCAGCTTGAACAATATCATTTACTCTAAACATGATATCTTCCATTAAAAAGTTTCAACCACCCTTACTTCTTGTCAAGCAAAAAGCAACCCTTACTTCTTGTCACGCAAAAAGCAACCCTAGATTGGAGAGAAGAGGGGAAAGAGAAACCCAAACAAACCTGAGAAATTTTTCCGGTGCTCCCTGAAATTTTTTACAAGCAAACGTAGACACATCTGATTACCGAGAGGGGCAACAAATTTGATGACGTTTGTGTGATATATTTGAAAGAGTGTAGGTATATCCTTAAGAGTTGGTAAACACACATGAGCTATTGGAATTCAATCTCAACCATTGCAACAACTTATCTTTTGTTAAAGCAGGAAAAATGTAGAAGTATCATAGGAAATTAACCAATATTCGACATCCTCAAACACACATTTTACAACCTTATAGCTTAGTCTCTCCGATTCTTTCATAAAGAAAATGTGAACTCAACAACTCTAGTGCCAAAGCACATCTCAACTTAAAAAGAAAAGGAAAAAAGGAAAAAAAAGTTACTAGAAAAAGACTATGATTATATGGTCTGCTAAGTTAACAGAGGAAGGAAAAGATACTTATAGAATCATTGTTGCTAGTGATGACGGTGGTTTCAATGGGCACACTTTCTTGGTTTTGCATTTGGGGATCGCATCAGCAAGGGGTTGATAATTTGATGTTCTCTACAATCCAATTCTTCGATCCTCTCAGTTTTCCATTCACCGGTAAAATTTTGCCTGCATTATCGCAAAATGTTGTTAGAGTTCTAAGAACAACAAAAGATTTGTACATGTACGCAATAAATCTAATTAAAGAGATGGTAGAAACACGATAAAATTTGAACGTTAAATTAGAAGACGAAAAAACTCTGTAAGAGATGGTAGAAACACGATAAAATTTGAACGTTAAATTAGAAGAGGAAAAATCTCTGTTTGACTATGGCAATAATTGATAGATGTAGATACGAAAAGAATTTTAAAATTAAAACTTACATTTTAGGAGAGGTGTGAAAGCGAACTTATTAGTAGGAGATAAGACTTACATTTTAGGGAAATTAACAATCCCAAAGAAATCATTTGTGGGCCAATAATCAAGTAATATAGATTATGCTAATCTGTTTTGAAAACCAACTTAACGATTTAATCTTATATCCAATCAGGCAAAGCCACTTGGTGCTCTTACAACTTTCCTCACAGTAGAAAAATGTAGAATCAAAAACTATAGACACCCTATTCTGGACTGTCCAGATAACGTTATTTGTCGATCTTTTATTTCCCCAATGATGATTATAGTCGAGAACAGTCTGAGGAGGATGGTGTGTTTGAGTTTTGAGTGTCCCGAACCTCTTTCAAACCCATTTCAAACCCTTCAAACTAGAGCCAAACAACCCTAGCAAAACCCAACTGGCTTACGCCAGTACCTTGGTGACGTACACCAGTTAACTGCCACGTGTCGGTCATCGACCGTTGACCCAGCTTTTACTGGCACACGCCAGTTAATACATGGCGCACGCCAGTCAAATCCAGTCAAATCAACTTTATTCAGCCACATGGACGAGACTTTTGTGCCACTCTGACGTCGTCCACAGTCTCCCTAATGATTACATTCGGCAGGGACGTCCCCCCTCTCTCCTACACCCCCCATCAAGCCAAGTCCCATGATGCATGGGAGGCTCCCTTCCTCTTCCAACCAGCCAAACAAGGCCTTGGTCCCAACTGATCTCAGCCTCTCTCCTCTATAAATACCCCCATTGCGTTCATTTGCAAGGGGTTAGCCACATTAAGAAGAAAAAGCTTTCTTCTTCTCTCCCTTTGCCTTCTATCTCTTTTCTTCCATTGAAAGAGAAAGAAAGGCCACCCACTTCCATACACCCTACTGACATCTAGTCATCATCTCATCCTCCATCTTCAACCTCTAAGGCTCAAAACCACCTCCAAACCTCAATACAAAAAGGTATACCACCTTTACGTCCTTTTCTGTTTTCAGCTCCTGAGGGGGACCAGCAAGGCCCAGGCTAGTAAACAATACTAGTCCTGGCCTTAGACTGGTAAAATACGTCAATCGTATGAGATGGGAAGTGGCGCGCGCCGGTACACCTATGCCGTACGCTAATAATGGCAATACGAGCACCACTGGCGTGGGGATCATGGATCATCGTTCATATTATCTTATCTCTCTGTCAATCACCCAAGCATGTTAAAAACCGGTTTACTATTCTTTTTGCATATCTAGGGCTGCTTAATTGTAGTAGTTAATGTTACTCCTTATCTGTTCTAAAGGCCTCTGGGATCCTTCTGGTCATGTTCCAGAACCCAGATGATGCAAAGCCAAGCACTGAATCAAGGCCAAAGTGGAGTACGGCCGTCTTAGACTGGCGTACGGCAGTTTGTCCCTGGATCCGGTGGCTGGCCTTTGCATCTTAGTTTGATCTTGGCCTATTTTCTTGTCCCCACACTGTTTTTGGGGTATTCTGTTTTTTTTCGTGGCTTAAGCCCCTTCCATTTGTCTGTAACTATGTATATTCCGTCCTATTAAACTGCATGGTTTGTCCTGGGTGTGCGCTGGTCCCTTTCCAGAGCCCAGAGGATTGCAAACAAAGACTGAGTAACCAAACAAGTGGAGTACGCCAGTTATGGGGTGGCGTGCGCATGTCTAATCAGCATGCAGTGGCACGGCTAGTGCATGCTGACAGAACCTGCTTACGTTCCTTCAGGGTAGCATACTTCAGTTTATTCGAGCTGCTCAATGCTTGTTCTCAATCTATATTTAGCATCGCAAGCAAATCATTCATAAACATTTTTGTCGCATAAATGCAACTTGTTACAGCTGTTGATCCCTTTAACTGTTCCCCCACCCTAACTGGTCAGAAAAACGATAAAATGAGAGAAAAATGCAAGTGTTTTATAAAACAAAATGCCTGAGTAGAGACCAATCTCCGGATTGGGCGAGAGGGGTGCCATAAAACCCTTCCCCTCTCGTAACCTGGTTCCCGAACCTCAGATATCGAGGTGACGACGGACCGGTCCACGTCTTTTCAAAATCAAACAAACGTGGCAAACGTTTTCGAATTCGGTTCCTTGGGTATTTCACCGCTAAAACCCGAGGGACGACTCTGAATTGAGGCGTTTTGCCGCGTTTTTTCGAAAAAGGGCCGCACCCAATTTTATAAACAAAACCTTCTGGGGGCGCGTGCCCACAGTGGCGACTCTGCTCGGGGAACGATTTGCGTTGATTGGTATTTGGCGATTAATACATGATTAAACAATTTTTAAAAAGTCTGTCAAAACAGTACGCTTCACGCTGCTGAAGAACGGAATGGTAACGTAACAGGATTTCAGCATCCGACCAATCCAAACTGGGGCTTTTACTATTGTTTACTTGTGTAATTTTCTCCTAATATTAATTAAACAAAAGTGAGCCAAGCTTTAAAGGGCATTTGCTTTTAAAAGCGTTGCATTTTTTTCTCATTTTATCATTCTTCGGCATTCTCTGTTCGTATCGATGGGTGGTCAGCCCCGTTGAGGTGTTTTAGGTAACCGGCACAATTTATTGGAGCCCGGGGTCCTCGAACGCCCAACAACCTTGGACGATGATGAGTCGTACTACCGTTCGACCATTGCTTTGCTCCACGCATCGCAGTGGGAGGTATATCGCGGCTTTAGTCAGAGGAACCCCTTTAGCCAAAATCGGCCTCTACAGCGCTTACGAAGCACTAGAACCTTTCAACCTAAGATAGGAACCCGTAGGGTAGGATTATTTGTATATATCCTATCTATGTGTTATCGCTTTCCTTATCGCATGTCTATACATACATTCATGACCGTTTTGCGTAGGAGCATGCTAGGGCGGCTTTTAGAATGTCATTCGTCGAGTCTTTTTTGCGCCCATTTGACGTTGCCTTGGACCGATGACGAGTCGTGCATCTCGATGTTGCACGTTACCAAAACTTTTCCTTAATCAATGAGACTTTGGGAAATCGATGCTTTCTAAGTCTTTATCTAACGTCCCGATCGAGGTTTCAAACTGAACCACTAGGAACAACGGAAAAGATGTCGTGATGCTTACACCACTCAGGTTAAAAGTGCTAATCACTTACACCGCTCAGGCTCCGGCACAGTGCTGCTTACGCCATTTCGGTTACGGTATCACGCTATCTACACCTAGTTGTTCCGAAATCAAACTTTGAAACTTCGAGAGTGGAGAAAGCCAAAGGCTTAGGCTGTTTTGGCATCCCTTAGTAACATTCGATTCAATCAAGAATACAATGTCGAAAAGAAAATCCGAGGATTCTATGGCAAATGTCCGAGTATCGTAAGGCAGACTCTCTCTAGTTCTAGAGTCTAGGATGACACCGACGACGTTGGCATGATCATTTTCCATTCTTGTCGTTTCTTTCAAAATAAGATGATTGCAGGCTGTCACTGAGCTCTTATACCTTGCTGTCTAGTCATGCCGGTATCAAAGCAGAATTCCAAAATCAAGAGCCAAACCTACTTGGGGCCGTCCGTCGAGTCTGTTTAAGGGTTTGATTTGGGGTTTGTATCTCAGCCGACCACAACGGAAGCTCTGGCCCACACTGTGTCACGGGAGGATTCGCCGCCGACTACTCCGCCCGAGTCCCTCCGTCCACTCCGTCTCCGCCAGCATCTCCAAAGCTTGTAAAAATAGAAGTTCTAACTATGGCAGATCTCCCACCTCCGAATCTCGCTACCGTATTGGCTGATCTACAGCACAACCTAGCCATCATGCAGCAAAGGGCCAACCAGGCCGACGCCTCCATGGCCAATCTGCGAATCCTAATCGAAGAACGACTTCCCCTTGTAGCAGGAGGGGAAGGCGGTGAAAGGATAGAACGGGAAATCATTGCCGAAGAAGAACCTCTGATCGAGAATCCTGCTCCAAGCCCAGAAATGGCAGCTTTGGTCGCCAAAATGGCCAAGTTGGAAGAGGCGATTGCTAAGTCCAAGAGAAAAGGGGCAGGAGTGCTAGACATGGATCGCCTTTGCCCGTTCCCGAACGCCAGGTTGCCCGATCGGTTCAAAATGCCCGACTTCGCAAAATTCGACGGTACTGAAGATCCGAAAACTCACTTGTTGGCCTATAATGGGGCGATGAAACTGCATGGTGTTGGCGAGGATGCCATGGCTCAGCTGTTTCCACAAACCCTTACCGGACCCACCTTCTAGTGGTTCTTATCACTCGACATCTCTAAGAGACGGACATGGGAGGACATCGGCACAGACTTCAACGCTCAGTACAGCTACAACGCTCAGCTCAAAATGACCACCCGGGAGTTGGAATCCACCAAGATGAATGCAAAGGAATCCTTTGCAGACTTTATCCAAAGATGGAGAGCCAAGGCCGCTCTCATGCCCGATCGCCTGAGCGAGAAGGATCAGATTCGCATCATCTCCCGTAATCTACAGCCGGACTTCGCCAAAAACCTCGTGTTGGTTCAGGGCGCGAACTTCGAAACTTTCTATGACTCCGGGCTGGCCATCGAAGAAGCCCTTCAAACCGGCGTTTTGCCCAAAAGTGACAATTCCTCCTCCACCTCAGCCTCAAAATCAAAGCCCCGTGCATACACCAGATACAACACTGCTTTGTTCAGTGGCAACAGCTATGCCAACGCGAACTCTGCTAACAACCCCGCTGCCCAAAGCTCCAACCACATCGCTGACATCAACCAAGTTCAAACCCCTCAAAGACCCCGAAACCGCAACCAACCCCATAACTTTGCCAATTTTAAGGCACCACTCTCCTCGGTATTGGAGAAGTTAGTCAAAACTGGGCACCTTAGGCCTCTAGCCCCAACTGCACTTCCTCAAAATCCACCCCCTAGCCATAACCCCAACGCTTTCTGTGCGTGTCACCAAATGCCCGGCCATTACACTGACTCTTGCTATCGCCTCCGTCATGCGATACAAGATTTGGTGGACAATGGTACCCTGCCAACTCCGCCTACCAAACCCAACGTCATCTCTAATTCCCTGCCTAAACATGACCCCAATCCTCAAGCAAACCAGATAGACCTCAGCTCCACCATATTCAACCCCACCGACCATATTACTTCAACCAGCAACCCTAAGCCAGTTGTACCTTTTCCGTCCGAGCCAAGTATTAACATGATGGCAGCCAATTGGGCTATGGAGGACAAAGCCAAGAAATGGGAGGAGCTTTGCAAAGATTGGGTCGAACAGTATAACATGGGGTTCCCTGCTCACCCTCAAGTCAATCAGATATGGTTAGATCAGTGGGAAGAATAGTGGAATGCGGCGCAGGCTGACCCTCTGGATGGACTCTCTTTGTTCGCACTCTTTTACCAACCCGAGCTTAACCAAGTAGAGAAAGAAGCCGAGGAATATGTGTGGGATCCGCAACCCGATGGATGGCAAATAGGTCAGGGTCTCAAGGCTGATTTGGACCAGGAGGACGTCAGTGAGGAATACTGGGACTATTATCAAGAAGGGGAGCTTGTATCCTATATCCGTCGCCCGCTCGGCGCCATGCTACCATTGGTGAATTCGATTGACGGCATGGTCGGCCGTTGCGCCCAGTGAGTTTGACCCCACGCTTGACATTGTCTATGTGGAGCAGCCTCGCCCTTTTGTTTCGGCTCCCGGGGATGATTGCTTTATCATGGTCTTGGATGCACCTCCTGCCGACCTTTGGGATGCCGGGGAAACCGTTAAAACTCCCCCACCTGCTGATATTTGGGATGTAGACAACATTGTCGATTTGGACGTGGGGAACGAGGTATGGACCGTCAACACTACTCTTGTCGATGGAGGATTCTGGGATGTTCCGTTCATCACTAACCCAGGGGCGCCCTTTGAGGAAGATGCTGCACAGGATCCTACCTTTTGGGAAGGACTAGTGATGGAAGACTTGGAGTGGGACTCAGCTCTAGGGACAGACTCGTCTGCAACGGTGGCATCAATGGACAAAGGAAAGCGCAAGCTGGAAGAAGTGCCTGCCTGATCTGTGGGATTCTATTGACTCGTCTTCTTGGTGGGATGTGGCCAACGTCACTAGGAGCGACCGAGTGTTTCAGCCATCCAACCTCCAGGCTGGAAGCTCTTCCAATCCGCCCGCTCAGAAAACCACCGCTCCCGCTGCTCAAAGGAGCGATCCGCTTTTTCCAAATGGGGTTCTCAAGGAAGACGCCATTCTGAAACAGCTTGAATGGATTCCGGCCGCCGTGTCTATTTGGGGTTTGATATCGTCGTCAAAGGAGCATCGTGAGAAGCTGTCCTCTGCGTTAGCCTGGCTCACAGTACCAATTGACATCACCCCCGAAGCCATGATCGCTCTGGTGCTGCCACTCCTCTCTAAGCACTCTGTCACATTCACCGAGAGGGATCTGCCCATCGAGGGAACCGCTAACAACCGCCCGCTCCACATCACTGTTAAGTGCCGGGGACATTGGGTGTCGACCATGCTAATCGACAATGGCTCTGCTATCAATGTCTGCCCGATGAGGGTTGCCTAATGCTTGGGGCTCACCAAGAGTGACCTAACACTTTCCAACTTGGCCGTCAAAGCGTACGACAGTACTCGCCGTGTGGTGGAAGGGACTCTAACTCTGAAACTCGATGCTGAGGGCTTTGAGATGGACGTAGAATTTCATGTTGTCGATGTCCCTGCTACCTTCAACCTGCTGCTGGGCAGGCCATGGCTTCATAAGGGCCGACATCATCGCGGTGCCTTCAACTCTGCATCAGAAAGTCATGCTGGGGTTCCCTACCGGGACTTTGACAATTTGCGGGGACTCTGGGATCCGCCCGCTCACAGATGATGGAACACCTGTTTTGGGGATCATGCACGGGGAAGAAGACACAGACTTTGGAAATTTCTCTTTCGACACATCTGGCTCAAGTCCTTGCCATTGCCATGGATGACGATTTCACAATAAGCTCAACCGTTCTCGAAATGATGAGGAAAATGTCATTCATGCCTGGCCTAGGACTCGAGATCAACCAACAAGGGATCGCTAAGTTCCCTGTCTTTCCTATCACCGAAGGCCGCTTTGGTTTAGGTTACACTCCGCCGGCCAAAGACGCCAAGAAGAGGAAAGACACAGGAAAACCTCGAACCCTTTTTGGTAACCCCGATAGCTATTTTGTTCGAGAAGGAGGAGGCTCTGCTTATTCAAGACAGATAGAGCTGTTTTGGGATCCAGAGACTTCCACTTGGCTGCCGGGTTTTGAAATCTTTGCTGCGGACACCTGGTCCGACGGTGAAGAAGAAACACCTGAAGAGAGGCTTGCTCAAAAGGAATTCCAGAAACAGCTGGGTCGAACCAAGGAGGAGTTTGACTGGCTGAAAACTTTTGATCAAGGGGGTCTGGAGATGCTGTTCTCCCGAGTAGGTTTGGTTGGCAAGGGCGAGGAAGCTGAAGTGCTGATGCTTGGGCCCGACTCGTCAAATGCTCCCGAGGATCCTACCTTTCTCATAGTCAGGGCACAGGGAAGTATCAATAACTGCATTTTCACTCCGTGTCTAACATGCATTGATGACGAATCTGAGTCTGACACAGAGTCTGTCGAGTCTAAGTCTAGCTTAGAGTCAGAGTTTGTGCCTCTTGGCCCTCCACGTCGTGGCTTTTACTTTGAGTTCGAGTCTGTTGTACTAGGCAACCCTGTTGGGTTTTATGAAATGCATGATCCTACTTTTGACTACTTTGCTAGTTTCTATATAAACTGTGTCGACCCTGACGATGAAAGAACAGACTTCGATAGAGACATCCCGGATGAGTTGCGTTCCCTCATCGAAAAGGAAGACGAAAGGCGTGCTCAGCCTCTAAGAGAAGAAGTAATTTTTGTAAATTTGAACGACAAGGATGACCCCCACATGATGCAAATTGGTGCGAATCTGTCCCCGGAAAATCACGCTGGAACAATCGAGTTGCTCAAAGAATTTCCCGAGGTTTTTGCTTGGTCTCACAAGGATATGCCCGGCATTGATCCTGAAATAGTACAGCATCAAATCCCGTTGGAGCCTGGGGCTGTCCCCGTCAAGCAGAAACTCCGCAGGATGAGGCCGAATTGGGTACAGAAGATCAAGGAGGAGGTTACCAAGCAGATTGACGCTGGATTCATAAGGGTCGCAGAGTACCCCAAATGGGTGGCCAACATCGTGCCTGTCCCCAAGAAGGATGGAAGGATCCAAGTCTGCGTCGATTTCAGGGACTTAAACAAGGCAAGCCCCAAAGACAGTTTTCCTTTGCCACACATTGACGTGCTTGTGGACAACACGACGGGGCATGCCTTACTCTCTTTTGTCGATGGATTCTCCGGATACAACCAGATCTCTGTGGCGCCCGAAGACCAGGAGAAGACGACGTTTGTCACGAAGTGGGCACTTACTGCTATAGTGAAGATGCCGTTTGGATTAAAGAACGCCGGGTGCACTTTCCAAAGTGCTCAAACGACCTTGTTTCACGATTTTATCCACAAAACTGTTGAGATCTACATCGATGACATGATTGTAAAGGCAAAGGAGGAAAAGGACTATCTTCCTTCACTCAGGCAGTTTCTTGAAAGGCTTCGCAAGTACAACGTGCGCCTGAACCCGCAAAAGTGCACATTTGGGGTCACGTCAGGAAAAATGTTGGGATTTCTGATCACTGCAAGGGGAATTGAAGTGGACCTTTCCAAAATCAAAGCAATTCTCGAAATGGAGCCGCCAAAGTCTAAGAAAGGCGTGCGAAGTTTTCTAGGGAAGGTCTAATTCGTCAGCAGGTTCATCTCCAAGCTAACTCTAACCTGCGAACCGTTGTTCCGTTTGCTCAAAAAAGGGGTCCCGTTCGAATGGACAGAGAAATGCCAGGCCGCCTTCGAGTCTATTCAGAGATATTTACAGAACCCACCGGTACTGATGCCGCCTAAGCCAGGTCGACCCTTGATTCTCTATCTGTCCGTTTCGTCAACAGCTATGGGATGTCTACTAGCACAGGAAGGAAGCAATGGGGTCGAGAGGGCTGTGTACTATTTGAGCAAGAAAATGGTGAGGTCCGAGGAGCGTTATACCCCTCTGGAGAAGACATGTTGGGCGCTGGTTTGGGCCACCAGAAAGCTTAGACACTACATGCTAGCCTATTCGGTGAGACTGATTTCTCGGATGGATCCTATCAAGTATCTGTTCGAGAAGCCTGCGCTCACCCATAAGCTAGCACGTTGGTTGCTTCTACTGGCTGAGTTTGAACTCCAACACGTCACGAGAAAGTCTGTAAAGGGGCATGCCGTGGCCGAGTTTTTGGCCGATCACCCAATCGACGGCCCGAAAAACGTGGATTTCACTTTCCTCGACGAGGAGGTGTTAATAGTGGTCGAGGAAGTTTAGACGCGCTATTTTGATGGAGCCGCTAACCAGAAGGGGTTTGGGATTGGAGTGTTGTTGATTACGCCCGCCAGCGCTCACATTTCGCTCGCCTTCAAGCTGAATTTCAATGTTACCAATAATCAAGCTGAGTACGAAGCCTGCATCATGGGAATGGAAGCTGCTATTGCGTTAGGAGTCGAGAAACTCGAAGTGATTGGAGACTCAAACTTGGTGGTCTCCCAAGCTAACGGAGATTGGAAGGTTCGTGAGGAAAAGCTAAAGCTTTATCACCAAGATTTGGAAGAACTGATTCCTCGCTTCAATAGGGTGACTTTCACCCATGTCCCACGCTTGAAGAATCAGTTCGCCGATGCTTTGGCGACTTTGGCTTCAATGATCGAACTTCCAATAGGCGTTAAGCTACGGCCGATTGTGATCGAACAGAGGCACTTTCTTGCTTATGAGTATATCAACGCCATTGATGATGTCGATGATGGCCTACCATGGTACCACGACATTTGGAACTTTGTGGAGTGCGAGGAGTTTCCTGCCGAGGCCACGAAGAAGGATCGGATTGCTTTGCAAAGGCTAGCTTCTCAGTACATCATCTGTGGGGGGAAACTGTATCGAAGGTCTCACTGCAGCATGCACAAGCTCTGTGTCAGCGGCGTCGAAGCAACAAGGTTAATGGAAGAGATTCACGAGGGAGTCCGCGGGCCTCATATGAGTGGTGTCATGCTGGCTAGGAAGATCCTCAGGCAGGGTTATTACTGGTCTACAATGGAATCACAATGCATCGATTACGTACGGCGCTGTTACAAATGTCAAATCCATGCGAACTTGCAACATGTCCCTCCATCTAAACTGTACGACATGACTTCACCGTGGCCGTTCTCTGTCTGGGGCATTGATGTTATTGGAATGATCAGGCCGTCTGCTTCAAATGGTCATAAGTTCATACTAGTGGCAATAGACTACTTCACCAAATGGGTCGAGGCTGAATCCTATAAGACTCTGACAACTGTTCAGGTTGCTCAATTCATTCGAAAGAACATCATTTATCGATACGGAGTTCCTCAGGCGTTTGTGTCAGATAACGGAAGTCATTTCAAAGGAAGGGTCTTGGAGCTCTTTGAGGAGTTCGGTATCGAAATCCATCACTCGACGACCTACCGTCCATAAACAAATGGAGCGGTCGAAGCTGCAAACAAGAACGTCGAGATGATCATCAAGAAAACCGCCGAGTCTGCAAGGGATTGGCACGAGCAGCTGCCTCTTGCCCTTTGGGGGTACCGAACGTCCTATCCGCACTTCAACTGGTGCAACTCCTTTCTCCTTAGTTTATGGGATGGAAGCAGTACTTCCCATCGAGCTTGAGGTCCCGTCGCTGAGAATCATGGTTGAAAGTGGTCTTGAGGAGTCTGAATGGTTAAGCGGGAGGTTCGTCGAGCTGATGTTGTTTGATGAAAGAAGGCTTCAGGCTTTGTATCATGTACAGGGGTATCAGCGTCGAATTGCTCGTGCATTCAACAAAAAGGTGAAGTCCAGGGGCTTAGTCGAAGGAGACATGGTTACAAAGGAGATCAGGGCCCCGGTGTTTGATCCTCGCGGGAAATTCAGGCCGAAGCGATCCGGGCCTTACATCATCAAGACTATCTTATCCGGGGGTGCTGCCAAGCTCATTGACCTCGACGGCAACGAATTCAGCACCCTGGTCAACCTGAATCAACTCAAGCGTTACTATCCCTGAGAGATGCTCGTTGAGTCGACACCATAAGGGTGGGCGATTCCAAGCAAAAGTTAGAGCAGCCTGCTAGACCGAAAACCTAAGGAGGCAGTTCTAGGCAAAAATAAATAGGCAAAAGTCAAAAGCTCGCTAGGCCGAAAACCTGAAAAGGGCGGTTCTAGGCAAAAGTTAGAGCGTAAAAGGAGGGTAAAATACACGAGCGAACCTTAGCCTGAACTACGTTCTGACCTGATTCCTTGAAAAGGGATACGTAGGCAATCTCATCTCGAGATTCGGTCACATTTCACCAAAAGTTCGATCCAGGTTTGACGTTTTGGGTACACATCACAGTTTGGGAAGGTCGAGCACAAGTCAAGGTTGCATTGAAGTGAATTAGAAAAGGGGGAAATCCGTTGTCTTTCAACTTTATTGCAAATTACTACTTCTAATACATAAGCTGAGCATAAAAGCCTTAAAAACAGTTAAAGCATGAAAAATAGAACAAAATGCTTAAGAAGCCTAACGGCTCGCAGTTTATTCTAAGCATAGCAAAGTGGCCCGGAGTCAATTAACATTTTCCCTTGCATTCACATCCGCTCTCAGCCACTGTCTGTAGCGACTCCTTAACTCTGTGGTAAATTCTGGCATCTCCGGCTGAAGGGCTCTAAGGCCCCAGCGCCTCTGGTAACCGTTGAGTGTTTGAGCGTTGAAATTTGGGACTTGGAAATCCCCAATGCTGACACAATGATTCTCCTGAGAGGCGCCGAGCTGTCGAAGGGCACGGCCGGGAATGTAGAAAGTGAAGCTCGACAGTCCTGCAATCACCATCCTATCGAATCCATCGGAATGAATAGCCATGTCCTGGGAGGTCTAGCCAGGAGCACCTCCATGCGATCTCATCAGGTTGCATTTGCTGCATGAACTCATACCAGCCTTTTATATCCATGTCAGGGTACCGCATCTCCCTTTGATGAATCCTCTTCGGAAAGAGATTCTAGCCCGCCACCGGTGGGTGCAGTAGATTCAACTTGTCCGACAGCCACAACTGCATGAGCGAAAAGACAAGTAAGAGGTCAGATAAAGCCTAAGCAAAAAGACAAGTAAGAAGCTAGGAAGCAGCCTAAGTCGAGTGCCGAGGTAAAACAAGAACGCGCGAAAAGCCAGAAAAAGGTGAGCTGAGTGAGGTTACCTGAAGCAAAAGCAGGCTGCCGCTGAAAACGGCGGATTGGCCCGTATATACCAAATCCAAACCCAAGAGTGTCTCGGCCAGGACCAAAGGGATCACGTTCCTTCGCGCCCCCATCTGGGCAGCGGCGCTCACAAGTGAAGGGCTGACCTGTCCGTGGGCCGGCACGAGTAGATAGGCGGCAAGCAGGCAGATTACTTCGCACCCCCATCTGGCCGGCACGCGCTTGAGCATCATAGCTGTCCAAATCGCCATCTGGACTTTACAATTCAATTAGCCGCATGGTATTCATCTGGCCACCCTCAAGGATAGCGTTCGCCAATCCCCGGGAGATGTTGAGCGAGCTGGCTAACAGTTTGGGCATGCTCACTTGGTAAGGCGGGACAACAAGTGTAGAGGACGAATAGGTTCGGAGATATGCCTGGAATTCTTCAACGGTCGGGCACATTTCGTCATCGCCAAAATGAAAGATGTGGACGTTAGGGTCCCAGAATCTGAGTGCGGCCCGTAGGAGCGCCGGGCGGAGCGGCACATGTCGGAGAAAGCGGAACGAAGCAAGGCCGTGGTATTGGAAATTGAGCCAGTCAACGTTGAAAAATTGCGTCAACCAAGGCCTAAGTAAAGTTGGGAGGGGGTTATCCATGGAGAATATTGAATGAACTGAGGAAAAGAGGAAGCAGTGTAGCCGTGAAGGCCACAATGCCTATGCCTCTCCTTTATAGGCCTTGGCCTTTCCATTCCATCACCAATAAGCCAATCAAACCTCATGCTAGCTTCCAAACCTTGCCCCTGCAAAGGACACTGCCCCCTGAGAGCTCAGAAATCGTGTGCAAACCATGTGGGGGTAAAAACAAAGTGGCCCCTAAAAAAGGACAGTTGGTCAGTCAAGTGGATCTGGCTTTCAGAAACCTGGCATATGCCAGTTTATAACTGGCGTGTACGTGTCCCCCACTTACTGGCGTATGGTCCTCAATTTTTGGCGTACGCCAGTAAGGTTCACCAGAAACCAGTTTGCAGCAGCTACGGTCGTTTTCAGTTCCGGGGCTGGCTTTGGCCGTTTGTTGGTTCTTACAAGTCACAAATGACATTTGAGACTATGGCAAGGCGTCGGATTCAAAAAGCCATGCCCGATGAAGATTTTGGACCCTCGGTGGCCCGTTTCAAGCCAAAATCAAGGATACAGGAGGTCAAATCCCGTTTCAGGGGCTTTTGCCATGTTTTGTCATACCATACATGTTACATAGGCCTTATGTGACTGTGTGGGGGTGTCGGCTTCAGTTCGGGACATTTCTGCCGGTTTTGATGGTACATGCAAGTCATTATGCATCTATTTTGTCTTTCAAAAGGGGCAGTTTCCTTCGTTTGGGAGAATGTCGGGTTTTGGCCTACTAACGCCTAAATCTCCTGTATCCTTCGTGTGTCTAAGATATGTGTCGTATCCTAGGGCTTTTCTGTCCATCCTTTCTTCGAGCTAAGTCAATCATGTGCATATACAAGTGTCTTTTGTCGATTCAGAGCATTCGTCAATGCATGTTAGATGTTAGTGGAGGGTTTATTCATTTCCTTTACCAAGTCTCATCAAAGAAAAGGGGAAAACAATAAACAGAAAATGCATAAGTTGTATACAACTGTGTCAAAAGCGCAACGATAGAAATGTATCAAGTATCAAACGGCACAACAGCCCGGGCAGAACTAAAAGTATCAGGGCACACTCGCCCAAAGGTCAAAAGGCACGCAGGCCCCATCCAAAGTATCAAAGTATCTACTTAAAGTGTCAAGTAACAGCAAAACCAACTAAGGCTCGGTGATAGCCCTCAGTCGTCAAAAAGGTCCTCGTCGTCGTCATCCTCCTCGCTATCCTCCATCTCTCGAGGGTCCATCCGGAACCTAGGGGTCGCTCGCTGAGTCAGAGCCGCTGTTGAGGGACGTCTCCTCCTCTTCTTCTTCTTCCTCTGCTTCTTCCTCCTCTCTCCTCTTCTTCTGCGAGGGTCTCTCGGCAGGCCTCTTCTCTGCAGGCATCTTCCTCAGCTCTCGGCGGAACTAGAGGTCCTCGCTAGCTGGAGTGATCTGCACTCCCCGTTCAACCCTCGCCGCTGTCCAAGAGGAGCTCGATGCTACCTTCGTTGCTGGAGGAGGCCGCACACCCTTTCTCCTAGGAGCCACCCTAGCGTGACCCTGCATGATCATCAAAGTCATTTAAACATACATTGTGTATATTGTATATATTGAAATGCTAAGTGCAAGAAATTTCGAAAGCAATCCTATTCAAAAGCAGAACGGAAAGTTATACCTGAGGCTGCACGGCAAGAGCTAGAGCTGGTGGTGGGTAGTGCAACTGCAAAGAGGCGCCGCCTGGCTATTCTATGAAACTCTTTCTCCATGGCCTTCATCAGGCGAGCTGCCTCCCGCACCCATTCCATCGGAGCCTGTGGGACAATTTTTGGGCAAAGTCAGAATACAAGCCAAGTATGCATGCTGAAAGCAAAGTACGGAAAATACAAGGGAAGAAGAATGTCTTACCGGCCCTGTGATCTCTGCTGGGTCTGTCCTTGCAGGCTCAAACCGAACTACGGCCTCCTCTCCTTGCGCGTCCCGCACTGCCAGGGTCCAAGAAAGCCGTGGCAACCCGGTCGCTGTGGCGTAGCCGCTCCTCTCTCTTGGCCGAGCTGCCCTGCTCTCCCGGCTCCACCTCTCCTCGCCAGCTTCAAGTGCCTCGCTCTGCACGGCAACATGCTCCAACACTCCAAGAGGCCTCGCCAAGCGCTGCCTCCTGTAGATAGCATAGTCACGCTCGGGCCTCAAAAAAGCAGCAAGGCCGATCGGAACAGTGAAGCGCCTGAGCTCGGCCAGAGTGTACTTGTCCATGTGAGAAGTGTGAGGAGGAAGTGGCCCAGGAACCTGGAACTCGAGGGAACCCAGTGACTGCCGTGTTCACCCGGTCACCTAGGTACCACCGCCACCCAACGGCTGACTCCAACAACACCCGGCTCGCTGTCACCACTCTGCTCCGCGCTAGGTACTCAGGCTCAGGCTCGGCATTGCTCCATGGGTTCCACTCTACCTGCAAAACAAATGCACAGACACTAAGGCATCAGCGACAGCATTAAAGCAATTCTAAGGGCAGAATAACCAATTCGACATGTTGCTCACCTGAGTATCAGACAGCTCGTCGAGGTACGACCGAAGGCTAGAAGGCTCCCTCTCGACTTCTTCTTACCACTATACATAGGACCCCAGATCATGGCACGAGGGAGCATCCTCAGGTTCGGGCACTTATTATCTGGCGGGTACATTTTTAGCACCTCGTAGGCCCACAGCTGCAAATGGTCAAACCTGAGCATCCTCGTAGTAGTTAATGTTATTCCTTATCTGTTCTAAAGGCCTTTGAGATCCTTCTGGTCATGTTCCAGAGCCCAGATGATGCAAAGCCAAGCACTGAATCAAGGCCAAAGTGGCGTACGGCCGTCTTAGACTGGCGTACGGCAGTTTGTCCCTGGATCTGGTGGCTGGCCTTTGCATCTTAGTTTGATCTTGGCCTGTTTTCTTGTCCCCGCACTATTTTTGGGGTGTTCTGTTTTCTTTCGTGGCTTAAGCCCCTTCCATTTGTTTGTAACTATGTATATTCCGTCCTATTAAACTGCGTGGTTTGTTCTGGGTGTGCGCTGGTCCCTTTCCAGAGCCCAGAGGATTGCAAACAAAGATTGAGTAACCAAACAAGTGGAGTACGCCAGTTATGGGGTGGCGTGTGCATGTCTAATCAACATGCATTGGCACGGCCAGTGCATGCTGACAGAACCTGCTTACGTTCCTTCAAGGCAGCATACTTCAGTTTATTCGAGCTGCTCAGTGCTTGTTCTCAATCTATATTTAGCATCGCAAGCAAATCATTCATAAACATTTTTGTCGCATAAATGCAACTTGTTACAGCTGTTAATCCTTTTAACTGCTCCCCCGCCCTAACTGGTCAGAAAAATGATAAAATGAGAGAAAAATTCAAGTGTTTTACAAAATAAAATGCCTGAGTAGAGACCGATCTCCAGATTGGGAGAAAGGGGTGCCATAAAACCCTGCCTCTCTCGTAACCTGGTTCCCGAACCTCAGATATCAAAGGGTGACGACGGACCGGTCCACGTCTTTTCAAAATCAAACAAACGTGGCAAACGTTTTCGAGTTCGGTTCCTTGGGTATTTCACCGCTAAAACTCGAGTGGCGACTCTGAATCGAGGCGTTTCGTCGCGCTTTTCCGAAAAAGGGCCGCACCCAATTTTATAAACAAAACCTTAGGGGGCGCGTGCCCACAAAAACCCAAACAGTAAAGGGATAACAAGAATACTTAGGCATTTGGAAAATTGACATCAAGTAGTTGTCCTAATGTGATCATGAGGAATGGGTTCTGCAAGTGCGACTTGTGTTTTGATAGAGCCACAGAAACTTGTTGCATAGTGGGTCGACACTACGGGTTGGGTTGCAAGCATGTAAGTGCTATCTTTACAGCAAGAACCACTTCTTCCTCCTCCTGATTCCTTGGTAGTTGGAGCCGTTTGTCCAATACATCCTTCAACAGAATACCATAAGCAGATGGTGGTGACGAATCCAAAGATGATGAAGAAAGAGAAGACATGTGATCCCCTGGATGCCTCCCCATTACAACTTCCAGTGTTAAAACTCCAAAGCTGTAGACGTCTAACTTTTCATTCACCTCCATTGTGTAAGCAAGTTCTGCCCAAAGAAAGGAAGGGTACAACAAATAGGGAAAAAAACTACTAAAAAATTGTAGAGGAGGCTTAGGAATTAGCATATTCAACATAAAAACACAACACTATATTGGTAGCTAAGATGAATTGTGCAAGTACCTGGAACAGCATATCCCAAGTTGCCTGCAAAGGAAGTCCAATTTGATGACTGCAGGTTTAGAAGTCTTGCAGTTCTGAAATCAGACAGCTAAGCGATATCTTTTAAGTTTAGCCGAACATTCTTGCTCGATATATCAGGATGAATAACCGGGGGTGAACATCCATGGTGCATATATGACAAAGCATCTGCCAAACCTTTAACAACATTTATCCTCTTATCCCAATCCAAACTTAGTGCTTCTTCCTCACAGCTTAGTTTCTTGTCCAAGGTCTCCCCTTCCAAGAACTCATAAACCAAAAATGAGTGTCGCGGATGTGAACAGTAACCCAAAAGCCTTATTATATGCCGATGTCGTATCTCTGTCAATGCATGAATCTCACTCATAAAACTTACCAGATTAGCCAACTCGCCATCTTGGGAAGGATGGTACTTTTTTACAGCGACAACTTGACCACTCGGCAGCTCAGCTCTATAAACAGTGCCATACCCACCTGCTGCAATGCAATGCTTGTCATTGAAATCCTTCGTCGCTCGGATTATGTTTCCATACCCCAATTTTTCATCGAAGCTCCAAATCTCAAACAAATCTTTATTACTTGCTCTGTTTGGCTCAATTTCGTTGTCTCTCATTTTGTTGCGATGGATCAGGAAAGTCATAGCAACAATAAGAAATAAAATACCCAACAAAGGAACTACAACTGGAAGCACAATTTTTTAATGATTTCTCCCTTTATCTCCATTGTTCTGCTTCAGTGAGCATTGTATCAAACTAGTTTTATTGCCACATAGTCTATCATTGTTTCGATATGCTTGAAATGAAGCATCTTCAAATGCTTTTGTGTTGGGCAAAGGACCCTCTAAGTGATTGTAAGATATGTCAATCGACGTTAAACTTGACATCCCGTTGAAAGAGGAAAGGATTGAACCAGACAAGAAGTTGTGGGAGAGATTTAGTATCTCTAACCTTTTCAAGCTCCCAATCCCTGATGGTATCTCACCTGTTAATAAATTATTTCCAAGATTGAGATTTTCAAGAGACTGCAATATTCCTAATTCAAAAGGAATACTCTCCCTAGGAAGATTTCTGCTCAATTTCAAGTTCAGAAGATTCACACAGTCACCCAACTTCTTTTGAATAGGTCCACTAAGATTGTTTCCAGATAAGTCTTGATACTGAAGACTAGACAGGCTTCCCATTTCTGGTGGAATATCGCATGAAAGTTTGTTATTGCTAAGAGTAAGATTGAACAATAAAACCAACTTTCCCAAATTCTTTGGTACCACACCAACTGGATGATTTGAAGAGAGGTCAAGCAACCGTAACTGAGTTGCTCTTCCAATGCCAGGTGGAATGTTTCCGGAAAGGTCATTGTTGGAGATCTTTAGGCCAGTCAGATTGGGAAACTGATCCCATTTGTGCCAAAGATCGCCATAGAAATTATTGTGACTGAGATCTAGATAATCAAGGTTTGGGAATGCCTCAAAAACTTCGGTTAAATGCCCAAAAAATTGGTTTTGATCAAACCTAATACGAAATAACTCACTGCAATTTCTCAAGCTATTCGGGATACGACCAGTTAAATAGTTATCTGCTACGACAAGTCGTTTGAGGGATCCATGAGCAAACATATACGGCGATAGATGACCGGTGAGCTTGTTGGAGCCTATACCAAGAGTCTGTAGATATCTAAGATTGTCTAGTTCTTGAGGGATAGATCCAGAGAGAGAGTTCTTGTGAAGGAACAACGTTGTCAGGTTTGTCAAGTTCCCTATTGAAGCAGGGATTGATCCCATGAGATTATTCATTGACAATGGAAGGTCTGTGATAGATCTTAGCAATCCTACTTCTTGAGGGATAGATCCAGCGAGAGAGTTCTCGTAAAGGTACAACGTTGTCAGGTTTGTCAAGTTCTCTATTGAAGCGGGGATTGATCCCGTGAGATTATTTTTGTACAATGAAAGGTCAGTGACAGATCTTAACAATCCTACTTCTTGAGGGATAGATCCAGAGAGAGAGTTCTCGTCAAGGTAAAACGTTTTCAGAGATTTGTCAAGTTCCCTATTGAAGCGGGGATTGATCCCGTTAGATTATACGTTGACAATTCAAGGTCAGTGATAGATCTTAGCAATCCTACTTCTTGAGGGATAGATCCACAGAGAGAGTTCTCGTAAAGGTACAAGTTGTCAGTTTGTCAAGTTCCCTATTGAAGCGGGGATTGATCCCGTGAGATTATTTTTGTACAATGAAAGGTCAGTGACAGAACTTAGCAATCTTACTTCTTGAGGGATAGATCCAGAGAGAGAGTTCTCGTAAAGGGTCAACCATTTGAGGATTGTCAAGTTCCCTATTGAAGCAAGGATTGATCCCGTGAGATTATTTTTGTACAGTGCAAGGTCAGTGACAGATCTTAGCAATCCAACTTCTTGAGCGATAGATCCAGAGGGAGAGTTCTCGTGAAGGTACACCGTTGTCAGATTTGTCAAGTTCCCTATTAAAGTGGGTATTGATCCCATGAGATTATTCGTTGACAATTCAAGATCAGTGAGAGATCTTAGCTTTCCAACTTCTTGAGGGATAGATCCAGAGAAAGAGTTCTCCTAAAGGATCAATGTTGTGAGGTTTGTCAAGTACCCTATTGAAGCGGGGATTGATCCCGTGAGGTTATTCGTGTACAATGCAAGGGTAGTGAGAGATCTTAGCATCCCAATATCTGTCGGAATTGTTCCTGAAAGATGATTGATGGACGCATTTAGGGATGCGAGTCTGGAAAGGCTGCCAATCTGAGAGGGAATGGTCCCATATATTAAGTTGTTGGACAGATCAAGTTTCACTAGATGTGGTAACTAAGAGAAGTTAAGACCGGAAAGCTTACCTCTTAAACCAATACTGTGAAGTGTTAAATTGGTCACTTTACTGGCGTCGTTGCAACCAATTCCGACCCAAGTGCAATGACTAGTTTCATTCCATGATGAAAGTAGAGATTGGCTTTGATTGTCAAGGCTAGCTTTCCACTTCAAGAGAGCGACTGCTTCACTTTGTTTTGCAACTGTTTTAGTTGCGGGAGAAGCACGAGCAACGGCGGAATCGGATGAAGAGACAAATGGAATTAGGATGATAACAAAGACAAAGATGATTATGGAGTGAAGTGCTTGGAAATTGGGAGCTCTTTTAGGTTGGGATACCATGGTTGGTTTCTTACGACAATTAATTAAGCTAGGAGTGGCAGTTGTTGCATAGAAGGATCGATGAAAGAGTTAAATGTACGTTCTTTGTATGGGGGGGGGGGGGGGACTATTTATAGGAACATGTACTAATTAATATCTACGACTTACATACGCTTCCATTTTGTGGAAAAATGTGGCTCCATATAGCAACCCCCGTACGTAACGATCAAAATTTCTTCTTCATGACTCATTAGTCAAGTCATCTAGCTGTCTTTTTTCCTTTTCTTTTCTTCTAATTAATTTCCTGCTCATCCATTTGCCCCACACAAAAATCACAAGTCAAGTTCGCCGGTCCCATAAACACGTCAGATAAAGTTTAAAAAATCATGCAAGATACTATATATGCCAATAAACATGGAATCAACTTACCATGCGTGGAGGGGTAGATTAGACGTTGGGCGGCCGGGTCACTTTTGTTTTTCCTAACTCAAGGACGTACTGAGTCTTAATATCTACAACACATGTTTTCGATTTGTTGAAATTCTGCAGCTGTCTGGGCCATAACAAGGATGACTGATGAGAATAATTAGTAGAAGTGGTCGAAATTGATCGCTATCAAGGGGCATGTGCAGCCAATTAATTAACATGGAATATTATATCAAATTACTACACGGCATTTGAGAAAAACTGGGAGCTTTCAGCCAATTATGATCACCATAAATGTTCTAAGCCCCCATATGGTATCTATTTTGGTCACCCCTCCTCCTCCCTTGGAGGCCTCTGGGAGGCAAGAAGAGAGGCCCAAGATTATTCAAATGCTTTTAACAGGCTATTAGGTAGCCTGTTGCAATTCACAACAACAAGTAGACACATAATCTATAAAAAATTGAGGTATTATTAACTTTTGTCGGTACGAACCAATAGTCTATAAAAAAAATTAAGTTTTTAATTTTAATTTCTTTAATTTGTCGATACGAACCAATAATCTATATTAACTTTTTTTAATTCTTTTGTCAATATGAACCAATAATCTATAAAAAAAAAATTTGAGGAATTATTAACTTTTGCAAAAAAATCATGCAGATAAAATAGGTGATGTTATATTATTAAGATAAAAAGAAAGTGATCCTGCGACATTGCTCCCTCCATCCCATATTGCTCGCCCTTTTAAGGAATCGTCCATTTTGCACGCAAAAATAACATATTTATGAGTTTTTTTAAAAAAAATTGCATCAATTTTTTCTTGTCAATGAGATCTTTAAATTGCTGCAAAAATTTTGAAAGAAAATTCGTGCTAATACATTACTTTTTCTAAAATACACGGTTTCAAAAAAATGTGAGCAATTTGGGACAAATGGATTATTAGCTTTTACATGTCTGACTTGCTTCTCAAATATTTATCTTTCTCCTTGTATTGGAAACAACACCACTTCTTTGAGGGCAAATGGTCTAGCCAAAACCCAAAACTTCTGTCTAATAAATTTTCCCCATCTATATATCTCTCTCCACTCATTAGTCTAAAAATCTAACTCAAAACCCAAACCAAACCATGTTTTGGGGATTTTAGAACTATAATTATTTTATGTCCCCACCACTGTCTAGTAATTTCCCACAGTTGTTTCAGATCAATCATGGACAAAAATGCCCTTTTGACATGCTCCAAATTGCACACAAATTGGACTTAATTGTGTCATGTTATATGTAATTGGCTGTGTATTATATGGACTTTTATTGCATGGAAAATGAAAGGTCTTCAAGTCTTCGGCTATTACTGTGAAAAAGGAGTGATCATATCCAAAAAGAAAATTCATTAAGGTGTTATGCATTCCAGTGTGAGCTAGATCAGCAGCAGCACTAGAGTGAGTAGCAGGCTCCCTACCTAGCTGGACAGTCTGATCTTAATCGAGTATGCATAGTCATAGCATCCATGCTTCCCGAGACTCCAATTTATATTGGCTAATAACATGGGTTAAGAATATGCTTATTTTTTTTATGCTTATCAATACAATTAAATTTGTTCCCCGGCCTGTAGTTTTCTTGAGGCTTTGGGCCCTTTTGCCATTCCATGACACTCTCCATTGGCTAATTAATTGTCATGGGACGATTTGAATTAGTCTTTTTTAAGGCTATCCCCTCCTGTACGTACCAATCGAAAACGACATAGGGAGGACTAGTCTGCTTCCAAATAGACAATTCGATTGACAAAGAAACAAAAAAGATTATTCTTGTTTAATTTACAACTAATTAAGATCAACAACAATAACTGTTACAGTTGTTTCGATCTCTAGTGCATTAAAAATTTAGGTAATGCAGATTTTCGATAATTAACTTTTTTTTTTTAACAAATTCTCTCATACAAAATTCCCACAAATAAACTGTCTGTCTCTGTTCGACATCTCATTTTGTTTTTTGGGGAACCATATAAAATCATTTGAATGCTGTTAACCCATTCTTGAAAATAGACTTGAATAATATCACAAAGCAGACCAAGGCTTTAACCACAGCTTTTAAACTAGTCAACATTTTTTATTTTTTTTAATTGATTGATAAAGGAAACAAAACTCACACAGAATGATACGTTGTTGAAAATTTTCATGGTATGGAGCAGTAATATTTATAGGAACTCGATTCATCACATATGCAAATCGCGAGCTTGAGATAAATATAATGCGTACAATGAAATTTCCATCACACATTAGGTCTTCCAAACTTTCTAATCTGTTCTCAATAACAACTTATCCTGCATGGACGGGTAGACTTGACGTTGGGCTCTGCCCGGGTCACTTTGTTTTCTCCCCACTCAAGGAAGCACTGCAGTTGTCTGGACCATCAGAGGATGACTGATGAGAATAATTTGCAGAACTCGCCAAAATTGATCGATATCAACTGGCATCTGCAGCCAATTAAGATGGAATATATCATCAAATTACTACACAGCAATTGGGAAGAATTGGGAGCTTTCTGTCAATTATCACCATCAATTTTCTGGGCCCCAATGGATTTGACTATGGTGGCTAATTTTTTTTTTTATAGCCAGATGTTTGGGATATCTTGCTCGCACATTGACTAATTCCGAGGCCCTGAAAGTAACGACAAGGCATAACCCCCAATGGCCTAAGGACTATGGTGGCTATTGGTTGCCTTCTCTTCCCTTGGAGGACTCAGGGAGGCAAGAAGAGATGGCAAAAATTATTCAAATGCTTTTAACAACTATTATTACTAATAAAGCTACATCTACATAGTAAATTTTCTCTCCAATTATTACTCTTATTTCTCTATCTATTTCTCCATTAATTCTTATTATCTCAAAAACCTCCCTCAAACCGAATCAGGTTCTACTCGTTTACAAACTAGCCGAATTCGAAACTCGGCATAATGAAAATCACAAATTGTCATAATTTAAACATACGGTATACCCTGTGTACCATAGCTTCCTCCCTGTTCTTATCGTTGTGTTTCTGCTAGTTTTTTTCTTATGAAAGAGCACGAATATGGTTGTGTTTGCAGGGCAGTTCCACCAAGTGGTGTGCGCGAACAAAGGTTTTAAATAACAGTTTTGGGGCACGTAATAGTAATGTTTGAGTTGTAACGGTATCAGGAGTATTGAAAGATACATATTGGGAATCGGTTGTCGTGATCGTGAATTTTTAAAAATCATTTTTGAGGGGAAAAAAAAATTTTAAGTGCCAAAATCACCCGTAATAGTTGAGTATTGGCCGTAATAGTAAATCGGAAACGGACCGTTACGTAATGGGAACCGGCCGATACTCATGCGATTTTCTCTCCCACCGGTATATCGGGGTGTGAAGGCATCAAGAAGCCCAAAAACGTTATGCAATTTTAAATCCTTAGTGTAGAACTGTGTAAACCATTGTATCCTAAGAGACAAACGCCGGTTGTAACCTCAACCACCATTCTGTTTAATGCTTTTGTCTTACTTTATTGTGTTTGGACTAAATGTTATTTTGTAATGGGGTATTTTATTTTGTTTTGTAATTGGGCTCTCTTAATCGGCTAGACCCAAGTTGCTTGTGTAAGGAACCCCAAATGTTTAAAGTCATTTGGAATGAGAGAAGGGCAAGTAGTAGCCCCATTTTGCTGCCCTCTTTTCGTTCTCTTTTCTGGTGCTATCCAGAGAGCAGCCTCTCTCATCCCATTTTTTGCCGTGAATACGCAGCCCCCATTACACCCAATTTTCAACAATA
Source organism: Rhododendron ovatum (assembly GCA_019656835.1). Lineage (NCBI taxonomy): Eukaryota > Viridiplantae > Streptophyta > Magnoliopsida > Ericales > Ericaceae > Rhododendron > Rhododendron ovatum. Next base: position 10,459,956 of record CM033798.1, on the reverse strand, counting down.
GTTCTTAGGGAAAAGCCAACATGCTAGAGGCAGCAAATCTATTTTAAGGCCATTGTGTGTAACACGGGCCTCGGATGGGATATTTTTGATTTTCCATACCAGCCTTTTATATCCATGTCATGGTACCGCATCTCCCTTTGATGAATCCTCTTCAAAAAGAGATTCCAGCCCGCCACCGGTGGATGCAGCAGATGTAACTTGTCCGACAGCCATAACTGCATGAGTGAAAAGACAAGTAAGAAGTCAGATAAAGCCCAAGCGAAAAGACAAGTAAGGAGCTAGGAAGCAGCCTAAGCCGAGTGTCGAGGTAAAACAAGAACGTGCGAAAAGCCAGAAAAAGGTGAGTTGAGTGAGGTTACCTAAAGCAAAAGCGGACTCCCGCTGAAGACGGCCGACTGGCCCATATACACCAGATCCCAACCCAAGAGTGCCTTAGCCAGTACCAAAGGGATCACGTTCCTCCGCGCCCCCATCTAGGCAGCAGCGCTCACAAGAGAAGGGCTGACCTGTCAATGGGCCGGCACGAGTTGATAGGCGGCAAGCAGGCAGATTACCAAGGCAAAGCAGTGACGCGCTTGAGCTCCGTCGTTATCCAAATCGCCGTCTGGACTGTACATCTCGATTAGCCGCATGATATTCATTTGGCCACCCTCAAGGATAGTGTTTGCCAAACCCCGGGAGATGTTGAGCGAGCTGGCTTGCAGTTTTGGCATGCTTGCTTGATAAGGCAGGACAACAAGTGTAGAGGACAAATAGGTTCGGAGGTACGCCTGGAATTCCTCAACAGTCAGGCACATCTCGTCATCGCCAAAGCAAAAGACATGGACGTCAGGATCCCAGAATCTGAGGGCAGCCCGTAGGAGCGCTGGGTGGAGCGGCACATGTCGAAGAAAGCGGAACGAAGCAAGGCCGTGGTATCGAAAATTGAGCCAATCAACGCTTAGAAATTGCGCTAACCAGGGCCTAAGTAAAGTTGGGAGGGGGTTATCCATGGAAGGTGTTGGAGTATACTGGAGAAAAGAGGAAGCAGTATAGCCGTGAAGGCCACAATGCAATGCCTCTGCTTTATAGGCCTTGGCATTTCCATTCCATTGCCAATGAATCATTCAAACCTCATGCTAGCCTCCAAACCATGCACCTGCAAAGGACACTGCCTTCTGGGAGCTCGAAAACCGTGTGCAAACCGTGTAAGGGTACAAACAAAGTGGCCCCTGAAAAAGGACAGTTGGTCAGTCAAGTGGATCTGACTCTCAGGAACCTAGCGTACGCCAGTTTGTTACTGGCGTATGCGTGTCTCCCACTTACTGGCGTACGGGCCTCCATTTCTGGCGTACGCCAGTGATGTTCACCAGAAACCAGTTTGTAGCAGCTACTGCCTCCGCATGGTCGTTTTCAATTCCGGGGCTGGCTTTGGCCGTTTGTTGGTTCCTACAAGTCACAAATATCATTTGAGACTATGGCAAGGTGCCAGATTCCAAAAGCTGTGCCCGATGAAGATTTCGGACCCTCGGCGGCCCGTTTCAAGCCAAAATCAAGGATACGGGTGGTCAAATCTCATTTCAGGGGCTTTTGCCAAGTTTTGTCATACCATACAAGTTACATAGGCCTTATATGACTGTATGGGGGTGTCGGTTTCAGTCCGGGACCATATCGAGTTATCTTTTGTGTCTTATGTCCATCTTTGCGGCATTTTTAGCTTTTCTTTGGTATTTTTCTCGCATCAGGACGATTCTACCAGTTCTGATGGTTTATGCAAGTCATTATATGCCTATATCACCTTTTAAAACGGTTAGTTTCTTTCCCCCGGGAGAATTTCAGAGTTTGGCCTACCAACGCCCAAATCTCCCGTATCCTCCGCGTGTCTGGAATACGTGTGTATCCTAGGGCTTGTCTGTCCATCTTTTCTTCAAGCTAAGTCGATTGTGTGCATATGCAGGTGTCTTTTGTCGATTCAGAACATTCACCAATGCATGTTAGATATTAGCGGATGATTTGTCAATTTCTTTTACCAAATCTCGTCAAAGCAAAAGGAAAAACGGCAAACAGAAAATGCAAAAATTATATACTACTATGCCAAAATTTAACGGTAGGAATGTATCAAGTATCAAACGGCACAACGGCCCGGGCAGAACTAAGAGTATCAAGGCACACTCGCCCAACAGTCAAGAGGCACACAGGCCCCATCCAAAATGTCAAGTATCAAAGTATCTACTCAAAAGTATCAAGTGTCAGCAAAATAGACTAAGGCTCAGTGATAGGCTTCAGTCGTCAAAAAGGTCCTCGTCGTCCTCCTCGCTCTCCTCCAGCTCTCGCGGATCCATCCGGAACCTGGGGTCGCTCGCTGAGTCAGAGCCGCTGCTGAGGGACGTCTGCTCTTCTTCTTCTTCTTCCTCTCTCCTTTTCTTCTGTGAGGGTCCCTCGGCAAGTCTTTTCTCTGTAGCCCTCTTCCTCAGCTCTCGACGGAACTGGAGCTCCTCGCTAGCCAGAGTGATTTGCACTCCCCGTTCTACCCTCGCCGCTGGTCGGGAGGAGCTCGATGCTACCTTTTTTATTGGAGGAGGCCGCACGCTCTTCCTCCTAGGAGCCGCCTTAGCATGACCCTGCATGGTCATTCAGTTCATTTAGCATACATTGTGCATATTGTATATATTGAAATGTTAAGCGCAGGAAATTTCAAAAAGTCCTATTCAAAAGCAAAACGAAAAGTCATACCTGAGGCTACACAGCAGGAGCTGGAGCTGGTGGTGGGTAATGCAGTTGCAAAGAGGCGCCGCCGGCGATTTTATGAAACTCCTTCTCCATAGCCTTCATCAGGCGAGCTGCCTCCCGCACCCATTCCATCGGAGCCTGTGTTACATTTTTGGGCAAAGTAAGAATGCAAGCCAAATATACATGCTGAAAGTAAAAGTACGGAAACTACAAGGGGTAAAGAGTGTCATACCGGCCCTGTGATCTCTGTTGGATCTGTCCTGGCAGGCTCGAACTGAACTACAGCCTCCTCTCCTTCCGCGTCCCGTACCGCTAGAGTCCAAGAAAGCCGAGGCAGCCCGGTCGCTGTGGCATAGTCGCTCCTCTCTCTCGACCGAGCTGCCCTGCTCTCCCGGCTCCGCCTCTCCTCGCCAGCTTCAAGTGCCTTGCTCTGCACGGTGACATGCTCCAACACTCCAAGAGGCCTCGCCAAGCGCTGCCTCCTGTAGACAGCATAGTCACGCTCGGGCCTCAGAAAAGCAGCAAGGCCGGTCGGAACAGTGAAGCGCCTCAGCTCGGCCAGAGTGTACTTGTCCGTGTGAGAAGCGTGAGGAGTAAGTGGCCCTGGAACTTAGAACTCGAGGGAACCTAGTGACTGTCGTGTCACCCGGTCGCCGAGGTACCACCGCCACCCGAAGGCCGACTCCAACAACACCCGGCTCGCTGTCACCACCCTGCTCCGTGCTAGGTACTCAGGCTCAGGCTCGGCGTTGCTCCATGGGTTCCACTTTACCTGCAAGACAATGGCACAGATTATAAGGCATCAGCGACAGCATTAAGGCAATTCTAAGGGCAGAATGATCAATTTGACGTATTGCATACCTGAGTACCAGACAGCTCGTCAAGGTACGACCTGAAGGCTAGGAGGCTTCCTCTCGACTTCTTCTTGCCACTATACATGGGACCCCAGATCATGGCACGAGGGAGCATCCTCAAGTTCGGGCACTTGTTCTTTGGTGGGTACATCTTTAGCACCTCGTAGGCCCATAGCTGCAAATGGTCAAACAATCAGAGCATCAGAATACAGTTCATATGCAAATCAAAGACAAGTGCAAGAAAGAGAAAGCAGGAATTGAAGTACAGGCTGTGTTTCTTACCTCCCACACTCTCTAGTAGCTTGTCGTCGCCTTCTTCCCTCGTGAGAACTCCCCCATGAAACCATAGCACGTACCCAGAGCTACTCCTCCCCAGTCAAACCTTGAAGTTGTGCTCAAGTCATAGAGGGCTGGCAAGTAGGACAGGTGCACCGTGGACCGCTTGTTCGGGTACAGCGTAGCCCCGAATAAGTATAGCAAATAGGCCCTCGCCATCTACTCCGCCTCCAACTCTGAGTCCGACTCCCTCCCGTGCAAGTACCGCTTGAACTGGTCATAGTGGACGGTCTCTGCCTCGCCTGCTGGTGCCTGCCCTAAGAACCACTCCAAAGCCCTGGGATCCCTGTAAATCTCTAAGTCAAACGGGATAGGCTCTCTGCCTACCCTCAAGCCAGTGAGCGCTGCAAAGTCAGACGGAGTCACCGTCATCTCCCCAATTGGCAAGTGGAAGGTGTTCGAGGAATCCCACCACCTCTCAGCCAGTGCAGTAAGCAGAGCGTGATCGCTCTTCACGGCCATTAATGTGAGAATGAACGGCCGAAACCCCGCAGCATCAACCAAAGCCCTGACCCGCTCTGGCAACCCCCGGTACAACTCGAGTGAGCTCGCTGGACCTCCATGGCCCCGAGTGCTGGCTGCCCCTCTCTGCATACAAAGATAGACAGCAAAAAGAATTTCATCAATAATTACAATTCAAACAGTCATTCGAATTCAGAATTTCAAAAGTAGCTTTATGGTCGAAACAGGTATCATAAAGGTCAAACAAAAGCTACCGGGCACTCGTATTACTCTCTCCAGTTCTGCTATCAGTCGAATCAATTCAAAGGTACTCCTCAGTCAAGTTTTGAGCCACAAGGCCTTATTTCTCTCGAGGTACACCTCTCAGTCGATCCCAAAAGTTTTCTGTTTGTCAAGATGGTCAATTCAAACTATTGGACACGTCAGTCGGGCGTGCAGCATGTCATGGCAATCTACTTAGTCAAATTCGAATTCAAGGGACTATCATATCAGCCGAGGTAGCTTATGATTGATTCAAGTTTGGCATTAACGATTTTATCGAAGTCCAAGGGCGTTCTGCAAGTCGTCTCAGTTATGTCAAGTGTTCTATCGTGCAAAGTCAAGTTTCGAAGTCGAGACATACTATTCAAATTCTACCTTCTCAGTCAAGCTACAATTTAGAGTTCTGGCCTATGTGCGTTACAAGCTAAGCTACGACAGTTCAAAACTACGTATTAATTCAAATGACAAGGCATGCATATCAAAGTGAGTTCAAAGGAATCCCTGTGCCCAATCCACGGACAGGTGTCTCTGTGGGTCTCTCAGAATAAGCTCTGCATCGCAGCTCTCCCGTAGAGGTCCAAGGCTTTCAACCCCAGACGGGATAAACAGGTGCGGCTCGGGCAAAACGTATGTGGCCGTGTCGAACCTAGCACGGGGTGCCAGCCGTATGGACTATGCAAGCGTCACTGCCCGTTCAAAGGACCACACCTCCCCCTGAGCCTCCTCCGCTACCTCTGTCTCGCTCACAAAGGCCTCCTCCTCCGCCCTGGCCCTCTCAGCCTCCTCTCTCAGGCACTCCTCCTCCTGTGCCCTCTCAACCTGCTGGAACCGATCCTCCCGCACTGCAAACACTGCAGCCACCACCCCCGGGTTCTCCCGGAGCAAACGGCCGAGTTCTTCCTCAGATACGAACTCTGCAAAATCCCCCCGAGTGATAGGTACATGCACCGAAGACCCCACTGCAGGCCTGAACTCCACCTCCTCCATGGGTTCCGCTCCGGATGCGCCCTCCTCAACCACGAGACCTTTGCCCCTCGCAGGATCTCTCATCGGCATCTCCGGCTTACCACCATCATCACCACCACCACGGCTGCCGCTGCCGACGGCCCCAACCAAGCCTAAACCCGTGATCACTAAACCTTCTACACCGCTCCTAGCATCCAACCGACGAATTCGTGGCCCCTCTGATTCGACGACTCCTGGCGTACGCCCCATCACCGCTGGCGTACGCCACCCGTTGCCGTTGCCCGTCTCTCCTGCATGGCCATCACCGCTCAGAACCTCTGCACCAGTACCAGGTAATGCCTCCTCTGATGTTTGATCGCCGATCTGACGCCCCAAAGCCTCGATTTCACCCCTTGCTTGGTTCTTTTCTTCTTCGACGCCACCATTGCCGCCACCTTCACTAGATTCGGCCATAGATGGAATGGGCCGAGTGGATAATGGAGGAGATGGGAGTTTGAGTGAGAGATTGGAGAGTTTTGAGAGAGTTTTGGAAGTTTGGAGTTCGAAAAACTGAAGAATGGCAGTTCCCTACCATCTGCAGCAGTTTATTTCGACGTAGAGGGCAATTGGGCCGGGTCTGGGTCGAATCTGGGCTCGGATCTCTAAACAAAGTGGCGCACGCCAGTCACTTGGTGCCGTGCGCCAGTAAGTTTTGGGCCCCAGGCCCAATTCGTGCCCCGTGCTGGAATTCATTCTCAAATGAAAGCTCGACTTATTCTGGAAAGTTTTGGGACCCATCCCCAAGCAGAGATCCGTCCAAAATCAAATCAACGACGATCTATCCGACGATCTATCCGTCCAAAATCAGATCAACGACGATCCTCTCGTCCATTCTCAAATCAAACAGGTTCTTCAAAATTCTCGCATTCTGGATAGCCGTGAAAAGGGTGTCTAGAAAACCTTTGACGTTACTTGTCTCCAGTCAATAGTGCTTCAAGTGCCGTCAAAAGTGGGCTTCTGTAGACACCCCATTCTGGACTGTCCAGATAATGTTATTTATCGATTTTTTATTTCCCCAATGATGATTATAGTCGAGAACAGTGTGAGGATGATGATGGTGTTTGAGCTTTGAGCGTCCCGAGCCTCTTTCAAACCCATTTCAAACCCTTCAAACCAGAGCCAAACAGCCCCAGCAAAACCCAATTGGCTTACGCCAGTATCTTGATGACGTACGCCAGTTATCTGCCACGTGTCGGTCATCGACCGTTGACTCAGCTTTTACTGGCGCACGCCAGTCCACATGTGGCGCACGCCAGTCAATCCCAGTCAAATCAACTTTATTCAGCCACATGGACGAGACTTTTGTGCCACCCTGACGTCAGCCATAGTCTCCCTGATGATTACATTCAGCAGGGACGCCCCCTTTCTCTCCTACACCCCCGATCAAGGCGAGTCCCATGCATTTAATGCATAGGAGGCTCCAACCTTGTTCCAACCAGCCAAACAAGGCCTAGATCAAACTGATCTCAGTCTCTCTCTCCTCTATAAATACCCCCCTTTGCATTCATTTGCAAAGGGGTTAGCCACATTAAGAAAAATAAAAAAGCTTTCTTCTTCTCTCGTCTTCCTCTCCATCTCTCTTCTTCCATTGGAAGAGAAAGTAAGGCAACACACTTCCACACACCCTGCTGATATCCAGTCACCATATAAACCTCCATCTCCAACCTCTGAGCTCAACACCACTCTCAAATCTCAACACAAAAAGGTATACCACCTTTGTGTTCCTTTCTGTTTTTGACTCCTGAGCGGAACCAGCAAGGTCAAGGCTAGTAAGTAATACTGGTCCTGGCCTTGAAATGGTGAAATACAACAACCGTGTGTGATCGGACATGGCGCACGCCAGTACACCTGAGCCGTACGCCAGTCATGGCACACACTACTGGTGTGGGGATCATGGATCATCATTTTTGTTTACCTTCCTTTTGTCAATCACCCTTGCATGATAATAATCAGTTTACTGCTTTCTGCATATTTAGAGTGGCTTAGATGTTGTTGTTTATGCTTGCTCTTTATCTGTTCAAAAAGCCTCTGGGATCCTTCTGGTCTTGTTCCAGAGCCTAGATAATGCAAAGCCAAGCACTGGATCAAGGTCAAAGTGGCGTACGGCCGTCTATGACTGGCGTACGGCAGTTTGCCACAGGATCCAGTGGCTGGCCCTTGTATCTTAGCTTAATCTTGGCCTACTTCCTGTCCCCACATTGTTTTTGGGGTATTCTGTTGTCCTTTATGGCTTAAAGCTTTCCCATCTGTCTGTAATTATATATCCTGTTCTATTAACTGCGTGGTTTGTCCTGGGTGTGCGCTGTTCCTTTTCCAGAGCCCAGAGGATTGCAAACAAAGGGTGAGAAACTAGATAAGTGGAGTACGCCAGTTGGGTTGTGGCGTGCGCAGGTTTTATCAGCATGCACTGGTTCGGCCAGTGCATGCTGGTGCGGAGCCTGTTCACGTCCCTTCAGGGCAGCGTACTTCAATTCATTTGGGTTGCTCAGTGCTTGTTCTCAATCTATATCTAGCATTGCAAGCAAGTCATTCATAAGCATTTTGTCACATAACTGCAACTTGTTACAGTTTTAAAGCCCCCATTAACTGCTCCCCCGCCCTAACTGGCTAAAAAATGACTAAATGAGAGAAAAATGCAAACGCTTTTACAAAATGCCTGAGTAGAGATCGATCTTCGGATTGAGCGAGAAGGGTGCCATAAAACCCTTCCCCTCTCGTAACCTGGCTCCCGAACCTCAGATATCGAAGGTAACGACGGACCGGTCTATGCCTTTTTTTTTTTCAAAAATCCAACAAAACGTGGCAAATGTTTTTTGAGTTCGGTTCCTTGGGTATTTCACCGCTAAAACCCGAGTGGCGACTCTGAATCGAGGCGTTTCACCGCGCTTTTCCGAAAAAGGGCCGCACCCAATTTTATAAATAAAATTTTCCGGGGGTGCGTGCCCACACCCAAATATGAAGCAACAGCTAGCAACCACACAAGCCACCCATTGCCACCTAAAGCAAAAGAACAATATCTGTTACCCAGCTTGAACAATATCATTTACTCTAAACATGATATCTTCCATTAAAAAGCTTCAACCACCCTTACTTCTTGTCACGCAAAAAGCAACCCTAGATTGGAGAGAAGAGGGGAAAGAGAAACCCAAACAAACCTGAGAAATTTTTCGGTGCCCCAAACGGAATGGGTAAGGAATCTGGCAGCCCCAGAGGGAGTGACGGCCTATTAGATGATGGTATCACTTCTCAAGATATTGTTGAATCCTATGCATATTGTCCTTCCAACAAATAGGGAAACACAGTCTTTGGCTAGGGAGAAAAGTAGTACTCGTGTCTTTCGCATGATGAAAGTGGAGGGTTTAATTTTTGTTTTTCATTTTATTTCTTGCATTGTTTATTTCTTTTAGTTATTTTTCTTGCTGTCTTGGAGGCTCACATTTTGCAGGTTGTTCGATCCAAGTTTGGGGCTCTCCCTCTTTCTATAATTTTCTCTGCTTAGCCTCTCCTTTTCGAGGTAAAATCTCTCCTCTCTTTTACGTTTCTGTCTTATCTTTATTTTTCATGCCTTCAATGCGGATATTAAATAGTTCAAGTTGGGGGGAGGGATCACTTTGCTCTTTATTTTGTTAATAAAATAGTTTTGAAAAAAAAAAAAACTTGTTGGATCCTTTCTACTTGGGACTTGGAAATTGCAAAGTTTACTTGTTGGTTGGTTGTGTTGAGAATTTATGGGCATTCATTGAATATTTATATTGCATGGTAGTTCTTTTTGCTAATTTAGCGATAGGAATTTATCCTGGCATACACTCTTAGCATCTTTGCACTGCACGTTTCTTGGACCTTGACTGCTTGTGAGTTGTGACTTGAGTGCTTTCAATGGCTAGATTAGTGGAGACTTATGCCCATGTGAGCTTTAGTGCCTTTCCTTTCTTTGGAGTGGTGTCATATAAATTCTTTGTTGTAAAAAAAAAAAAGGCTTAATCGTTGTTGATCTCATTATCTTTTGTCGTCAAGTGTTGAGACTTAATACATGCCTGTTATCTTATTCTTTTGAATTGGACCCTTACTTGATTTTATTGCCCCTAGGAGAGGATAATAGGCCATCTTTGCTAATTGAGCCGGTTCGTTTCTTTTTCTTAAATATTTATCCTTGCGAGCCACATTGAGCCTCTTGCATGAGCATTTTTCTTGTTAAGCTTCACCAACCAAATTGTGTCTTGAGAATGGCGAGTTAATCATGTGAAAGTTAATTTTTAAAGAGAATAGGGTAAGTGTTTCGAGAATGTTGTACTCGAGTTGCGGTGTTCTTCCCCATGTTAAAAAAAAAAGAGAAAGAAAGGAACTTGAATGAAAAAGGGGAAGACACCCATGCATTTGTTTGAAGAAAGAAACGTGTGAACTTCATTGGGGAATTGTGTGAAGGGTGAAAAATTTGAGAGATATTGTGGAGTTTAAAAGAATGATAAGAGGGTGCACATTGGTACACTTGCCCTATGTTATTTTAGACTATTCTCGGACACTTGCTTATGACGTATCCTAACCTTTGAAGCACTTTTCCTTACCCAACGACATAACCCAATAAAAGTCCTATTTGATCTTAGGGGTAATGTGTTGTGGACCGCTGGATAGATAGTCTTTAATGCTTAACATTCCTTTCATGAGATCATTGGTCTACCTTAAAAAGCTTTCTCTTCGTGTCTAAAGTGTGCGGAGTACTTTGATTCTTTATTGCATAACTTCTGCCCGCACACATTGAGAGTTTATTAAATGAACCATGTTTCAAGCGTTTTCTTTTGTTGAGTGCATGACATGGTGAGAATTGAAGTCGAGACTCGGTCCGGAGAGAGTACTTGATTGTGGTTCACTTATGGTTAAGGTCCTTGCTCACACACGCTAAGCATAGGTGCCATGATTTATTTTTATGTTTTGATAGCCTCTAGAACTATTTTCGCATATGCTATATTCTTGGCATTGGCGGATCAATGAGTCGAATTGCAGGTTTTTGGGTTTCAATTAAAAGGATTCTTGGTGTTTTGTGGGTAATCACTGCTGAAAACCCTCACGAGACTTCACTCGTCCTACCGGGACCGCCTGGGGGTTTCAAAGAACTATCGATTTTAATTTGTTTTCTTTAGTTACATTTTATTTTCTTTGCTCGGGACTAGCAAAGTGTAAGTTGGGGGGTGTGATAGGCGCGTAAATGTTCACATACGCGCCCTCTAATTTATCTTTATTAAGTCTATTTATATAATTATTTGAAGTTTTATGGTTTATTTTTTTTGTGTTGTAGGTATTTGAAGAGTTTTATTCAAAAAGTACGAAGTTGGAATTTGAATAGTGCTAAAACTTGGGCTGCTTGAATTTAATCTGGAGTGCAAAATGAAGTACTGAGTTGGGCTGTAACAGAATTGGCTAGGAATTGTATGTTTACTAGGTGGGCCCATTGGTTCACAATAGTTTGTAAATAGTGAGCCGAGAGTTTTTTTTTTTTTTTTGGATGACCAAAAGGTTAATCAGATTTTTTAGGGAATTTGGGGAGTACCTTGGGGCCCACTGGTGATTGATAAAAGGAGGAAAGAAGGGTTTTGCAGGACATCTCTTTTTTTACGTTGTCAGAGGACGGAACAAACGAGGGCGGCCAAGATCTGATTTTCCACTGACGAAACAGAAAAAAATTGCAAACAAGAAAAGTTTCGACTGAAGGGGAACAAAGAACTGGGACTGCAAGACTTTGGTTCCGAATATTGGTTACTTTTCTTCTGCGTTTTTCTTTTCAAGTTCTTATAATTTTGTTCAAGTATTCACAGTTAGGTAACTCGTATCGATTTCTGTTCTTCATTAAAGTTATTTGTTTGTGTTTGTTTAGTATTGATCTCTCGTTTATTTTTCATCTCACGTAATAAAAAGCATGATTAATTCTAAGGTTTATTTTGCTTTTTGTTTAATAATGTGTGAGTAGTCATATAGGTAGGGTCACGAGGTGATTACCACACCGTGACTAGTTTAGGCACTGCTCTTTTTATCAAACAATGAAAGAATGATTTTAGATTGAAAAATACTTCCCGCGGACGAACCCGGGCATTGTCGGAGCCCATGTGAACGGAGGAACGGGGGTCCAAAACTCATTCTCCGCTGCGCATGGGTATACGGCGACCATAGGGTCTCGCGTCTTGCGGGGTATCTTTTTCAATCTAAAATTAAACGTTTTTAAGAACTCCAAACAGAGCAGGATAATCCGGACTAGTTACAAGTGCTATGAACCCTACGACTGTACCTTCCTTTTATTTATTTGAAAGAATACATCAATTTGTTAGTTTTTATTAATCTCAACCAAATCGACAAAGGGTGGCTACCTAAGAGCCCGTTTAAATTAGTAACAACCCGAAGTTCCACAGCACACACTTCACAGTCCTTAGTGGATTCGACTCCGGTCTTACCGGATATTGTACTACATCAGTCTCAGCCCTACACTTGGGGCAACCCATTATTTTAGGTCAAGGAATCGGTCAAGCAGTGTGATATATTTGAAAGGGTGTAGGTATATCCTTAAAAGTTGGTAAACACACATGAGCTATTGGAATTCAATCTCAACCATTGCAACAACTTATCTTTTGTTAAAGCAAGAAAAATGTAGAAGTATCAAAGGAAATTAACCAATATTCGACATCCTCAAACACACATTTTACAACTTTATAGCTTAGTCTCTCCGATTCTTATGAATATATGGTCTTCTAAGTTAACAGAGGGAGGAAAAGATACTTATAGAATCATTGTTGCTAGTGACGACGGTGGTTTCAATGGGCACACTTTCTTGGTTTTGCATTTGGGGATCGCATCGGCAAGGGGTTGATACTTTGATGTTCTCTACAATCCAATTCTTCGATCCTCTCAGTTTTCCATTCACTTGTTAAATTTTGCCTGCATTGTCACAAAATGTTGTTAGAGTTCTAAGAACAACAATAGATTTGTACATGCACACGATAAAATCTAATTAAAGAGATGGTAGAAACACGATAAAATTTGAACGTTAAATTAGAAGAGGAAAAATCTCTGCTTGACAATAGCAATAATCGATAGATGTAGATACGAAAAGAATTTCAAAATTAAGACTTCCATTTTAGGAGAGGTGTGAAAACGAACTTATTAGTAGGAGATAAGACTTACATTTTAGGGAAATTAACAATCCCAAACAAAATGCTCTGTTGGCCAATAATCAAGTAATATAGAACATGCTAATCTGTTTTGAAGTCCAACTTACCGATTTAATCTTATATCCAATCAGGTAAAGCCACTTGGTGCTCTTACAGCTTTCCTCACAAGTACACCCTTTTTCTACTTAACATGAAGTATAGATTCGCAAAGTTTATATTGCTTGAAAAAAAGTAACTATTGTTTATGAAAGAGTAATACACATGCAACCATAGAGCCAATGCCAGTTAGGAAAGCACAGTAGAAAAAGGTAGAACCAAAAACCCAAACAGTAAAGGGATAACAAGAATACTTAGGCATTTGGAAAATTGACATCAAGTAGCTGTCCTAATGTGATCATGAGGAATGGGTTCTGCAAGTGCGACTTGTGTTTTGAAAGAGCCACAGAAACTTGTTGCATAGTGGGTCGGCACTGCGGGTTAAGGTGCAAGCATGCAAGTGCAATCTTTACAGCAAGAACCACTGCTTCCTCCTCTTGATTCCTTGGTAGTGGGAGCCGTTTGTCCAATACATCCTTCAACAGAATACCATAAGAAGATGGTGGTGACGAATCCAAAGATGATGAAGAAAGAGAAGACATGAGATCCCCTGGATGCCTCCCCATTACAACTTCCAGTGATAAAACTCCAAAGCTGTAGACGTCTAACTTTTCATTCACCTCCATTGTGTAAGCAAGTTCTGCCCAAGAAAGGAAGGGTACAACAAACAGGGAAAAAAACTACTAAAAAATTATAGAGGAGGCTTAGGAATTAGCATATTCAACACAAAAACACAACACTATATTGGTAGCTAAGATGAATTGTGTAAGTACCTGGAGCAGCATATCCCAAGGTGCCTGCAAAGGAAGTCCAATTTGATGACTGCAGGTTTAGAAGTCTTGCAGTTCCGAAATCAGATAGGTAAGCGACATCTTCTAAGTTTAGCAGAACATTCTTGCTCGATATATCCCGATGAATGACTGGGGGTGAACATCCATGGTGCATGTATGACAAAGCATCTGCCAAACCTTTAACAACATTTATCCTCTTATCCCAATCCAAACTTAGTGCTTCTTCCTCACAGCTTAGTTTCTTGTCCAAGGTCCCCCCTTCCAAGAACTCATAAACCAAAAATGAGTGTCGTGCATGTGAACAGTAACCCAAAAACCTTATGATATGCCGATGTCGTATCTTTGTCAATGCATGAATCTCACTCATAAAACTTACCAGATTAGCCAACTCGCCATCTTGGGAAGGAGGGTACTTTTTTACAGCGACAACTTGACCACTCGGCAGCTCAGCTCTGTAAACAGTGCCATATCCACCTACTGCAATGCAATGCTTGTCATTGAAATCCTCTGTCGCTTGGATTATGTTTTCATACACCAATTTTCCATCGAAGCTCCAAATCCCAAACAAATCTTTATTACTTGCTTTGTTTGGCTCAATTTCGTTGTCTCTCATTTTGTTGCGATGGATCAGAAAAGTCATAGCAACAATAAGAAATAAAATACCCAACAAAGGAACTACAACAGGAAGCACAATTTTTTTATGATTTCGCCCTTTATCTCCATTATTCTGCTTTAGTGAGCACGGCATCAAACTAGTTTTATTGCCACATAGTCTATCATTATTTCGATATGCTTGAAATGAAGCATCTTCAAATGCTTTTGTGTTGGGCAGAGGACCCTCCAAGTGATTGTAAGATATGTCAACCGACGTTAAACTTGACATCCCGTTGAAAGAGGAAGGGATTGAACCAGACAAGAAGTTGTGGGAGAGATTTAGTATCTCTAACCTTTTCAAGCTCCCAATCCCTGATGGTATCTCACCTGTTAATAAATTATTTCCAAGATCGAGATTTTCAAGAAACTGTAATTTTCCTAATTCAAAAGGAATACTCTCCCTGAGAAGATTTCTGCTCAATTTCAAGTTCAGAAGATTTACACAGTCACCCAACTTCTTTTGAATAGGTCCACTAAGATTGTTTCCAGACAAGTCTAGATGCTGAAGACTAGACAAGCTTCCAATTTCTGGTGGAATATCGCGTGAAAGTTTGTTATTGCTAAGAGTAAGATTGAACAATAAAACCAACTTTCCCAAATTCTTTGGTACCGCGCCAACTAGATGATTTGAAGAGAGGTCGAGCAACCGTAACTGAGTTGCTCTTCCAATGCCAGGTGGAATGTTTCCGGAAAGGTCATTGTTGGAGATCTTTAGGCTAGTCAGATTGGGAAACTGATCCCATTTGTGCCAAAGATCGCCATAGAAATTATTGTGACTGAGATCTAGATAATCAAGTTTTGGGAATGCCTCAAAAGCTTCTGATAAATGCCCCGTCAATTGGTTTTGATCAAACCTAACACGAAGTAACTCACTGCAATTTCTCAAGCTATTCGGGATACGACCAGTTAAATAGTTATATGCTACGAGAAGTCGTTTGAGGGATCCATGAACGCACATATACGGCGATAGATGACCGGTGAGCTTGTTGGAGCTTATATCAAGAACCAGTAGATATCTAAGATTGTGTAGTTCTCGAGGGATAGATCCAGAGAGAGAGTTCACGCAAAGGATCAACCATGTCAGGTTTGTCAAGTTCCCTATTGAAGCAGGGATTGGTCCCGTGAGATTATTCTTGGACAATATAAGGTTAGTGAGAGATCTTAGCAATCCTACTTCTTGAGGGATAGATCCAGAGAGAGAGTTCTCGTAAAGGGTCAACCATTTCAAGTTTGTCAAGTTCCCTATTGAAGCGGGGATTGATCCCGTGAGATTATTCTTGAACAATACAAGGTCAGTGAGAGATTTTAGCAATCCTACTTCTTGAGGGATAGATCCAGAGAGAGAGTTCTCGAGAAGGTACAACATTTTCAGGTTTGTCAAGTTCCCTATTGAAGCGGGGATTGATCCCTTGAGGTTATTCCTGTACAATGCAAGTTCAATGAGAGATCTTAGCAATCCTACTTCTTGAGGGATAGATCCATTGAGAGAGTTCTCATTAAGGGTCAATGTTGTGAGGTTTGTCAAGTTCCCTATTGAAGTGGGGATTGATCCCGTGAAATTGTTCCTTGACAATTCAAGATCAATGAGCGATCTTAGCTTTCCTACTTCTTGAGGGATAGATCCAGAGAAAGAGTTCTCGTAAAGGATCAATGATGTGAGATTTGTCAAGTTCTCTATTGAAGCGGGGATTGATCCCGTGAGGTTATTCATTGACAAATCAAGTTCAACGAGCGATCTTAGCATCCCAATATCTTTCGGAATTGTTCCCGAAAGATGATTGATGGACGCATTAAGAGATGCGAGTCTAGAAAGGCTGCCAATCTGAGAGGGAATGGTCCCATATATTAAGTTGTTGGACAGATCAAGTTTCACTAGATGTGGTAACGAAGAGAAGTTAAGACCGGAAAGCGTACCTCTCAAACCAATACTATCAAGGGTTAAATTGGTTACTTTACTGGCGTCGTTGCAACCAATTCCGACCCAAGTGCAATGACTAGTTTCATTCCATGATGAAAGGAGAGATTGGCTTTGATTGTCAAGGCTAGCTTTCCACTTCAAGAGAGCGACTGCTTCGCTTTGTTTTGCAACTGTATTAGTTGCGGGAGAAGCACGAGCAACGGCAGAATCAGATGAAGAGACAAATGGAATTAGGATGATAACAAAGACAAAGATGATTATGGAGTGAAGTGCTTGGAAATTGGGTGCTCTTTTAGGTTGGGATGCCATGGTTGGTTTCTTACGACAATTAATTAAGCTAGGAGTGGCAGTTGTTGCATGCATAGAAGGATCGATGAAAGCTTTAATTAAATGTACGTCCTTTGTATGGGGGGACTATTTATAGGAACATGTACTAATTAATAGCAACCCCCGTACGTAACGATCGAAATTTCTTCATGACTCATTAGTCAAGTCGTCTAGCTCTCTTTTTTCCTTTTCTTTTCTTCTAATTAATTTCCTGCTCATCCATTCGCCCTACACAAAAATCACAAGTCAAGTTCGCCGGTCCCATAAACATGTCAGATAAAGTTTCAAAAATCATGCAAGATACTATATATGCCAATAAACACGGAATCAACTTACCATGCGTGGAGGGGTAGATTAGACGTTGGGCGCCCGGGTCACTTTTATTTTTCCTAACTCAAAGAAGTACTGATAGTCTTAATATCTACAACACATGTTTTCGATTTGTGGAAATTCTGCAGTTGTCTGGGCCAAAACGAGGATGACTGATGAGAATAATTAGTAGAAGTGGTCGAAATATCACTATCACGGGGCATGTGCAGCCAATTAACATGGAATATTATATCAAATTCCTACACGGCATTTGAGAAGAACTGGGAGCTTTCTGCCAATTATGATCACCATAAATGTTCCAAGCCCCCATATGGTATCTATTTTGGTCACCCCTCCTCCCCCCTTGGAGGCCTCTGGGAGGCAAGAAGAGAGGCCCAAGATTATTCAAATGCTTTTAATAACTATTAGGTAGCCTGTTGCAATTCACAATGTGTAGCGCAACACATAATCTATAAAAAAAAATTAAGGTATTATTAACTTTTGTCAGTATGAACCAATAATCTATAAAAAAAAATTAAATTTTTAATTTTAGTTTCTTTAATTTGTCGATACGAACCAATAATCTATATTAACTTTTTTTTATTTCTTTTGTCGATATGAACCAATAATCTATAAATAAATAAAAAGGCATTATTAACTTTTGCAAAAAAATCATGCAGATAAAAAAGGTGATGTTATATTATTAAGATAAAAAGAAAGTGATCCTGCGACATTGCTCCCTCCATCCCATATTGCTCGCCCTTTTTAGGAACCGTCCATTTTGCACGCAAAAACAACTTATTTATGAGTTTTTTTTTTAAAAAAAATGCATCAATTTTTTCTTGTCAATGAGATCTTTAAATTGCTGCAAAAATTTTGAAAGAAAATTCGTGCTAATACATTACTTTTTCTAAAATACACGGTTTCAAAAAAATGTGAGCAATTTGGGACAAATGGATTATTAGCTTTTACATGTCTGACTTGCTTCTCAAATATTTAACTTTCTCCTTGTATTGGAAACAACACCACTTCATTGAGGGCAAATGGTCTAGCCAAAACCCAAAACTTCTGTCCAATAAATTTTCTCCATCTATCTATTTCTCTCCACTCATTAGTCTAAAAAATCTAACTCAAAACCCAAACCAAACCATGTTTTGGGGATTTTAGAACTATAATTATTTTATGTCCCCACCACTGTCCGGTAATTTCCCTCAGTTGTTTCAGATCAATCATGGACAACAATGCCCTTTTGAAATGCTCCAAATTGCACACAAATTGGACTTAATTGTGTCATGTTATATGTAATTGGCTGTGTATTATATGGACTTTTATTGCATTGAAAATGAAAGGTCTTTAAGTCTTCAGTTGTTACTGTGAAAGAGGAGTGATCATCTCCAAAAAGGAAATTCATTAAGGTGTTATGCATTCCAGTGTGAGCTAGATCAACTGCAGCACTAGAGTGAGTAGTAGGCTCACCACCTAGCTGGACAGTCTGATCTTAATCAAGTATGCATAGTCGTAGCGTCCATACTTCCCGAGACTCCAATTTATATTGGCTAATAACAAGGGTTAAGAATATGCTTATTTTTTTGATGCTTATCATACAGTTAAATTTGTTCCCCGGCCTGTTGTTTTCTTGAAGCTTTGGGCCCTTTTGCCATTCCATGACACTCTCCACTGGCTAATTAACTGTCATGGGATGATTTGAATTAGTCTTTTTAAGGCTATCCCCTCCTGTACGTACCAATCGAAAACGACATAGGGAGGACTAGTCTGCTTCCAAATAGACAATTCGATTGGCAAAGAAACAAAAAAGATTATTCTTGTTGAATTTACAACTAATTAAGATCAACAACAATAACTATTACAGTTGTTTCGATCTCAAGTGCATTAAAAATTTAGTTAATGCAGATTTTCGATAATTAACTTTTTTTTTAACAAATTCTCTCATACAAAATTCCCACAAATTAACTGTCTGTCTTTGTTCGACATCTCATTTTGTTTTTTGGGGAACCATATAAAATCATTTGAATGCGGTTAACCCATTCTTGAAAATAGACTTGAATAATATCACAAAGCAGATCAAGGCTTTAACCACAACTTTTAAACTAGTCAATATTTTTTATTTTTTTTAATTGATTGATAAAGGAAACAAAACTCACATAGAATGATACGTTGTTGAAAATTTTCGTGGTATGGAGCAGTAAAATTTATAGGAACACGATTCATCACATATGCAAATAGTGAGCTTGAGATAAGTATAATGCGTACAATGTAATTTCCATCACACATTAGGTCTTTCAAACTTTCTAATCTGTTCTCAATAACAACTTATCGTGCATGGACTGGTAGACTTGATGTTGGGCTCTGCCCGGGTCACTTTGTTTTCTCCCCACTCAAGGAAGTACTACAGTTGTTTGGACCATCAGAAGATGATTGATGAGAATAATTTGCAGAACTCGCCAAAATTGATCGATATCAATGGGCATGTGCAGCCAATTAAGATGGAATATATCATCAAATTACTACACAGCAATTGGGAAGAATTGGGAGCTTTCTGTCAATTATCACCATCAATTTTCTGGGCCCCAATGGATTTGACTATGGTGGCTATTTTTTTTTTTTATAACCGGATGTCTGGGATATCTTGCTCGCACCTCGACTAATTCCAAGGCCCTGAAAGTAACGACCAAGCATAACCCCCAATGGCCCAAGGACTATGGTGGCTATTGGCTGCCTTCTCTGCCCTTGGAGGACTCTGGGAGGCAAGAAGAGATGGCAAAAATTATTCAAATGCTTTTAATAGCTATTATTACTAATAAAGCTACATCTACCTTGTAAATTTTCTCTACAATTATTACTCTTATTTCTCTATCTATTTCTCCATTCTTATTATCTCAAAAACCTCCCTCAAACCAATTCAGGTTCTACTCGTTTACAAACTAGCCGAATTCAAACTCGAGTTTTAGACTCATTTAGTACGTAAACGAGTCGAGTTCGAACGTCACAAATCCCGGATCGGCTCGAACATTAAATTTTCATCGTATGGAGGAGTGAGTATTTATAGGAACATGGTTAAATATTCATCACATCTGTAATTAAATCCAAAGCTTAATTTTGAGATAAATTGAATACATGCGTACAATGAAATGAAATTTCCATCACACATTAAGGCTTCCAAAAAAGTTCTAATCAGTTCTCAATATCTACTTGTCGTGCGTGGTGCATGGGGTAGACTTGTCACTTTTCTAGTAGGATGGTAGGTGCAGCAGACAATGACCATAAGGGAGGAACAAGTGTTACCATTGGGCTACAAGCCCGTTGGAAAACAGACCGAAACCACTCCACAAATTCCATAACTTCAATTCTCTGTTCTTATCGTTGTGTTTCTGCTAGTTTTTCTCTTATGAAAGAGTACGAACATGGTTGTGTTTGCTGGGCAATTCCACCGAGTGGTGTGCGTGGACAAAGGTTTTAAATAACGGTTTTGGGGCACGTAATAGTAATGTTTGAGGTGTAATGGTATCAAGAGTATCAAAAGATACGTATTGGGAATCGGTTGTCGTGATCGTGAATTTTTAAAAATCATTTTTGAGGGGAAAAAAATTTTAAGTGCCAAAATCACCCGTAATAGTTGAGTATCGGCCGTAATAGTGAATCGGAAATGGACCATTACGTAATGGGAACCGGCCGATACGCATGCGAATTTCTCTCCCACCGGTATATTGGGGTGTGAAGGCATCAAGAAGCCCAAAAACGTTATGCAATTTTAAATCCTTAGTGTAGAACTGTGTAAACCATTGTATCCTAAGAGACAAACACTGGTTGTAACCTCAACCACCATTCTGTTTAATGCTTTTGTCTTACTTTATGGTGTTTGGACTAAATGTTATTTTGTAATGGGCTATTTTATTTTGTTTTGTAATTGGGCTCTCTTAATCGGCTAGGGCCCAAGTTGCTTGTGTAAGGAACCCCAAATGTTTAAAGTCATTTGGAATGAGAGAAGGGCAAGTAGTAGCCCCATTTTGCTGCCCTCTTTTCGTTCTCTTTTCTGGTGCTATCCAGAGAGCAGCCTCTCTCATCCCGTTTTCTGCCGTGAATACGCTGCCCCCATTACACCCATTTTTCAACAATAGTTCTTAGGGAAAAGCCAACATGCTAGAGGCAACAAATCTATTTTAAGGCCATTGTGTGTAACATGGGTCTCGGATGGGATATTTCCGATTTTCCTTTAACGATTCAATCTGTTATGTTTTCCAAATTTTGAAGTTTCGTACATGTATAGAACTTAGAGATGTATTCATCGAGAGTCTCAACCAAATCGAAATGCTTGGAGGGAACAAATAGCTAAAAGGCAGGACTATATCGAGATGTATTCATACTTACTTTCCTAACAATCTTAAAAGACTGGACTAAATCGCAATGCTTGGAGGGAACAAATAGCTAAAGAATATGAAAAACCCTAGATCGCTTGACCTTAAGTTAGTGGAGGAATTTAAGGAATTTTTGGATGGAATTCGTAAGTTCAGATCTTAGTTTCTGGTCTTTGGAGGTTTTTTCTCATCCAAGCTTTGGCTGGATGTTTTGTTTTTGTTTCATTTTTTTCTCGTTCTGCTGAGAAGCATTTTGCCTCTCTTATTTTTCCTCGATGTACCCTTTCGAGCTTGATAAAATTTCGTTTGCCGAGAAAAAAAAAAAACCTAGATCACTTGGACCTTACAGAATACAAAATGAGTTGTGTCTAGCATCGAAAAAGGATTACATTGTATAGTGCAGGATATAAAATCCAGCCTTAATAGTCGATGTGCGACTTGAGGACTTGGTCACTGCATGCCAATAAACTATATGTTCACACAGTGCATTTACACAAAAAATTTCTTACTTTTGATGACTCTGTATGTCAGAACCAGTTTACGCGCACCTCATCTAATCCCTACAAATGATCAATCCCATCATCTACCATCAAGTTGACCCGTTAAAATAGAAATAACCGTGTATCATTTAAGAACATACTTGAAGTGGATATAAGACCAAAGAAGACAGTGGAATAATATTCATCCAACTATGCCTTCATCAAATGTGTGAAGAGTAAACTCAATTTCATATATAAACTCACTAGTTTACTAGCTTGGAAGTCTCAACCAAATCCCTTTCTGTTACCTTCGATTATTCGATGTAAATGAGAAGAACAGTAACCAACAAAAATCCTAGGGAAACTATTGTTTTGGAACCCATGTCGCTCAATTACTAGATGATTAGTGACTACTCTTTCAAATTACACAAAGATTGAATAAGATTTAAGTACAATTTTGATGCCCCCGACGGATCATCCCAACCATAGTTCGAAATCTCAGTATCTGGCGCCATAACAGTATCGGTTGCGATGTCATGGTTTCAGGGCATATAAGTACTGGCGTAACAGAATCAGTAACCAGAGGAGTGAATATTTAAAAATTTCACACAACGTAGGGAAAATTACCATCTACGTTTTTTTTTCCCCTTCAAAATCACATTTATTGGGATTTATAATGGTATTTGGCTTCTTTTTTTTTATATTTTTTGTATCTCTGTCCCATATATTTCGTATTTTTGTGTTAACTTTGAGCAGTTTTGAAATTAATTTTGCATGAAGTAATTATGACGCACTGCAAACCACGCAAATCTTTTAGTCCAAAGTGTATCACGTGACAACAGATTATCTATCTACTAAATTACTACTGGAAAAACATGACCTAAAATTCACCACCAGAATCTCTGAAACCATCAAAGCACTGAACAAATTAAGAACCTCTGAAACAATCAAATCAGTCAATAAAGTTGATATTTTATATTGATTCTAAGGTCCAAAAAATGATATCCTTTACTCCTTTTCCTTCAATTATGCAAAGAAAACACATGCACTGCACATCAAAGATTTTGGCCAAATATCGACCACAACAGCCATTATGTATCGGCCGATACCGTTGCATATCACCGATGTGTGATTTTCATTCACAACACAATATCGACCACATCAGATATCAGTACCCACCGAACCGATACATTTCGGCTGATACCGATACATATCACTGATATTTCACACCATGATCCCAACATATTCAGGTTGAAGATGCTAGGATGCTACTAGTGCCATGCATAGTTGTCAAATCGAGAATCGAAATTGTCATTTTTCGAATCGTGAATCACTCTGATTCGGCCATGACTTCTATAATGCATAGAAACCTATGCTTATTGATTAGGGTAACAACAATATATACTACAAATGAAAGATTTAGGCCTAAATCAATAAAAACTTTCTTCTAAATGATGATTTGATAATAACGTGGAGTATTAGGTAAGTTGCTTCTATTGCAACTACCAAGAGATAATGATTCTTAAAGCCTACTTATGGTTCTTTTTGTAACCCTTAGAAGGTCTATAGGGTTATTATATTCCATTTATCTTCCTGATTTTCGATTCACTCTCGTAATAAATCTCTTTTTCTTGTTATCTATCCATATAACATAGACAAAAGATGACATATAACAATACTAAAGACCTTAAAAAAATATTTGAACCATTTTCAAACAACAAAAGACGTAAAACAAGAGTAAAAAATGAATTTCAGAAGTTTTAAGTGAATCGAACGATTCACCGATTCGCTTACGATTCACAGCTATTTCCGATTCGGCAACCTATTCGTATCAATTACCCACCGAATCGTATCGAATCGTACGATACGAATTGTGAATCGTACAATTCTGACAACTATGGTGCCATGCTCAATCACATCTACCGTTAAGCTAACCAAACCGCTGATAACTTAGCTTGACTGGGAGCTGAACAACTTGAAGATCAAGTTATCATGGATCAAATTCCCCCTCAGCCAAAGAGTTAGTGATTGCTAACTGTATGAGAGCCAGCAGATTAGAACCTAGGCCCTTTTGTTAGGTGTTTCTAGTTTATGCTACTGAAGTGGTGTTATGACTCTGTTCCTCTAGTTTACTTTATGGATTTCCGAATTACCCCAAGAAAAAAAAAAAAGAATCTTCCGAGTTCATACAGTGTCTACTTATCACATATAAAAGGTGATAAACCAGATACAGTTCAGAGCATCTCCAATCCACCCAAAATAGAGGATGGATGTGACACATTGAGGGAAGATTTCATAATTTATTCTCTTTTTTCTTCACTTTTTGTACTTTTTGGGAGAATTTTTGAGGGACCCACCGTCCTTTTTAGAATTTGGTCCTCCAAAAGTAAATTTGGTCATCTAAAAATGAAGGGCCAAAAGTAAATTTGGAGTACAAAATTCCTCCAAACTCTAAAAAGGACGATGGGTCCCTCAAAGATTCTCCCAAAAAGTACAAAAAGTGAAGAAAAAATGGAATAAATTACAAAATCTCCCTCAATGTGTTACATCCATCTTCTATTTTGGAGGAAATGGAGATGGATTGGAGATGCTCTCAAGGGATAGAAACAAGAGGATCAAGCGATTCAGACAACTCAATTTGTATCTTCATTAGAAGCTTATTGATGAATAAAGTAGACGGCTACCAAATTTCAAGTAATTGCCAATTTAGCTCGAAAATAAGGTAAAGGAACAGAATATCATACCTTTAGAAGGGTTATGTGAGCTCAAAAGAAGAGTAAAAGAAACCATGGATAGGGCTACAGGCTACCAATTTCCTCATTATCCTTCCCCTAAATTTGTTGCCTAGCTTTCAGTCTCTTATGAAGGTAATGGTATACTTTTATATAGGCCACAGAGTCTATGTATAGGGTGCTTAAATAATGATAGATAGCAATCGATAAACACACACACAGAGGCACACACATAAACTAAATGCATGGGCAGGCATGAAAAAATTACCATTTGTGGAAACTTGCCTATTATTGAACTGGTACAAGCATAAAATAAAAGTCTTCAGGCTGTTAATCAGGGCCTATTTCTGAGGAGGAGACGACAAGGCGGACGTCTAAGGCTTCCAAAATTCACACAAAAAATAGGTCCCTTTCAGTGTAAATCAAAATACAAGTTACAGCTAAATCAGTTCTGAAGTTCAGTGCCCTGAGTCTGGGGTTCGAGATCTCTAAATACCCGGTCTTGTTTTGCGCATCGCTTTATAATGGTTCGAAATGTTAAAAGATGATGTCTGGTCTAGTGTTTATGGCAGCTATACCTATGTACCAAGTCTCTGGGTTCAATAAAATATAATACCCTGTCTTGTTCGTACTATCTACTCGTTCATACTTCTAATTTTGGTTTTGATATTTATAAAATGAGGAATTGACGTAGATGTGATTCTAAATATAGAATAGTTGAAATAAACGTGTTAATAATTACGTAAGATTTGATTCTGAAGATAGAAAAGTTGACATATACAGGTTAATTATTATGGAACGCTATACATGTAAGTTAAAAAAGAACATTAAATTACTGTGAGGTATGCATCTAAATACGAACAATCAATAAGTATACAATAATCTTAAAAAAATATTGTGCAACTCCTATATAAATAAGTGTACAAGGGAGGGTCTTTACGGGGGTGGCTTCACCTATTTGTCAACTCTTATAAAGAAATGGAAACTAATAGTTAACAAATGATTGGAACTTTCCTTATTAAACTAATTTCACATTCCTTTCAAAAAAATAATAATTTCACATTGGATATTGATGAATGCAGTGACTCTTCTCAGACAACCACACGTGGGTAGGATGTAAGAGCATCCAGTTAAAAGTCTTTTTGAGCTAATGAACATCAACAACTAAGCTTATATAGAATGCACACAGAAAATATAGTTCAAATTATACCGGTTACTATTACCAATAGAGAAACCACCATATGTAGAAGTAGTCAACTCTCAGAACTATAATCAGACTGGAGTTCTGCTCGCGTTTGCTGCATGAGTATTTTTTCAACAGCATCCACAAAGCTTGAAATATTTTGTCGGATTTGCACATCCAATGAGTTTGCCACTTCCTGGTAATGGTAGGAAAATGGGAAAACAGGAAAAACAAACATCTAAAACACCACCAATGAGAAATAAAGTCGTCAACGCCTTTGAGGTTATATATTCTAGATTGAAATGAAACAAATGATACAACAAGAAATGAACTACAGTTCAGATTTATGATGAAATACTGACATATGGCAGATCAACCAAAACCGACAAAGAAAAACATGAATAACAATTTTTTTTTTTGATCGGCCATAGTAACATTCAACTGATATATGTTTTTTTTTTTCCTTTTTTTGTCCGGTAAGAACATTCAACTGATATATGTTGCTGAACTTTATATGAGGAGCAAATCTACAAACACACCTTTAAAATACAACTCCGGACACAACCGAGTCTGGAACCGTAAGATGCACATGGATTCACAAACATCTAACGGTTCCCAAACACAGTTGTGTCCGGAGTTGTGTTTCAAAGGTGTATTCATCGAGTAATTGATATGAGAATAAGGTGTACTTCCGTTCAGCAATTTAAGGATGATCCAAAATAAGGGGTGGAAACTACAAGAATACTTTATCCATTCAAAGAAACTAAATGGATGATACTACCCACCTCAACTTTGCAGAGAAAGCTCAATGAAATTTCCTTTGAATACTGACTTGAGCTCTTGAGTGATATCAGCTTGAGAGCGTTATTTGATACTGGCCAACCTTGAGACATCTTAATGAAAGCATCAACTCCTCCCACCATATGAGCAACTATTATCTCATCCCTGTCTATATACTCAAAGGAATGCCTGCAGTTGTATCACATGCTCATTAGTCATGAATCATATTCTCGAAAATCAATGATATTATTCTACGGTATAGAACAGGCAATTATATCAGCTATTACAATTGAACTTGCTTGGAATTCAAACTTTCATGGGCTTTAAAACATCAAAATTCTGGTATGAGAAAAACAACCGCAGAAAAAACTCAATCGCACATATCAAGTTCTGCACATTTTGTGTCAATTCTACTTGTCATCATTTTAACCAACAAAACCTAGTGGTCCATTCCTAAGGTACAAATGAGGTTGAAAATGCTCCTAAGGATGTGATCAAGTTGTGCACATTTCCATGAACCTTCACTTGCATCTCATGCAAATTCATTACTGCTTCTCTTTTTCGTCATGAGGAGCATTCAAGAAAGGAGCATGGGTTTTATAGCTGCTCAATACATTTTGACAATTTTCCTACTACCACGGAATCTAAGTGAAATCAAACTATCTGTCGAAATGTTTCAGAATCCATCCAAGCACATACAGTTCTCTTTGTTGTTTAAAACATTAACATGACCACCGTGGAGCAGATGAAACTCTGCTCTTTGAACAGACGGATAAATGTGGTTAAGTCTATAGGATAACAAATTAGACACCTCAGCACTCACATCAAAACAGGAAAACTTTCAAGGAAAAGCTCATATTATTCATGAAATTTCAGAACTCAAAGCTATCCAAATACCACAAACATAAATCTTACCTTGACTTATTTGCAAACTTCACCAGCAATCGCCTTAGCGTGCATAGAACAATTCTATCTTGAACTCTTCGTACAAACCACTCCAATGGAGACCTCATCTCCAGCATTGACATAGTTGAAAAGAAATGCCTGGAAGCAACAGAAAATATAACACTCACCAGAAACAAAACCAATGAAGTAACTAAATATCAGATCCCATAACCCCAACCAAGTATCCATATACTGATATACTTCCATCAAAAATGATGTTTAAAGAAAAATAATAGACAGACCTCACGCCAATTGGATGTCTACATATTAACATTTACAGGAGTATCTATCAGAAGGCATATAAAACAGCCCAACTTTAAAGTTTCATTACCAGATAATAAAAAAATTCAAAATAGGGAAGCCTTGAGTCAACATTGCTTAAAGCGTTCGAGAGAAGCACACAAATCCATCACAAGGCCAAGAAGTTATGGTTGGAAACTTGGAACATGAATAATAAGACAACTAGAAATCCGTCGGAGAAAAGGAGAAAACCCACAAATTTGAAATGTTTACCCTTCTTCAATGGCTTTTGCCAAAACAAAGAAACAATACGAACACAAGGGTCTGGTTTTATTGGGGGGGAGGGGGAGGTGGTTATCGGCAAAAAAGAGGTTTCCATATCATTAAATGATACAAAAGAGAAACCCTATAGTATAGTATACCAAGGAGCGTCATACAAAGAGGACTAGCTCAACCTATCACTACATCTCACCTCACATTTTTTTTTATAAGAAAAACAAGAACAACCACCTAAATCCCCATTGGCAAGATGCAAACATCAACCTAGCGAGTTCAACCCGATAGCACCTAAGCCCAAGAAAGGGCCAGGCCTTGCAACCTAATTGGGCCAAGCCCATTTGCAAAAGGCCTGCCCACATCAGCCTGCCAAACCCTACAAATAACCTAAGCAGACAAACCAAACTCTCCGCCTCCAACACCACTTCCACCACCACCACCAGCAGCCCACCTGCCCGCCGAAACCCGCCGCCACAAAGACACCCCACCCAACATCATCCACTGCACCAAAGACCAGCATCGCTGCCAGCAAACATCGCCGACCGCATCAGCCACCATCGTCCCAAATCACCCAGCCATGGCTGCCGCCTCAAGGACTCCCCTTCGCCGTCGTACCAGGCCAACACCAGTTGCCGGACTCCCCGTCGCCGTTAGGCATAAACCGGTTTCACCCAAGAGTCGAAATCGTCGAGTCGTCGCAATGGAACGGCTGCACTCGGCTAACTGCACGTGAAGATGAATAGCCTCGAGGGGGGAGCACACTAGCTGACTCAAATCGCCAATTGCACCCAACATCAATCCACTAACCAAAGCAAGATTGCTGCCGCCACCGGATAGCACCCACCACTGTCCAAAACTCAGCCTCCAGAACAGCCATATGCCGTTAAGCCCTGACCCGAGGTTACCCAACAGTAACGTCAGCAGCTGTTCGAGGAAAGCCGGAGCAGATCGGAAAGGGGGACAGCGGGGGGGGGTGGGCGGCGGGGAATAAAGAAATCAGATTGCAAGAAAGGAGAGAGAGAGAGACACGGGGGGGGGGGGGGGGGGGGGGGGAGAGGCAGGCCGGCAGTGGCACCCCCCCACCCCAAAGCAGAAACCCTAGTTTGCTGTTCGAGAGAGGAGAGGAGGGGCCAGGAGTAGGAGAATAGGGTCTACTGTTATGTACCATAAAGAACTCACATCTTTGCAATTTACATATTGGAACTTGCATGCCTAAGTAATATATTAAAACTAGAAAATTTGCACTTGATCCAAAATCAGGTAAAAATAACCAGAATTATCGGACTTCAAAAGTAAGGGATGTATTAGATTCAAATGGGCAATGCACTAAAGCAAACACTAGTAAAATAATCACAAAACGACTTGCGCTGATACTTCATGCTTGCACTACATCGAACACTTGAATTAGTGAAACTTTAAGTCCAAAGGGTTCAACAGATATCTGGCCATCGTAGAGGAGTGACATCTCCGAGACATAATCCTAAAAAAACAACACCATACCTTACCTTGGAAAAGAATCAGCATAGGCAGTACATCAGATGAACTTAAAGCAAAAAAGAAATCAAGATATGTATGGCAAGAAACCTACCTGAAAGATTTTGTCGCATCAATCAGTTCACCAATGTATACATCATTTGGGAAAATCTGTAGACATCACAAACAGCAGTGAGAAAACCCAGAACCTGTAAAAATTTGGAGCCAATGGCCGCAAACACAACAATATAATATGCATGGCATGAATTTTCGGAGCCACAATTAAAACACAACATATGAGATTTTTAGGCAACACGAATCTGCTGATTTAATTCCTATAAACCTCAAGAGTGTGCCTAAAAGCAAAACAAACCTCGTACTCAGCCTGTCATTACTATAACAACACCTTCCGTGCATTTTATATAAACTTGGACAAAATACTATCAGAAAACTGTAAGCAAACATTCTCTGGTTATTAAAGCGGAGCGGCATAACATCAGAATGATGTTTGGTGAAGGTGGTGTCATACTTTCACAGTTTCACATTGTTATATCTCAAATTCTGCTTGAAGGAAAGAGATTTAGGTATCAAAAGCTTGTTAATATATGTGCATGAGCTAATTGTGGCGAAAGCCTATTATACCAAGTTACCAACAACAAAAAAAGGTCACACAACAAGCACGGTCAATGTTCAGTAGAAGCAGTACACATTGTCAGAATGGTTTTTATCAATCGAAGTTAAACCTCAAGAATAACCCAACTCAAAACAATAAAAAAATGTGAAATGATCAAGAAAAATTAACATCGTAGGAACAAGACACCACTTTTAGATAACTCATCATAGCAAAACCCATTTTCTTTTATGAACAAAAGCCCAGTTATATTTCCCTCTAGCAGGTAAAAAATCATTAGTGAGGAATATTATACAAGAGTTAGCGAAGCTGCATATAAGAGAACCTCAATCTTGAGTAAGAAACAAGAACGTATTCATCGCTCATTTTCCAATGCGAAATGCCAAGGGGAAGGGGCACAAGAAGAAGAGTAAGAAAACTTGATGATTTCCTCAACTACAAGAGTTCTCCATGTTCATAGTTTGCACATAGAAACCGGTATCCAATCAAGCACTGCAAAGACCAAGCCATTGTGTACCTGAAGGCATGGTCCGTGCCAATTAACATTTATGGGAACAACTAACAGACTAAGCAAGGAAAGTATGGAGTAAGTCTCCAACAGTGGAGTAGCAATACTAATACTAGTAGATATTCTTCTGAAGATTTTTCCATGCTTCAATGGCCTTTGGTAAGTGTGAAGATGCAAGCTCATGAATAATTGAATTTCTCAAGAGCAGATAGGCAGAGACAGAGAGAGGAACATTTAGAAGTCAAACCTCCACACTCTTTAGCTCCAGTGTCCCTTCCAAAACTTCTATAACCAATTCATGATTGCATTCCAATGGCTCATTAATATCCTGAATTTTGTGTTGGGACAATACGCTTTCTGAAGTTGGAATGTATGTCCTTAATGTCAACCTGATGCGGTTTCCCTCGAATTCCATTACTTTAAGACCTGTCAATGCATCCTCAATCTTTTCTACGGCTTCATACCTACAAGCGTAACATTAAAGTAGAATTGTAATTAAAGTTTAAACTAAATTGACATGAGCACTAAACAGCAGGAACAAGACAGGATGTAGAAGCTGGAAAACCTCTACAAATTTTACCTTTTCAAAGTGCAATCAAGATCCTGCAACGATTTTAGAGTTATTTTGTTCTTCTCGATCTGGTGACTAAGTTCCAACATCTACAAGGTACGAAGACAGTAAATTATTACTGGTTCCTTTCTTGAAGGCAACAGAAAAAGTCAATCACATGAAATGTTCTTGTACAAAGTTACAATAAAAGCAGTGGCTTAGAACAATACAAATGCGTAGCTAAAGCAAAGAACAATTGACAAAGCTAAACACACCTGTTCAGATGATATCATGACTTAGTATGATTGCAACAACGAAAAATACAGTGAGAGATTTTGCGGCCCATCACATTTCTCTAAGAGGTATGTACATATATGTAGAACTCATTGATTCCTAGCACCTAATTTAATCCATCATCAAGGAAGCAATAAACTGAACACATGGATGAAGAATCAGACCTTAAACTTGTAATCTTCCTTCGCATTTGACAATTCCCCCTCCCCATGTGCAGGGCAATCAACACGTCCATCAGCTTTTACTTTCTCAATACCCTAGAATATGCCATCCATATAAACGCTATCAAACAGAATTTGTAAATTAGCTACAAATTGACTTTGTAGATATAACAGATAGATAACTGCCGGAGAAACAGAGTTAGCAGAAGACAACATTACAACATCAAGAAATCATCACATTTAATGATAAGGAAGCGCTAGTAAGCACTTGATTTCACTGTGAATTTAAATCAAGCCACTCAGCATTGCATAGCAGGTAACAAGATGAACATGAATGAAGTCCCTTGCATTTTCAACCTTAAGAATGCAAGGGAAATTCATGTGAGTATGTGACTAGATAAGATGTTCATAAACCATCAGAGATTTTAGTAGAGGAATGAGGAAAAACAATATGCACATAAAAGATCTGTTTGCTCCTCTCGCCCCATTGTTATTCTTTGAGTGATGGAGGCACCTCTTTTTTAGGAGATATGTCGACCAGCAGTATCAATTTGATCATCTTGGAAAAACAAAGGGTGACTTTTATCCTTGATTTTTCTCCGGAAATCCATAATTTATAGCCATAGAAGTAGTTTTTATCAGAAACTGGAATAGGCAATATAAATAGTTCTCTTCAAGAATCAGAGCAAAACCGTAAACAGACAGCTCACTTCTTGGCAATTACGTGTACCTTGACTAAAAAGAAGGTTTTGCGCTTTTGTGAATATGCATAGGCATGGAATTGTTCTTTGTTTCACCATACATTTGCGCTTTTGTGAGTATGCATAGGCATTGAATTGTTCTTTATTTCACCATATAACGTGACTAATAGGTTGAATATCCAACCTAGCAACATATCTTCTATCACCAACAAACACTTATTAGAGTTTAGAGTTGAGAGAACAAAAAACTAATGGACAGCCGAGTACTAACTTGGGAAGCAATAGAGTCCAATGAACAGTACAACCCTTCAAGCTCACTCTCCAATCGATGAGAATCTGCAAATACGCACGCATCAGATCAGCCACACATGCATCTAACATTTCAAATAAAAAATAAACAATTCCCACCTTCTACGTACGTCTCCATAAGATCCTCAATTTCACTGGATATTTTGGCATTTTGAACCTCCACGGAATTAAGATCCTCCTTCAACTGTCCCAAATACGCATCTACATTCCAAAATCAGTTGAATTAACATCATAGGCACATGTAGACACATAATACAAAGCACAGATTGGGCCATGGGCCACGGACACAAGAAGAAAAGAACAAGGCAGTTATTCCAAACTAGGGCAATCACTCGTTGTGGACACGTAGAACCTTTATATTTGTTTCACATATGCTCTATATAAACTAGGATAAGAAACCCTAAAGTGTTCAAATCGAAATAGAGAGAGGAACCATGATATTGCATTTTGGGGGATAATATTACATTTTGGCCTCTTAGGGTTTCTCAAGCATATATAAAAAATAAAAATAAAAACCCAGCACATGCCAAACGTGTCCGTATATCCCACACTTGTCAGACACTAATGCCTCAGGCCAGAAGAAATGCTCGTACACCTTCGGTCAGGCAAACATGAATGAGAGCATGAGAAAGGTTTACCTAAATCATCAACTGCCAGAGCCCCAACGTCGGAATACTCGGACAGAACCTGATTTATTTTGCTCTGCAACACAATTTATTTATTCAAGAGTATACCCCAAGTATTGAAAAAAAAAAAAAGACATATACAAATGCGAGATTATAGAAAAGAAAGACGAAAATTGTAAAATGGAATATGAGTGGTACCGTGAGCTGAAGAGCAGAGTCTTTGAGCAGTTCCTCCCAATCAGAAGGGGTCATTTCTTCTGGGAAGTCGTTTGAACTTCCGTAGATTTCTCTTAGTTCCGTAATTCGACTAATAAAAAAGGAAGAAACAGGCAATAATTACTAATTGAGTGCACACTATGCACTGATATAGACATAGAGAGAGAGAGAGAGAGAGATGAACCTGCGAATGGCGTCAAGGTCTAGGGATTCTGAAGAGGGATCGGAATGGTCGCTCATTTTCACTACTTGAGGTGTTCTCTCGTTCTCTTCCCTATCCTCGTTCTGTCTTCCTGTCCCTCTCTCCTTGGTTTCCCGCCTCTGCTACTGGGAAAAGCCCTAGTTTGAGATTTAAACAGAGGACTACATTTCAGGGTTGGAAGTGGGAACTTCCCGTTGGTCCGTTTTGTGAGTTCTTTCGGCCTCCGGGTAGAGGTGTGCACGGATGGGACGGATCGGGTTTGACCCCGAACCCGATCATATCGGGTAACAATATTTTAGACCCATGAATCGAACAAGACTAAGAACCATCTGCGAGCCTGATTCTTTGGGTCGGGTCGGGTCCGACCCCATGGGTAAGAAACACATCAACCTGAACTCCGAACCAAAAATTGATTTTTGACAGAAAGTAAATCTGCACCCGTCCGAACCACATGTTCGATCCCGCCCGAGACCCTTTGGGTCGGGTACGCGGTTTTTTTTGCACACCCCTCCAGCTCTACTTTGATGATCGAAATCGTATGTATTCTAGAATTTGTTAATCAAGTCAAAATTCAACTTAATCAGATATCGTTTTATATAATTTCAGAGCACATTTTATTTAGAACATATAATTTTATCGAGCACACGAATCGGAACCCGTTTTAACTCATTTTCTCTGATATCTGATCGACTTAATTTTTGACGTAGTTGATGATGGTCTAATCCATTTACATTTTTATTATACAAATGCTAATTAAAATTGATCTGTACTATAGTTCATTATACCTTTCTTCTCTTGCAATTTCAACCGGCTATAGTTTCTTACGTGGTTTTGCAATTGAAATTGCAATTGTTAGGCTGTGAAGATCGATCGGTTTTGGTGGCCTTGGTCCGGATCATCCAGAGCCTCGTTTGGACCACCGTGAATGGGTTCGAAAATTGGAGATTCTGGGAATCTGGTCTGGACCATATAGAGCTAGTGCGGACAATTGGGCATGCAGAATTACGCGAGATGCGCGTTTTTTAAGGATTTCTAATGTGCTAGTTTGCTTGGACCGTAAAAGCAAAGCTAAGGCTGTCTCTTATTGTAAGGGGCTGGATCCCATCCCTTTGGTATCAACCAATTCGGTTCATTTGGTGCATCCGAGCCATTCAAAAGTGTTTTAGACAACTCGGATTCAAATGGGTGTTTTTTTTCAAAAAAAAAAAAATTCAAAAACACTCACTTTAAATCCGAGCCGTCCAAAACCATTTTG
This sequence comes from Rhododendron ovatum, assembly GCA_019656835.1. Lineage (NCBI taxonomy): Eukaryota > Viridiplantae > Streptophyta > Magnoliopsida > Ericales > Ericaceae > Rhododendron > Rhododendron ovatum. Next base: position 10,425,149 of record CM033798.1, on the reverse strand, counting down.
GACGACTCAGATACACCCAAATGGACCGAACTGGTCTCGAGCAAATGGACTGGAGCCAACCCCCTTATTGTAATGTTGTTCATCTTTTTCCCATGGAGTACGATTAGACAAATTGCTTAAGTCAAAACTACGTATTATATCGTGTGTCTTATTCTTTCGATTACTTGATTACTTTTCGCTTATGTGTGTTCTCTTGCCCTAACAGGAAATAATATACAAATTGGAGGCATCTTCCCTCTTCATACATGTGTTTGATCTCCCGTAAAGAAGCCATTTTTTTGTTGGACATTTTTTATCTTTATTGATTTTCATTGGCATTTGTTGTAGTAATTTTTTCACCTCTTATGCTCTAATTAATGAAACTTAAAACTTCAAATGTAAATCCAATTTGACTAGAAACAAATGAAAATGTTTTCACAAGAAAAATAATTTCTTATCAAATATATTTGGTTGATTATAGTACTTGATGAGAGTAGTTGGCTAACTGATCGTGTAACCAAAAAAATTTGTGTGAGGTCTTGATTTAAATTTACACTTTATTAAAAACTAACAGACATAATATCCAACCAAATTGGAAATAAAAATGCTTTAAAATTCATCAAGAAATTGACTTCTTTAAAGTTTAAAACACTATCATTTTTCCTTGTCCAATAGTATCATTTTTCTTTCTTCATTAGAGTTTTGCTAGGGTGTTTCCTTCCTCCGTAGTGATGGCTTTTTTTGCTTTCAATAGCCTCTCATTTGCAACGAGAGTTTCCTCTCTCGATTTCAAAATTATAATCAAAGAGTTTCCTCATATTACTCTTTTCCTTTATCTCTTGGCTTCCCTTTCATCACTGAGGTGCTGATTTAGATTCTAACAGCGGTGGTGGTGATGGTTCTCTGACAAAGGAAAGGCAGTGCTGGTGGCGGTCCAACGATTAACCAAATTGATTGGTTTGCCGGCCTCTCTGCTACTGGTGTTTGGGTTCTTAATTCTTTTGTTTGTAGGAGTGCAAATGGGGGGACCCGTTCTTCCGGTAGCAGTGGTCTACCCTCTATTCCTTTACTTACGGACAGATGCTACTTCTAGATGATTATCTCATGCATCTGTGTTTTCTATTGATGAACATATTACCATTACGACAAAGAAAAATTATAGTTTTTCTTTGTCCAAGAGATCCCAACCCCCGGACCAAATTGGTCGTGCGTTTAATTTTGCGGTGATATTACAAATGCACATTTGGATTAGTTAACAACTGGGTTTACACCACCAACAGAACAAAAAAAAAAATTACTAACAACAAAAGATCACAAACTAAATTCTCCAACAAGGCCTAACCAAGAAGCACCTAACGACCTTAATTTTCACACATTTTGCTCCACATGATCCCAAAACGAAGAAGTAGTAGTTGTAGTTTGAAGCAATTAAGCATCACAAGGAGCAAGGCATGCGCAGTAGTCGAAACTAGGAGGAGCATTCGGAATACATGTACAGTCCCATATTTTCCCCGGTACGCCATGACCGGATTTTACCATTTGAAGGTAGCAATTCGTATCCGGATTGTCCCCGCACGGCTCTTCCAACGGCATGTAACGTCGGCACTCTTCGTGCCCTGAAATTCATTCATCATGAAAAGGAGTTAAGCATGAAATAGTCGAAGTAAGCTCTTGAATGTGAAACAAGAATTTAAAGATAAACATGCCGAGAGGGATGGTGGTTCTGCAAACCCCAAGTGAACAAAGTCGTGCCTTTTTTTTTCCCCTCCCGCTTTGGGGGTGGGTTGTTCTGGATGTAAGAAGGCTCAAATTTAAGGCTTTATATTAACACGATCCCTTCGTCTTTACGGCTCCCATTTGCGTCTCCCCGAGAGGATGAATTTCTGCAACCCGAAGCATGTCTCCCTGGAGAAGTTACAACCCACGCTGCAGGCCAGAGAGATTTTATGTTGAAGTGGGCGAGGTGCACTAGCGAGCGACTTCCTTCCTGGCTGTCATGCTCGAAGCGAAGCTTCGAGGGATAGAATATCGATCAAGGGAGCAACTCGAGATAGATGCAAGACTCTTTCTCCTGCCCCGGACAGCTTCGAGGTTTCCTATCGATCGATTACAGAGGTTTCACGCGCGATGATCCCTCGTAGAGTTCTGCTGGAATCCGAATCTTAATCGACAAGAGTGAGTTCCCATTCCTAAACCCACTCGCTTGCAACTCCGACGGATTTATTTAGGGCTATCGATCGAAGCAGCTGCAGCTGATCGTCTAATAGTCTTCGATCGACCTATATATGTGGCTCAGTTCCTGATCAACATATCCTCCTCCGTCCCACGTCTATGGAAAATAGAACTTCTTTACGATCTGATGCGCGCTCGTTCAGCTAAAAAGCTAGGTACACTGTTAACCAGAAAGTGACCTCGGGTATTTTAGGTCCTGATTGGGAATCACTCTTTTTCTTTACTATTTGTTATTTCAATTTCCTGACCCAACTACAAAGAAAAGATTAGTGATTAGTCTTTTTTTCTGTGGCCATGGGATCTTGGTCCCGAACTGGCTTTGGAGTACCTTCAATTTCTATTGCCTACAAGTAAAAAAGGTAACAACGTACCGGATACGAAAGACAAGAGGATCAAGCGATATCATGACGATTCAAGCTCCCATCCTACACTCCATAAGAAGCTCATGGAGCATTGGATGAAGCAGAGTGCTTAACCGATCTCAGACAGTTCGAGAGACGAAGCAAGAGGATGAAGCGATATCATCAGACAATTCAAATTTGTATCCTATACTGTCATGACAAGTTTACTCATGACCGTAAAGGGCTACCAAATTTCAAGTAATTAATTGCCAATCTGGCTAAAAAATGAAGTAGAGGCTCAGAAGATTGTACCTTGAGAAAGGGCAAGTGAGCTCAAAACAAGAGTTAAGGAGAGCATGGAGAGGGCTTCCAATTTCCTTATCATCCTTCCTCTAAATTTGTTGTCTAGACTCTAGCTTTCAGTCTCCTATGAAGGTAATGGTATGCTTTGTTGATGTAGAACATAACTAGGATGTTTACATAGTTAGTGAAAGATACCAATTCATGGAGTAATTATTCAGTGGTCTTGGGGTACCGTCACATGATGCCCCAACACCTCCCCTTCACCACATATTTTCAAAGGGTCCGTACACTTAATACTGGGCTCCACAAAAATTTGTGGCAGAGGGGGTGTTGGAATACTACGTGTCGGTATCCCAAGACCACTAAATAATTTTTTTCATGTGTGAGTATATCTACTAGATGCGTGGGAAAGACATGAGTAAAAAAAAATACCATTTGATGGAACCTTGCCCATTATTGTTCTGGTACAAGCTAGCATAAAATAAAATAAATAAAAGTCTTCTGGGAATATGACAGGGTTGCTTTCTAGACCTTCCAAAATATACATTTGATATACTCCTAGAAAGTAGTTCATGAGTGCGTTGGGTCTGGGAATCGAGACCTCGAAATACCCTGTCTTGTTTTGCTCCTCCCTTCTCAATATACTACATTGAATAAAAGTAAGGTTCAAGAACCCTCTCCTCTTGTTTTTTTCTCGGACAGGGGATGCTTGCGAGCATCTTCCTGTAGAGTGGTGTCGAGCGGTCAATATGGTCGTTGATGTCAGTACGAACAGATCAGATTGAATCTGAATGTATATAAATCTAAATCGTCCACTGCTCAATTAAAATCCGAACCATCAATTGTCGAGATGAACGGCCGGATCGACCTCTGCACCGCTCTGCAAAGGATGCCCCGGCCAGCATCCCCATTCTGTTTTTTTCTCTGGTTAAGCTTTTTGCTTTTGTTGAGTCTCCATGAACCTAAATATCATTTTCTCATCTTTTCGTAGTGGACTATCAAATTATGGACGGAAGAATTAAAAAAAAAATCATTAAATTATTGTTAGGGAATGCCTTTAGACACCAGCAATCTCTTACTATAGAAACCTTCAAAATTACTCATATTGTGAGGGGTTTAGGGGCGGCTCAACCCATTTGTCAACTCCAATACAAGTTAAAAATTAAATAAACGGGACAACTATTCTACGAATTATTGGAGCTGCCAATATTAGACTAATGTTAAAGAAATAATGGCTCATATTAATTGAGAGTGGAATAAGTGATCAATTAATAATATTTGGAACCTCCACTCATTGCCAATCGATTTTGAAATGGACATAAAGTTTAGAATTTTTTTTTACGGAGTTTCCACAATATTTTATGCTTTCTTATTTTGCGCCTCCCTTTTCAAGATAACTCATTGAATACAAATAAAGGTTCAAGATCTTACTAAAATTGCAAGTAGTCAAATTCAAACTGTCGTTACAAATTTCAAATTCTAAACAGGAGAGAAATAACTTACTTAGGTCCATCAAACTCATACTAGTAATAAGTCATTACAAACTTCAAAATTCATAACAAGATATACTCAGCTCAACCCTCGTAGATTCTCTAATTGTTCAAGGGTCCCCTACTGCCTTGCTTCACGTACGCAAGCAAAAATCTCTTGGCAAACTCCGCAGGAATAGCAAGGGTATAGTACCTAAATTCTCCCCTAGCAACACCTTGATTGATACCAACTACTTTCTTATCTGCATTAACTAAAGCACCTCCACTAAAGCCGCAACCAACATTTAAATTGAAGGTCTCGAACAAAAAAGTCTATAGGTGCATATGAGAGGGAAACACAATGTCCAGGTCTGCCATGGAAAAACTCTCAAGAGCAAGAGTTTCAGAAAAAATACCAGACCAAGCAGCGTTGATGCAAATCTTTGGGTTGCTAACAGTTGAGACACCCAGCCCAACCTTTGCCAAAAATTTTGGGTAATCTAACCTTGCATAATGCAAGGTCAGTAGTGGGGTCAATAAGCAAAACATCTACTTTCCGATACAGTGTTTGGTTACCCAGTGATCTTACCGTTACAACATTCCGATACAGTGTTTGGTTACCCAGTGATCTTACCGTTACAACATACTTCACGTATTTCCTAATAGGATAATCAAAGAACCCAAAATAACATTCTCTGAGACGCAGTGAGCATTAGTCAATGCTAAAAACAGGATCCGGAGAGTGTGCTGTGCAGCAGCAAAACTACGCTGTTTTGCTGCTTTGTTGCTTCTACTGTCCCAGCCAACAAGGGCTCCGTTTGGTTACTTAAATTTATGCAATTTCACAATATACCCACAAAACATAACACGGTGTTCATTAGAGAAAAACCCTAACATGACTCCCGCCAAAACCATCAATTCCAACCCCGCCAAGACCATCGACTCCTGCCAAAACCGTAACTCCTGCTACTCTCGCCAAAATCGTTTCTCCTCCTCCCTCATGCTCCTGTTGCTGCTTCTCCATCTTCTATTCCTTCTACCTCTGATCAATCCTCCACCGCCGAAGGTCTCCGAAACCATTCCGAAAGGTATGCGTCTCATCCTTCATCAATATGATTTTGCAAACTGAGGATGATCAATAGAGAAAACAGGGGTTTGGAGTATGCGTGTGAAAGTTAGTGGTCATAAACATTAGTTTATTTGAGTTTGTTACTCTTAAAAAATTAGAAAAGAAAAAGGCACTTGGTTTTGCTTTGGTTCTAAAAAATTAATCTATAGATCGAAGCATTAGGAAGCACTAATCTTGGTTTTGCTGTTCTAAAAAAATAGTTATTGTTGACCCATATGACTTTTGTATTAATTAATTGCAGATTTTGGTACTTATTTATTGTTCGAATGGAGGACGGTAGAGTTGAGGGGCCTGTAGAACATAGTGAAGAATTATTAAAGGAATGTACACCATGTATTGATATGGAGTTTGATTCTGAGCCTGCTGCATTTCGGTTCTATAACGAATATGGAAGGATTATAGGGTTTAGTATTCGTAGAGACTACAATAACAAAAGCAGATTGGATGGTATGATGATTAACAGAAAATTTGTTTGTAGTAAGGAGGAGTAAAAGATAACCGAAGTTCAGCACGAGCTAGAAAGGACACAAGAACTAACTACAATGCATTTATGTACATATCGCTTGATCGAACATCATCAAAATGGAGAGTGACGAATTTTGATGATTCCCACAATCACTTGTTGCATACTCCTGAAACTGTTCATATGATGAGAACTCAAAGAAAATTGTGTGAGTCCCAAGCTATAAGTGTTGAAATTGCTGAGGCTGCTGGGTTACCTCTTAAGTTGTCACATGATCTCATTAGTGCCCAATCAGGAGGGAAGGAATTTGTTGGGTTCATGCGAGAGGATCTTAAAAGTCACTTGCGCTCTAGAAGAGGGAGGGATTTGCAATATGGTGAAGGAGGAATTTTGTTCAAATATTTTCAGAAACAAACCATTGATAATCCTTACTTCTTTCACACAATGCAATTGGATGTAGATGAGATGATAACCAACATCTTTTCGGCTGACCATCAGATGATTACAGATTATGGTCTATTCGGGGATACACTGTCTTTTGGCACGACTTTTCGGACTAATAAAGAGTGTCGACCATTGGCTATTTTTACCAGCTTTAACCATTATCGTATGACGGTGATTTTTGGTGTAGCATTGATGTATGATGAAACAACCCCATCATTTGTGTGGTTATTCGAAACTTTTTTGGAAGCAATGTCGGGGAAGAAGCCTTTCACCTTTTTAACGGATCAAGATCAAGCAATGGCTAGCGCGCTATTTGAAGTTATGCCAGATGTGAAACACGGCTTGTGTACTTTCCACCTTAATCAAAATGCAATGAGGCACTTAGGCTACTTGGGTGATGATTTTTCCGCATTTAGTAATGATTTCAATGCTTGCATGTTTGGTTATGAAGAGGAAACGGAACTAATTGAAGCTTGGAAATCTTTGGTTAAAAATTTTAAGTTGGAGTATAATGCTTGGGTGACGAAAACTTGGGATCTTAGAGAGAAGCGGGCACATGTGCATATGAAGTGGTCTTACAATGCAGGAATGAGAAGCACTCAACTTAGTGAGAGCATGAATGCCAAATTGAAGAGACACTTGAAGTCCAACCTTAAACTTGGTCTTTTTTTAACATATTTTGATCAGCTGTTTGTGACAAGCGGTACAAAGAAAAACAAGCGACATTCGACTTGAGAGAAAAGATGGTTAGAGTAAACTTTCCGAATTGCCTGATGTTACTTCAGGCTGCAAAAGTTTATACTCCTTCACGCTTCGACTTGTTCCACAAAGAGTTTGACATAACCACTGGTTGTACATGTAAAGTGATAAAATTGGAGGTGTTAGGAGATGAAATTAGATGTGTGATCCAAAAGCATGACGAAGAAGGAGAGTATGTTGTGTTGGGTAGTGTGGAACTTGATGCAATAGGAGCTAAAACTCTTACAGAAGTTCATTGTAGTTGTCGAAAATTTGAGAGCTTTGGAATTTTATGTGGTCATGCAATCAGAGTGCTTTCACACATGAATGTCATGGAAGTACCTGTGAAATACATATTAGGTCGATGGAGGCTAGATGCAAAGAGTTGTTCATCTAAGGGAAAAGAAGTTATGGTGGAGGAGAATGATCGAAAGTTGGTAATATCGGCGCGGTATAGACATCTTTGTCCTAAAATGGTGACATTAGCAGCTCGGGCATCCGAAGATGATGAAGCATATAAGTTGGTGACGGACACTATGATGCTTTTGTGTGCACAAGTGGATGATATCACTCTTTCCAAGCATGGCGTTGGTGCTTCAAGTAGTGGTCCCGACATTGACATGGGATTAGATTTGATCGATCCTAATTTAAAAAAAGCAAAGGGCTTGAAAAAGAAAGTGACTAACCGTGGAATCAAAGGTGGTAAAAGACTAAAGGCTTGGCATGAGAAGATTAAGAAGAGGGCAAATGGTGTTCCAAGATCTCACTTTAGTCAGGTATTAATTAACCGTAGAATGTTATGTCATAATTATTGTTTCTTTCCTGTGTTCTTATTTTTTCTACTTTGATAATAGGATGGCGAAACACCCTATTATCCACAAATGGCGCATTTACTGTCTCAAGCATCTTGCAATACACAAGTTTCAGAGGCCTTTAGTGTACTTAACTTTCAACTATTGTTTGGTTTCGATTACGATATTAAAATCTTACATTTTACAATTGGCAATTTTCTTTAGGAGAAGGCATTTGAGCGAGCAGGGGATATTTCCACCGATCATTCAATCCACATTCCCATGGAGGCCGAGTTGTTCAATGATGAGGGGTTTATAGATTTTATGGCCAATTCACAACCACCCTCGCAATATTGACTTGAATGTGCAAGGATAAACATTATACATTCTTTTTTGGAATACTTTTTGGGGAGGTAGCATGCAAAATTGTTTTGGCTGTGAGGAATTTGTGAAGGATTAAAACTTTGGTTGCCCAGTTGATATTGTTTTGTTGCCTAGTTGATTAAAACTTTGAGATACATTTGGAATACTCTGTTTTGATTTGTGCCCAATGGAATACATTTGGTATTTAGAGAAGATTGGGACAAATTTCAGACGCTACATTTGAAATTGTTTGGGTTTTGATTTGTTGCCTAGTGTACTTTGCAATTTAGAATACTCTATTTTGTGGGTATAATGTGAAATTGCAGAAATTTGGGCCGGAAATATTCCATAATTTTGATATTGGAAAGTCGAAATTGAAATGGGACTTTTAAGCTAGCTCTCCAATTGCTAACAGGGTTGGACGTTTTATAAATTTGTGGGACTTTTCTGCCTACTCTTCAGTTTTCAGAGCTCGTGGAGTTATCAATCATACAAAAATTTAATGTTGGACCTATATCAATGAACATAAACCTTGCAGGCGGACAATGCATAGAAGCAAACAGCGCTAATTGGATTGTGGATTACTTTTCAAAGTGGTATAGTGCATACATCAAAAGCAACCAAACGGAGCCCTTGTTGGCTGGGACAGTAGGAGCAGCAAAGCAGCAAAACAACGTAGTTTTGCTGTGCAGCACACTCCCCCGGATCCCTAAAAACAAGAGTGGGAAATGAAAGTATTTGTATTACGCTTTAATTCAATTTTTTTTGGCTTGGTTTAAAATGGCTAGAACCCATCCCTATTTATACTACTCCATGGAAGGGTCTGGTATAAAAAACTTTGAGGCAATTCTAGAATTACACATGTGACTAAGGCTCCGTTCCAGAACACTTTCTTAAAAAATAAATACTTATTTCACATTTTCAAACTCAAAAATAATATAAATGAAAAATTATTTTTCAATTATTTTTTCACCTTATAAAAGATCTCAATGAAATCTATCAAACAAGATCTATATTGATAGAAAAATTATTTACGTAAACACATGATTTTTGAGTTTGAAATTGCCTTCTTAAAAAATAAGTACTTATTTCTGTTTCCGGAACGGGTAGTAATTCTCAAAAAAAAACTCTAGATATTCTTAAGAATATTCTAGAGCTAGATATTACTATCTTCTTCAATAATTAATATTTTTCATCTTTGAATTTGTCAATTGGAGCTTTGTCAATTAGACATGTTTGGACTTAACTTTCTTGTGACAAAATACTAAATTTAATTTAAGTTTCAATTACGTTAATTATTATTAATATACAATTAAAAAGTAGATAAAAATAATGATAACACCAACAAACTATGGAGTAATTATTTAGTGGTCTTGCGATAACGCCACATGATGTCTCAACACCCTCCTCCACCACACATTTGCGAAGGGTCCATACACTTAGCACTGGATCCCACATAAATGTGTAGTGGAGGAGAGTGTCAGTACCCCAAGACCACCAAATAATTTTTCCAATGCATGAGTATATTCGTGGGAAAGACATGATAAAAAAAAAAATACCATTTGATCGAAACTTGCCCATTATTGAACTGGTACTAGCAAGCATAAAATTAATGGGGCCTTTCCTGAGGGGAATATGACAGGGTTGCCTTCTAGGGCTTCCAAAATATACACAAAACATTAATATTGTCCCTTTCGTTATTAGCTAATCAAAATATCTTTGAATCATTTGATATACTCCTAGAAATTAGGTCATGAGTGCGTCGGGTCTCGAAATACTCCTTTCGGGTTCGTTTAATTAGCAAGATAGTGGTCGAAAGTGCAAGAAAAGGAAAAAAGATATACTTTTTTTGGTGTTCACTTAGCAAGAATATCCTAGAAAATGGTAGAAAATAAACTTTTTCATATAACCCTCTAAAGCTAGCAAGCTTGTTTTAATTTTCCTCACAAAAAATGCAGGGAAATTTTATTTTCTTTCTAGAATGAACAATAATTAGTCTGACTTCTTTATTTCCTTGCAAAACGATCTCATCTTAATCAAACGGATGTAAGAAAAAAATATACATTTTCTCTTTCTTTTCCTTTACTTCACTTTCTCTCATTTTCACTTTCCGTTATATTTTTCTCGCTAATCAAACAGACTCTTCATGTTTTGCTCCTCCCTTTTCAATATAACACATTGAATTCAAGTAAAGGTTCAAATATAACTCATTGAATAACAATCATTTGATTTACTTTTCCAAGACGAAGCAAATAATTCACAAAAAATTGTCGCAGAACGAACAAACACTAAAAAATTTAAATAAGGACAAAAAAAATTGCAAAAAAACCCTTAGCAAAACTTAGATTGTTTTTGTTTTTTCTCTGGTTAAGCTTTTTGCATTTGTTTGAGTCTCTGTGAACCTTAATATCATTTTTTCATCTTTTAATAGTGGACTATCATTTTTACGGACGAAAGGAATAAAAAAAGAATATTAAATTATTGTTCGGGAATGCCTTTAGACGTATGTGTAACATCCGTTAATTTGGGGTTAATTTAGTAATTTATTGAGCTTTTGCCGTTTGAAAAAAAAAAAAAAAAAAAAAGAGGAAGAAGGAGAGAGGATAGATGTCTCGGCAAATTATGCATGGGACTTGTACAGGGCAATATGTAATTTATTGCTCCTGCCATGTGTGATTTAAAAAAAGAAAGAAGAGAGAATAATAAGTTCTACTATTATGACAGGATATCTCGTAATATACATGTTTAAAGTGTAAGGGAGTTTTGACATGAGAGTGAGAAAAACTTATGCATTTATATGGTCAGTAGCATTTTTGGCTTTGAGAAAATAAATGACACAGATTGTGAGCAAACAAAATCATCGGCAAACTGTAGTCTGGTTGACGTATAATTTTAAGGCGTCATTCTTGAGGTGATACACATATTTTACAACCACAATTTGAGGTATCGGGTAGTGTGCAATACATTTTTAGCTAAATCTTTTTGCAAAGGGTGTTCTTCTAATTCTCACGTATTTGTACGCCTTTGATCCCTAAGCTTATTGATTAGATTATTGTCACTTATTGTATCGTGACACAGAAAATGTTTAACTGAAAGCCACAGAACAGATTAGTACATGTACAAACCCACCAGGTCACAGAAGTATGGTTGACTGTCCTATAGAGAGTCCAGAGTATTTATGAGATCCTGTGCCTAAACAGATTTGACCTGGGTGGTACTTGGCATGTTACGGAGATGAACCGGGTGTGAGGCTACGAATGAATTCTTTTTTCAAATTGATTGAGCTTGATTTGTTACCCTCATTTGTTGAGAATACTCTAATTGAAGCCACATTTATTATCCTCGTATTGCATATACTACCTAGCTCTTTTATATCTTTCAGGTGCGGATCAAGTTAATGGGGACTCGAGTTGGAGTATTGAAAGATATAATTAGAAATTCTTTGGAAAACTATATCATTTTGGAGGATTTTAGGCTTACCATGTATATTTATTTTGAAGACTTTTAATTATTGAAAATATATTTTATTTTGAGACAATGAAAAAATGTGGGTCGTCACAAGAGATCAGCAATCTCTTATTGTAGAAACCTTCAAAATTAACATTGTGATGGTGTTGTAGGGCGGCTCACCTGTTTGTCAACTCCAATACAAGTATTAATAAAAAATAAAAAATAAAAAAGAAAGAAAAATACGTATTTACGGAGGTGTCCAAAAGTGAAAAAACAAAAAACAAAGACCACGCTGTGTGGGCCAATCGAAGAGAAAAGAAGGAGACAGTTTCCGCCAAGTCAACATCAATAAGAACTCTCGAGCCCAAAAAATAGGATTAAGGCTCCGTTCCGGAAACCTTCTTAACAAATAAATACATATTTTAGAATTTTTTATTAAAAAATAAGAAGGGTCATTCCATAAAACTGAAATAAAAAATTTCTTTCACATTTTCAAACTCAAAAATAATGTAAATGAAAAAAAAATTCAAATTTTTTTGTACCGTATTAAAGATCTCAATGAGATCTATCAAGTAAGATCTATAGTGATAAGAAAATTATTTGCGTAAACACATGATTTTTGAGTTTGAAATTGCTTTATACAAAAAATAAGACTGTTGCTATGAGAATGGACGCCGACGGAGGGAGATCGTACTGACGGCTGCGTCGGGTCGTCTCCGACCACTGGACGGCCGATCCGAGCCGTTCAAAAATTCTAAAAAAAAAACAAGGGGGCCTACGTGAGAATTAATGACATCTGAGGTGTATAGGGTGCTTGATCTGAGCACCCCTTTTTCGTGTATATGATTTCACACAAAAAAGAGATGTTCAGATCAAGCACCCTACACACCTCGGATGCCATTTATTCCGGCGGGGGCCCCCTCGATTTTTTTTTTTTAATTTTTGGACAGCTCGGATCGGCCGTCCGGTGGCCGGAGATGGCCCGGTGCGGCCGTCGGTACGATTTCCTTCCCCGGCCGGTTGGTACCTATATAAATTCTTCCAAAATAAGTACCAATTACCTTCTTATTTTCGGGAACAAGGCTTCTTATTAGACAAAAAATGAGTTCTTATTTCGGTTCTGGAACGGGCCCTAAGTGATGCCGCCCAAAGGGTCAAAACTGTAGTTATTTCTGTGCTCCACTATTGATCTTTCAAATGGTTAAGCAACAATGTTAGCTTTATTCTACCAATAGCATCTTATGGGTAAAACTAGGGCTCTAAATGAACTGAATCATTCGCAAACTGTTCGAGACTCTGTTCGATAAGAGCTCGTTCGAGTTCGATTCGTCTGCTAAACAAATTGAACCTAAACCTCAATTCTAGGCTCGTTCTGTAAATGAGCCGAACTTGAGCTTAACGGTATTCAGCTCGGTTAGGCTCGCGAACCTATACTTAAATTTAATTAATAATTCAATAGGGGTCTATTTGTAAATATAAAATTTTTTAAGGTTATATATATAATTCAATACTTATTTTTTTCCCAAATTCTATACAATCAATCAGAAAGTTTGAGTTCGCTTGAGTTTAATGAGTCGAGCCAAACCAAACCCGAGTTTTGACGAGCTCAATTTGAGCTTCAATTCGGCTCAGCTCGACTCTTTTGAGTTTAACGAGCCAAACTTGAGCCAAGATATTCAGGTTCGAATTGAACTTGAGCCAGACTAGAACCTTAACGAATCCAATCGAACCGAACCCGAGCCTTGAAAAATTTTACCGAGCCGAACTCGAGCCAAATTGTTTAAACTCGAATCGAACTCGAGCCGAACTAGTACCTTAACAAACCTGAGTCGAACTTAACAGGGTTCGGCTCGATTCGATTCGTTTACAGCCCTTGGTAAAACCCAACCGCCAGAAAAGGCCGAAACTATCAATAGAGTAGAAATGATTCCATAACACAGGAATGAATGGGATACAAGAAGAAATTAACCCACTCATTACCCACATACTTGGCAAAAGAGAGCTACATAGCGTAACATATAGAAAAATAGATTGACGTAATCAAACTTAGGTAATAACAAGTCAATCAAAAACTAGAGCAAGGATAAAAACCCATTGGACCAATCAAACTTAGGACATCAAATTTAGTTAATACTAACAAGTCATTCAAGTCATTACATCTAAAGAACATCAAACTTAGGTCATAACAAGTCATTCAAAATAACACACTCATTACATCTAAAGGACATCATCTCTTTCTATTTTTAAACTTGAGCGAAAGATATAATCAAATTTGGGTAATAACAAGTCATTCAAAACTTGGGAACTCCTTCATTCTTCACGAACCCTGGCTTGCCTAGCTTCACGTACGCAAGCATCAACCTACCAAAGTATAGTATCCAAAATCTCCATGAGCAAAACTTTGGTTTATTCGAACAACTTTTGCATCTGAATTAACGATAGCGCCCCCACTGAATCAACACCCGGCATTTATATCACAAGTTAAGATGTGAAAGTCTTCAAGCGCAATCTAGTGATAGGGAACATAAGCCTCCTTCTCTTCCAGGGAAAAACTGCAAAAAGCACGTGGTTTTACATCTAAATTAACGATAGCGCCCCCACTGAAGCCACACCCGGCGTTAATATCGCAAGTTAAGAAATGAAAGTCTTTAAGTGCAATCTGGTGATAGGGAAGATAAGCCTCCTTCTCTTCCAGGAATAAACTGCAAAAAGCACATGGTTTTTCAAATATTATACCGAAACGAGTTGCATTTATGCAATCATCCGGGTTGCCTGCAGTGGTGACAATTGTCCCACCTTAGGTACTGAGAAACAGAAATAAAAAACATGACCCCCAAAATTTTTGGGCAATACAATGCAAGGTCAGTAGTGTGGTCGATAAGCAAAACATTTGCTTTTCAGGCAGTAGTAGTTTCTATTATTTAGTTTGGACAAAATTTTTGGAAAAGGGAGAATACTAAAGACAAGAGTGGGAAATGAGAGTATTTGTATTACACTTAAACTCAAATTTTTTTTAGCTTGGTACAAAATGCCTAGAACTAATCCCTATTTATACTACCCCATGAAAAGCTCTAGTACAAAGATATTTTAATACAAGATAAAACTTTGAGGTAATTCTAGAAGTATACATGTGACTAATTCTCACAAAAAAAAATCTAAATATTTCACAAGAATATTCTAGAGCTAGATATTTTAGAGTTTCAAAAACCTAGCTAGATATTTATACCTTCTTCCATAATATCTTCCATCTTTGGATTTTGTTAATTGGACTTGTCTAGACTTAACTTTATTGTGTCAAAATACTAAATTTAGTTTATGCGTCAACAACGTTAATCATAATTAATATGCAATAAAAAAGTAGATAAAAATAATTATAATACCAACAAACTATCCTTATATTTAAAAAAAAAATTAAGATGCAAAATTTCAAGTTCCTCAATTGGAGCCTATCACATTAAGGCTTTATATTTCCTTTGTGAGTGAAAGAAAAGTTGGGCAAAACACAATCAAAGTATAACTGATAAGCACTCGAGAATATAATGTAGGGTGCGCTTGTTTTTAATCTTAGTTTAATTTAAGTACTAATTAGCTATTGTTAACGATATTTGCTTGTAGAGTGTTTTAGTTCTGTTTTGTAGGTGAATTGCTAAAGAAAGGAAATTTTAAGGCCAAGGCAGAAGCAAACCAAGATCAAGCAGAATTGCCAAGGCAAAAGTTACCCAGCCAAGGCAAGGCAAGGCAAGGCAGAAGTGACCCGACGGCTAGGAGTGCCAAGGCAAGGCAGAGGAATAGACCAAGTACCGTAGTTATTGGGTTCGGCATCGATGTAAAGGAATATGTTCCATCGATGCCGAGGTTCGTAGGAGTCAAGTACTAAGCCACTCGGCATCGATGTAAAGTTTTATAGTCCATCGATGCCGAAGCCTTTAGCGTAGCAATCTAAGCCCTTCTCCATCGATGCCGAGGGCCTTAGGGGCGAATCTTCAGAGCATCTCACAGTATATTCTGCACGTGGATCCCCGGAGTATAAAAAGCTTATGACATCATTTTGTAAAAAGACAAGTCGAATAGATTGAATAGTACAATTTTTAGATCTAGAATAGATTTTGAATCTCTTTGCATTGTTCTTGAGTGTTCTTCATTTTCAGCTTTGAATATTTTAATTTCTGCCTTTAGTTGTTAATTTTTGATATTGTCACTTTAATTAAAGTTGTTTCTTTACTCCCGATCTATCTTAATCTCTAGTTTATTTCAAGTCTTGTTATTTCATTATGTTAAGTAGATTTTTGCTTGCTCTTGTCTCTCTAGATATGGGTGAGTAGTTTTTTAAGGTTAGGTCATGGGGTGATAAGCACCTCATGGCTCAAGTAGAATTGCGTTTTTTACCATAAAGTTTAAATCTTTGGTTTCAATCATTGATGTGGGGTTCAGGTTTATTTGTCAAATTGCTAAGGTGTTAATCTCCTTGATCATGTGTAGGTAGGAGCATCGCCTACCCACCACACATGATATTTGGAGCTCTGACGCACGAGGCATTTGCTAAATAAATTCTAGAGCTAGCTTGGTGTTCGAACCATTCTATTTTCCGATTCGGGAACCTTAATTGTGTATCCTAAATTGCGTATTTGGGTAAGAAATGCAATTTTAACTTGAGTCGTGAGTGTTAGTAATTCCTAGACCTAACCTGTCTTTTATCTTAGTTTATTAGCTTTTCAATTTAGCCCTTTTCATTTCCACTACGCACGTAAAACCAAGTTGGCTGTCTAAAAGCGGAAAGCCCTTGCTTGCATCTACAAATCCAACAAAGCCGTATTAATTTTTCCCTTGGGTACGATCCCGGATTTCCGGATTATCATGCTTCAACTGACGTATTAAGCCCTACGCTTGGAGCATTATTCCATATATCGGAGCAAACGAAGCAATAACCTCTTTCCATACAAGCCCTACATTGAGGGATTTTTTTTTTTTTTGGGTCAAATTTTAGAAGTACTTTCATTGATATGAAAACCATACATCAGGAACGGGTAGCCATCACCAGTGAGGGAGGAAAGCAACCACACAAGGAGGTCTAAACTCACAAACGAATATTCAAGACCTCACACAGACAAGACTTGTCTCTGACCTCAAAAAGCCATCAAGGCGACATTGAAAACCCACCACAACAACACCCACAACGAGTGAAAGAAAGTCCCACGTAGGGGAAGAAAACCAACAAAAAACGTCAAACAAAAAACCAAAGCAAAATCTAAGAGCAAACAACAGATCTATACTCCTAAGTCTAGCTACCCAAAAAATGCCGATCAAGACCCTCAGTGCGGTCGAGACATAGCAAAGACCACAAACCAGAAACTTGATCACCATGACTGTGAGAATCCACCCAAGCATAAGTTTCCCACATTGGGAAAAGATATGGAGATTGAGGTGGTTTATAAGTGATTCCGACCAACAACTGTATAACTCGAGATTAACTTCTGAGCCACGTGGTTAAGCTAAGGGTTAAATAGGTCAGCTGGCGCGGATCGTTATAGTTGGTATCAGAGTACAACTCTAGTCAACATGGGTTGTGCTATACAGAGTTAAGTGCCACACTATGACTACCAGGGGTTGTTGGGCTAATGTAACGAGGACGTTGCATTAGAAGATGGAGAGAGTGTGAGAACCCACCCAAGCATAAGTTTCCCACATCGGGAAAAAATATGGAAATTAAAGTGGTTTAAAAGTGATTCGAACCAGCTATTGTATAACTCAAGGTTAACCTTTTGAGCCACGTGGTTAGGCAGGTCAGCTAGCGCGGGTCATTACAACAACAACCACACCCCACCACACAACACCACCAACTATTACCTCCGTCCCAAGAAACTACGCCGTCGTCAGGGCGTGAACCTATACGACACCCAGAATGACAAAAACATAACGGCGCTGGCCTGATAACGTCGATGAAACTGTAGGATGATCAAAAAGAAGAGCACACGGTGAGGAAGATCGGTCAAAGGAGCACACACGGACTACTGTAGTGACGATCGGCTTCATCAACGCTAGGGCTCACCTAAATCAGGGGGATAGATTTGAAGGGGAGAGACAGCGGGGGGGGGGAGGTGCTGCCCCTCCCTCAAGAAACCTTAAGTGTTGAAACTCTTAGAGAGAGAGAGAGAGAGAGAGAGAGAGAGAGAGAGAGAGCGAGAGAGAGAGAGAGACGTTGAGGTTGAATTTCTATCAAATGGTTTGAAAGATGTTATAATTAGATCAAACAATTTAGATTAATGCATTTGGGGTTCCACTTCTTGAAACAAGGTCCGACTTTTTTCTAATAAATAATCCTACGATGCATACCGAATTAGGATACACATATAAATTGTAGGATTCACGGTCGTATCGTAAAATTGCTATACAACAAGGATACATGGTAGGTGAAGGAGACGATACAAATCGTAGAAATGTATCATCATGTATCGTAGGTTAACAACTATGATTATGGATATTTTGAGCATATTTGGCATTAACTCAGTGTGACATGAGTATCCATATTTGGCATTACCTTGACGTGGTATACATCAACGGGGGTTAGCAAGGGAATCACTCTTTTTCTTTATTTGTTATTTCAATTTCCTGACCCAACGGCCAACGCTCGTTGGCGTGATCCCAAGCCTTCCTTAGTGGAAGCGGGAGTTCGAGCCCCGCAAGGGGTGCGGGAGGATTTCAAGGCTATGAACAGCCTCCAAACCATCTATAAATTAACTTACTAATCCCCCTAACACCCCTATCCCCGTTGATGTGTAAACTATGACGAAAAAAAATCCTTACCCAACTACTCCATGGGATCTTGGTCGCGAACTGGCTTTGGAGTGCATTCAATTTCTAAAGCTTACGTATGAAAAAGACCAAAATACCCCTTAAAGTTAACTCTTCCCTCCTGTGCATTTCAATTTTGCCCCCTCCGTTCGTTTGTTTTGCCCTTCCACCTTCCCTGGACTTCTGAAATTCACGACTCACGAGCTTATGAAAGTTTCTTCTATTAGTACTTATGCCAGAAGCAACAGGAAAATGGGAAAAAATTGAACTGATGAACCTAAAACTGTTTTTGTTAATCTGATCTTTTTTCAAATAGGTATTGTGTTTGCTAATCTTTTTTGTTTTAGAACTGGAAGAACTTTATTAATAACGTGGAAAGAAAATAACGACGAGGAAACGTACCTCCGACAAGAAACACAACCAATTAACCGAACAAAACCAAACAAACAAAGTGCACAAACTAAGTTATCTAAAAAGGGGACTTTGGGTTGGTGTTGTGCAGTTAACTGCACAGCACTGTGCTGGGCACCTCTGAGCCGTTGGATTGTGTATCCGACGGTTCTGATCTCATCTTGACAACCAACGATTGAGAGCCGTTCATTGCCGAGATGAAATCCGAAAATAGAAAAACAAAAGGTATGTCGAAGATTTTTAGAACATCATTTATTGAAGTTTGAACCAACGTTTATCTTGTAGGACATGGGACAAGGCATGAGCAGGGCGGCGCTGGTAACTGAAGTAGCGTTTGTTTCTTCACATCTACGATCCTTAGAGCATCCGCACGTGGTTCTTGAAAACACATTTCTAAACTAAAATAAAGAGCAAAAACGCGGAAATGGGCAAAAAATGATCTGCACCAGCCTCACTTCATTCCTCTTTACTTTGCAGAATAAGTAACTTTGCTACAGTGACTCTTTTGATTATAAGAGTCATTTCACCCTTTCAATCATTATTTTAATAATTTTTATTTCAAATGCCCTGTTTGAGTCACAGCACTCAAAAAAATTAAGTGTTTCAATTTTTAATTTGTTTGGAGCAATGCGAAAATCTTATTTTTTAATCATTTTATTCTAAAGGATCATAATTAATTTTTAACTCTAAGTTTCTCTCATATGAAAGCTCTAGAGCCAAAAAATAATTATGACTCTTTAGAATTAAATGATCAGAAAAATAAAATTTTCATACCGGTTTAAGTGGATTGAAAATTAAAATACTTAATTTTTTAGACAGTTTATATAAATTAAGAAATATGACTAAAAAATTAATAAGTGCTCTAATTTTCAATATATTTGAACTGGTACGAAAATCTTATTTTTCTAATTATTTTATCCTAAAGCATCATGATTAATTTTTGACTTCTAAGACTCTCATGTACGAGCCCTATGATAGTCATAGAACTCCATGAAGAGCAAATACTTAATTATAAGAGAAATTTGAGAATAAATAAAGAAAATATACAAAAATATAAATATTTAATTGAGTAGAAAATGATAGTAAAAAGCCTGATGCAATAGACATTTTAAAAATGAGTAGCTAAAGTAATAAAGTTGATTTATAAGATGTAATTTAGTTTAAAATCTAAAAAGACCGATGCGTATGCTTTTAATATTCTTCTTCGTCAGTGTAAAACGCACTTGTTCTTGAAAGTAAAAGAGGCATTGAAGGCTCGAAAAGACCTGACGGCCAAATGAAGTTGGTCCTACCGGCATCCAAGATCGGCACAATGTTTGCTCTCTGAAATTCATTATTAATTGAAAAGAATTATAGACAGTAGTAGTATATAATGTCCATAAATCAATTGTAAACAATAATGTTCATATTCCATATTCTATTAAATTATTTATACCGCCAATGTAAACATTTGTTTTCTTCAAATCTCATCAGGGGAAAATTAGCCATAAGGATGGTAAAATAGTTTTCAATTAGAAGAAGGACGTCAGCAAAATAGTTTTCAGTTGAGATCCTTCAATTTTTTTAGTTTTTTTAGTCATAAGGCCAACACATGTTTAGACATTTTTATAAGATTTTAATGGTTTAGGCACTTTCATAGGGTAATCTAAAATTTTGGGCACTTTCATATATAGGATACCCTAAGGTTTTAGACACTTTCATAAGGCAATATAGAGTTTTAGGCACTTTCATAGGCAAATTTATCCTTATGTTTGATTGCAAAAGATGGTTGTCCTTGAGCTCAAAAAGTGTAAATACGTGAGATTTTCGGCTAAGTCTCCCCAAAATCAATTACATTGCGTCGCGTCATCATGTTTTATTAATTGGGACTACTGTTTTGACGACGTGACGCAATATTGTATGTAATTGATTTGGAGGAAACAAATGTTTATACCGCCAGTGTATATAACTTACAGAAATGCTATGTATACCGATGGAATTGTAGGGATATCGTACCGACCGGCGGCGCGTGGCCGTCTCTAGCCACCGGACGGCCGATCCGCGCCGTCCAAAAAATTTAAAAAAAAAAACCGAGTGATTTGGAGGAAACAAATGTTTATACCGCCAGTGTATATAACTTACAGAAATGCTATGTATACCGATGGAATTGTAGGGATATCGTACCGACCGGCGGCGCGTGGCCGTCTCTAGCCACCGGACGGCCGATCCGCGCCGTCCAAAAATTTTAAAAAAAAAAACCGAGGGGACCAAGCGGGAATCAACGGCATCCGATGAGTGAAGGGTGCTTGATCTAAACACCTTATTTTTCGTGTATACACATATACACGAAAAATAAGGTGTTTAGATCAAGCACCCTACACTCATCGGATGCCGTTGATTCCCGCCTGGTCCCCTCGGTTTTTTTTTTTTTAATTTTTGGACGGCGCGGATCGGCCGTCCGGTGGCCGGAGACGGCCACGCGCTGCCGGTCGTTACGATATCCCTACAATTCCATCGGTATACATAGCAGTTCTCTATATCATCATCATAAAAAAATTAATTTGATTACACGAAAGCTATGTTGGGAAATTGAATTCTATGAAAAGAAACTTTCAAATATAAGGAAATCTGTTAGCTATACATCTATTATTTTTTATGAGCAAGAAACTGCTTCAGTGTTTTTTTTTTTTTCGTTTTTTTCATTTCTTTTCATGCGAAGCTTATTCATTAGTAATAAATTAGAGGGCTATCAAATTTCAAGTAATTGCCAATCGAGTAGCTCAAAAGTATAAAGTAAGGGTTTCAGAATGTCGTACCTTGAGAAAGAGAGAGGGTAAGTGAGCTCAAAAGAAGAACAAGAAAAAGCATCAAGAGGGCTCTACCGATTTCCTCATTATCTTTCCTCTTAATTAAGTTGTGGCCTAGCTAAGGTAATGGTATGTTTTGTTCTAGGCCATAGACTATTTATACGGTGCTTAAATAAGGTTAGATACCAATCCATAAGTGTATATATACATATTTACAATATGTGAGGAAAACGTATGATAAGAATACCATTTGTTGGAAATGTGCGCATTATTGAAATGATACAAGCATAAAGTAGAAGTCTATGTTAATATGGGAACGATCTCAATTATTGATGTAGATTTGTAAGGAGTTTGAAAACGGGCCAGATAGGACCGTTCCATATCCTAGTTAGAAATATCCAAAGGGTCACATGGCTGAATATAATTATTTTAACCAATTAGTTTTTTTTTTTATCGGTAAGGAAAAGATTTTATTCATAGCTCAAAAGAATATATCGAGAAAGATGTTGAAAATGCATCACACTTAGAACATACATCCCAACAATTGATATGCTTTGTTGATCTAGGCCACAACTTTGTTTATATGGTGTTTAGATAATGATATATACCGATACATAGAGTAATTATTCAATAGTCTTGGGGTACCTTCACGTGATGTCCCAACACCCTTCTCCACCACATTTTCAAAAGGTTCATACACTTAATACTGGGCCTCACAAAAAATATGTGGTAGAGGAGAGTGTAGGGACACTACGTAGTAGTTCCCCAAGACCACCAAATAATTTTTCCCAATTCTTGATTAAAAAAAAAATACCATTTGATGGAAACTTGCCCGTTATTGAACTGGTACAAGCTAGAATAAAATTAATCAAAGCCTTCGTCAGGCTGTTAATTGGCCGGAGCATTTTCCGAGGAGAGTACGACGGGGTTTGCTTTCTAGGGCTTCCAAAATATACACAAAACCCCATTCTAAAATACATTCTTAAAAAATAAGTACTTATTTTACATTTTTAAATTTAAAAATAATATAAATGAAAAATAATTTTTTGATTTCAAACAAGTTCCTTACTGCATATTTTTAGATTTCATTAAGTCTATTATTTTTTAACTTAAAATTGTCTTTTTAAAAAATAAGTACTTATAACCCATTATGAAACGATTTCTATAGGTTCCCTTTCGTAATAAATCAAAATATAATCATTTGATGTATACTCCTGGAAATTACTTCGTTCATGAGTGCGTTGAGTCCCGTATTCGAGACCTCGAAATACCCTTTCTTGTTTTGCTCCTCCTCCCTTTTCAATATAACTCGTTGAATATAACTCGAGACCTGGAAATACAAGCATTTTGCATTTGTTTAGAGTCTCCACGGCACTGTCTTCAGTAATCTTCAATAAGGAAGTATTTTTTCATCTTTTCGTAGTGGGCTATCATTTACGGACAATAGGAATAAAAGAAAAACATTAAATTATTGTTAGAAATAAGGGTCATCATTTAGTCCGAAGGCTCACGACCCGCCCAAAGCCCGCCCGGCCCGAGTCCGTAAAACGGGCAGGCTAGCCCGGCTCGTAGTTTGTAATTGGCGGGCTCGGGCCTATGAATTTTTACTCGGCCCGCCCTTGAGCCCGCCCGTGGTACCCGCCCAAAAGCCCACCAACGGGCCCGCCTATTAGCCCAAAATCCCACAAAACCCTTTCTTTTTTCCCTTTGTTTAGTTTTGTCGAAGGAAATTCAAGCCTGCCGGCCAGCCAATTGGGCTAGCCCATGGGCCGGGCTTGGGCTTCAATTTATGGTAGATAGCCCGGCCCGTCAAAAAGAAAAAGCCTGATCGGCCCGGCCCGTAGGCGGACTTGGGCAGCGGCTTGACAGGCTAGACCGGCCCGGCCCAATGATGACCCTTAGTTAGAAATGCCTTTCAACACCAACAATCGCTTACTGTAAAAATCTTCAAAATTAATATTGTGACGGTTTTGAAGGGGGCGGCTCAACCTATTTTTCAACTCCAATAAAAAAAAATTATCAACTCCCTATAAAAAATAAAATAAAATAAAAAACGGGATAACTATTCTACGAATTATTGGAGCTGTCAATATTAGACTAGGGTATTTGACATTGAAAAGCAAAATGACAACGCAGTCTACATATATAAAGAGATGCAACGGATTCAGTGGTTATGGTGGTGATTTTCCAGTCTGAGGCGGGAATCAGCTTCAGCTAGGTGTAGTCTTATCCACTCTCTTTCATGAGTGTATCTAATGGGTTCGATTTGGTGCAGCATTTTTTTTTTTTGGTAATTTTTTTTTATGTACTTGATGCTTTCAATGTTAACCTTCTTTGCTTCAGGGAAGTGTGGATGATCTGACAGTTGTCATTGTAGATGTAATTTTTTCGTTTTATAATGTAGTAAAGGGGACAAGGGGTATCTCTGGAATTTAAACACTTTATTAAAAGCTAACAAACATTATATCCAAACCAAATTTTGGGGAAAATGCTTTCAAATCTCCAAGAAATTGACTTCCTTATAATTAGGGGGGGAATTTCAAAATACCCCCAAACTTTAATATCTAACGGACACTCAATCTTTGTTAAACTTTAATTAGACATCTAAACTACTGTATTAAGTAGTTATTCAATTAACCCTCTGCAATCTTAAATCTGTCCAATTGCTAACAGATTTTGCGCCCCTCTCCCTCCTCCCCCGGGCTCCTCCTCCTCCATCGACTCTCCTCTTTCTTCCCCCTCTTCCTTATGGTTTTTTTCTTTTCATTTTCTCCTCCCTCAAATCTGACCCTCTCTGTTCGGCGGGCTCTGCTGTCACCGGAGTTGTGTTGTCAGCATGTAATCCATCACCGGAGCCCTTGTGGCAGCAGTGGTGGAGGCAGTGAGGGTTGTGATCCGTTCTGCAGTTTTTGGGCGACTGGATTTAAAGCAAGATTTGAGGGAGTTTTATATCTCCTTGTGAGAGTAATAAAATTCGCCTTTGGGCGATTTGTTTACTGTTCGGGCTCGAGAAGATTAGTATGCATCTATTGGTGGTTTGCTAGAAATTCATTAGGGTGTTCATTTCTGGTCAAAGTTCATCGGTTCAAATGGATAAGGAAAAGCTAAGACTGAGGTAGCTGTCCTTTTCTTGTAGCTGTGAATCGTCTGGGTTCTTGCTGTCTTTTTTTCTTGGCTAACAATGTATCTCTTTTTGAGATTATTATAGGATATATAAATTTTCCACTTAGTAGAAAATGCATAGGTATGAAAAAAATCAATCACATTGTTCTTTCTCGTTATGTATTAGTTAGATGATTAATTTGGCTTTGTCCAAATTATCTGTAATGAATTTCATTATGTAAGTGCCGTTAGATTTATCAATGCAGTACCTCTCACTTTTGTAAAAAAAAAAACTGCTCTGTTAAATAGCTGAGTAGGATTAAGTGGAGCTAATTTCCTGTCCTGTCCTCTCACCCAAACGGTGAGAGCCCAAACGCCAACCCAACTCAAATCCCCCAAATCAAAAGATCCAGCCAAGTTATTTAGATGGGAAATTCAATTCAACCCATTATCCGAGCATTCAAAATCGTCACTAAAATCAACCATAAAATTGTCAACAAAATCATCCAGACACGCAGGCCTTATGTTCCATAATTTACCCAGTAGCCACGTCTCATGGACGATTGGGTTCTCGGACTAAGGCAAGAACAGACACTAGAAAGGAAAGAGCTCCAAACTTCAGTATCTTCGGCAAGTTTTCTCTCAGCCAAATTGTGGTAGATAATACAGTATACTTTTACGAATTAGCTTATGAAATCCCGGTTCAGAACCCTAACAGAATCCAACTCCATGTTTAATGAGGAAAACAAATTTAAAACCAAACAGCCCAAATACATTTGCCCATCCACAGTTAGATTACACAGACAAAATCTCGATACAAAGTCAGAAGCACAATAAGATACACTGCTACCTAATTGAGCAGAGAGTCGACCAAAAGTAAAAAGCAAAAAACAAAAACAAGTTGTGTGGACTGTGGACCAATTGAAGGGAAAAGAAGAAGATAGTTTGCGCTGAGACAACATCGATAAGAACTCTCTAGCCCAAAAAATAGGATGAGTGATCCCGACCGAAGGATCGAAACTGTAGTTACTTCTATGCTCCACCGTTGATCTTTCCCAATGGTGAAGCAACAATGTTAGGTTTCTTCTACCAATAGCATCTTATGAGTAATCCTAACCGCCTGAAAAAGAAGAAACTATCAATGGAGTAGAAACGAATCCACTCCATAGGAATGAATGAGATCAAGAAAAAATTAACCCTCTCATGTCCCAAATAATTGGCAAAAGAGATCAACATAGCGTAACATGGAGAAGTACATGGCTAATCTCACTTCTTACATCTAAAGGACATCATACCTTTCTCCTTTCAAACTTGAGCGATGACATAATCAAAGAGAGAGAAATGGACAAGACTTTGGTCTCACATGAGTTTAAAAGTGAGTGACCAATGTATTGCCTTTCACAACTCAGAGAAATCAAGAGCAATAAAAAAACTCGGGTAGTGGAGGATATAAAAAGGCATGAAAATAAGGCATACGCAACAACTGGTTTTTATTATGAATATTTGGAGCATATTTGGCATTACCTCAACGTGACATGAGCATCCATATGCGTGCGTGTGTGTATGAGAGAGAGAGAGAGAGAGAGAGAGAGCAAACTTAAATAACTAAAGAAGTAATGGAATTGAAAGAAGTAACCAAGAAGGGATTAGCAACACTGGAATTTAAAAGCATAAAATGAATCCAATATTAAAGTACGTTGACATGACATGAGAGAAATAGAGAGCCAGACGGGGGGAGCAAACTCACATAATCTGACACCACAGGCCACGAGCCTCCTTCAGTCACTTGTGGGAAGATAAATCCTGATGGTGTCTTTCACTTTAAGTTTCCGCCTGCAGGTTGGGCATTTGCTTTGAGCAGCTATTGCCCCGCATATGCACTTTTTACAGAAAATGTGACCGCACTTGGTAGATGTTTCTTCAACAAATGGGCCCATGCAAACTGGGCAACTAAAGCTAGGTGCCTTTGGCGGGGGAACACTCTGGTATACTTCTAGAGCTTGACAAACATTGTTACTCTGCGAATCAGCAGTCCAATATTATTCATTGTTGGCAACACTACATGAGTTGAAGTGACAAATATGTGAATAAAATTTGTAACAAACCAATGAAAATCAAGACCAAACTCCAATTGAGCCTAAGAAAAAAGAACGTAGATTTGCAAACTATGGGAATATCTACACTTGTTTAGAGATCTGAGGTGTTTATGAGAAGAGGAAAAAAGAGATGCGAACAGAGAGGAGCAGATCGAGCCACTTACAACCAACTAGATGATTATCTTTCACCTACAGAACAACTTTCACTTAACCAACTAGAAGCAAGGTTTCATTTCCATTCTTCTTCATATTCTGGAATCTAATGTCTGAGGTAGAAAACTGTTCCCTATCTTTCACCTACAAAACGACTTTTACTTATACCCCTTACCCCAGTCAAAATAAAAAAATTTCGTTACCGCAAGGATCCATTTCCATTCTTCTTCACATTCTGGAATCTAATGTCTTAGGTAGAAAACTGTTCCCCACCCTATCTTCAGAACTTCTGCACATAAACGTGATTTTCATCCTCTTATTTATCCTTTATAAATCAGTTGAAATCTATTTAAGCTTCTCCTAACAGTTCAATTTTTCCTAAAAGTTTGCCTTTAACCTTCGTTTACTGAAATGACCGCCCGATATTTGGTAATTCCTTTAATGTGTGTAGTAAAACTCCACAAATGAAAGGTACAAGACCGGATATTAATCATTTCCTAGCATGGCGTGAGTAAGGATAAAACAAATAACCAATCCCAGTGACAAAAAAATATAATACCCGTCAGGCCAAAAGAAGTATGTCAATAAAGGAAAAGGATGGTATTATCATAACGTCCAGAAGTTAGTCATCACACCTTGGCTTTCTCATTGCTTTCTAAGTTTATCCAAGGGTCACCATTGACATTTGCACGTTTTGTTGAACCTCCTTTGCGCCGGTTGTTGCCACTAGGAAATAATACCACTGCTGATTCTGTGATACCAATATCAGAATGCACGTTATAAGCCCCAGTTGTATAAAGAAACAAATTAAACAAGAAAATAGAGCTGATATGGCAAAAAGAATGAAACATCAAAAAGCATGCTCATAAGTCAAATCTTCTTCCCACACCCCTCCTGATCTCCAAATTACTTACATCTTGACAAAAAACAGAAGAAGATTTTGAACGACTGTCATTAGGTTGCACGCGGTAGGATTTTTATCAGTACTGTACGCAGCGTACAAACATGGTTATACAATTTCAGGCCCCATTGCAATGAATGACTATAATCAAAGCAATAAATCTCACAAAAACAAAATCCAAGATCACCAATAACCTAAGAGAGTCTATGACGCACGGGTACTTCTAAAACCATGCTGTACTTGTACCCGTACAGTACTGGGGCTTGGAATGGTACTTCTATTTACATACTGGGTACACGAAATACGTACCGAGATATTTCCCTATGAACTTTCCATACCCAAGAAGTACCCCAATATATATTAAGGCGTACCTAATAAAGAGATGAAGCTAAGTTGACAAGACTTCATTGGCATGATTTTAGAATAAAGACTTCGGTCCTAGGTTCTTTAGTATAATGGCGTTAAACTTTAATTTGCACCTTAAGGTTGGCGCTAAACAGTTATTTGATATTGGTTTCTTAATTCCCCAAGTAATTCAGCTATTTCCTTTATTTGACATGTAATTACTGCATGTGATACATGTTCTATATTATGACAATTCGTGATAATTGTACAACAGCCGTAGGCCCGTACCCATACCCAACAATTATGAAGGTTCGCCATACCCGTATCGTCAACACACATGTTAATGTGCTTCTTAGCTAATAACCATAGTACATAGAGCACAGATTGTTTTTCAATAAGTAAAATTGTACAGTAAATAATTATTGCCACGAACCTGAATGGCCTCTTCGAAAATCCCTTTCTGCATCAATCACCTCCACCACCCCACGGTTCCTTCTAGCATTCTCCCTAGCCTAAGATGAGGAGTAGAATACAAATTTAAGGAAAGGAAAAGAAATAAGAAAAGCAATTAGCATTAAAAAATAACAGCATGAAACCAGCAGGGAATTTCATACCTCAACAAAACTTCTGGGGGAGCATATGACAACGTCATCATCAACATACCCAAGCTCAGGTGTCGTTTGTATTTGCAACAGTCCGCTCTCCCAAGGTAGGCCTATGGTAAGATTGAGATCAATTGGCTCACCCACTGGAATCAAATTCTCCGCAGGTGCAGGTGGATCATTTAAATCAAAATTGAGCACCATTGTTTCCTCCACTCCAAGCCTCAATTCACCAGTAGATTTACCTGAATCCCGGCATAATTTTACTATAGTGTCAGTTCTAGCTGTTTCTAGGTAAAAAATGGAACAAGAATCAATAAAATTGTACCTATCCTATTTCTTCAACTTTTCCTCCATTGCCTGTCTCAATGCTGCTACAAAAAATTCTCTATAATGAATATATTAAATTTCACAATTAGCAAAACATGGAATATTTACAAACTATTTCTGCGAATGAAGACAAAATCAAATCAGAGCTCCAAAAAAAATGTCATGATTTTCATTAGAAGAATAAGAGAAATAAACATACTTCACGAATGAATTTACTTGAGTGAATTTTCAAGTTCATGAATCAGGAAAAAGAAAAGACTGCACAACAGAAATTTTGAAACCGTTCAAGAGAAAATAAATCACAAATGCCTCGTGTGTATTTCAACTAAAGAGTACCACCATGCCTGCTCAATGCACAACCGCCATGTCATGTTGCTGCTACACCTTCGACCACATGGGTCCTAT
Source organism: Rhododendron ovatum (assembly GCA_019656835.1). NCBI lineage: Eukaryota > Viridiplantae > Streptophyta > Magnoliopsida > Ericales > Ericaceae > Rhododendron > Rhododendron ovatum. The sequence goes on along the minus strand of CM033798.1, from coordinate 10,395,527 downwards.
CTGCGTTTTCATATCAAATTATGATCTGAACCCAGCAGTGGACCCATGAATTGTGGTTGAAGGGATAAAACCAGTTGGATTCTCCTCACGCATAAGGTTGGTTCAATTTCATTCCTAGCCACATGCAGTTTCCTACTATTGTAATCATGAACTAAACATTCGTGAACTGATACCAGGATGAACTAAAGTTTCGTTGAGAATTACATACCCCAAACAATCTATACAGTCACTGAGTTATCACTTAGTCGTTTGGAAATCCCACAATTTTGCCATTCATTCCCAATGTTTTAAGTCTTTTTGCCAAGTAATCAAAACATTCAAGGAACATTGGAGTTTACCAGAGGTTAGAACAAACAACTTTAGTACAATTCTTCAAATGCAAGCAAACTCATTCATACGCAAATCAAACATTTTGTCGACTTGTGCCTATTTAATGACAGTTCCAAATTGAACTTCCACTAAGACAGGTTTCCACTTTCCATTTCTATTTCTCCCATTCAAGTTTCATTACATAAAAAAGACAACTGCATTTGATCATTTAAATCACTCTCCAAATCAATGTCCTTCTGCGTAACCCGTCCAAAAAAGTTATCTTAAAAACAAAAGCACATTACGCAATAGGTGCCACATTTGCTTACCTACAATTACAGGCTGGATTTTGAAACATAAGTTTGCTTGGATATCTAATTAGGGAAAGAACTAACAGAGCGGAATGACAACGCAATATCCAACAGAATGGTGATATATAGTCAACCCAAAAGATATTCAATATCAAAATGTAATGAGGAAAGTAAATATAAGTTAAAAAAAAAAAAATGTGAAACACCGGAGCACTTCAAGATAGTACACAATATAGATGTGTCCTAACGTCTGCCCCTTTGTCTCAGCCTATCAATTATATACAGTCGAATATACATAATTTGTTAAGCTTCATTGAACATATCTCCTTGTTCAATCAAAAAATCTACCCATATATACATCTGGAGTATAAACACATACATAAACATATAATTGCATCAATGTGTATCTACACCTGTACATATGTTTGCATATTTTTATCTACATCTATAATATATACGTACACATGCATGAAGATATAAAGCGAAAAGCCATGGGAGGAGTCAACTGTCTCCGGTTTCATATCTTGATCATTCAAATAGTTGTCCTGCAAGCTACCTTCTCACAAATCAAACATATCCTTCTTCATTTTGCCTTTCAATTCTTCTCAATAAGATGCTAGTCTTGTTCAATCATTTTGTATAGAACCCTAGATCAGTTATGCTAATTGGGAGAAGGTCGCACTGATATTCAATAGCACCCAATCATTTTCGTACCGATGTTCCCAAACTGGAAAAAGAAACAGCTACTGTTTTTAAAGGTTCTCGGGAAACAAAAAAACACTATCAAAAGGGAAAGAACGCGTAGAAAATTGCCTAATGAAGGATCCTGGAGTGAACTTCACCTTAAAATATGAATCTAAAACACCCAATTATTCGTATTTAAAGCATCCTCTCCGTATGGTTGTCTTTGTGTTTGTCTATATGCATGTAGAATTAATTTATTTCCCTATCTTTATACCTACTGGAAAGAATTCCCGGAGATGAATCAATTCTATACATACAATTCTTTTTCCTTTATTCCAAAAATTCCACAGTTACCGAAGGATAAATTCATTTCTGCATCCGAATCTAAACTAATAACTACAACCGTATGATTGCCAAGCTTGATCAACTGAATATCAACAGGAAAACACAAAAATAAGAATAACTCTCTCTTAGACACTACCGTGTAAGTTAATATATATTTCTCCCTTACCCAAATACCATGCTGACATACGAAAAAACTTATGGTCAATTTACTCTCAAGAAACATATGGGAAATAAAAAGAGGGAAATGGTCAATTTGCTTTCAAGAAACTTATGGTCTCTTTCTCTCAGATTATTTCCCATCTTCTATACCTACTGAAAAGAGTTCCCGGAGATGAATCAATGTTACACATATGACTATATTTCCTTTCTTTCCACAGTCACCAGAGGGTAAATTCATTTCAAAATCAGAATCTAAAATAGAAACTCCAAATGTATGATCACAAACTTTTTAAATTTGAAAAGGGATCACCACTCTTGATCAACTAAATATCAACAGAAAAACATAAAAACAATAACAAAAAGTCTCTCCCTCAACCAAATTGCTTTCGGTATGACGCTTACTTACAGTCTATTTACTTTCAGGAAACAATAGAACAATATTTACTGACAAAAAAATGTACTCACAAGAAACAATGTAACATTCAACATGCATACGCACATGCATGTATCTGCTCTCTAGCTGTATCTCTCTTAGCAATCAGTCAATCAGTTCTCTTCTTGTATCCAACAACACAGGCAATGAAATCAAAACCAGTAAAAAACCTACCCAAAATAATCTAAAACAAAAACAAACCTTTATAGTCAATTTACTTTCAGGAAAAATAGAAACATCATTACCGAGACAAGAAAAAAAAAAAAAAACAATTTGCTTCCAACAAACAATGGAACGTGCTACAAGTATATACATATACATATGCATATATCTGCTCTCTATCTGTATCTCTCTAAACAATCGGTCAATCAGTTTTCCTTCTTCCCAAAAGCACAATCATTGTAACCAAAATCACCTCCACGACTCAAAAAACCACAAGAAAAACAAAAACAGAATAAAAAACAATTTACTTTCGAGAAACAATTGAGCATGCAACATATACGTATATATCAGCTCCATATCTGTATATCTCTCTCAACAATCAGTTCCTCTTCTTGCATCCAAAAACACAATCAACGAAATTAAAAAAAAGAAAAAACTCCACAACTCGAAAAAACCCAAGCGATTACAACAATCTCAACCAAAAGAGAGAAAAAAATGCAGCGTAAAAAGGCGGTATAATCGATGAACCGAGAGGCGATAGAAGTTTTCGTACCTCTGAGATTTCTCGGAGAGAGAGAGAGGGTTGAGACGCGTAAGAGTCTTCTTCTCTCTCTAGGGATGTTGGTTTGTTTTTTGTTTGGGAGGAAAATCGCTTGGTCGACCCAATTTAAAAATATATATACTGGAGTACTCGGTGCCGTTTTGGATGCCGCTCTGGACTTTTTCTCATGGGAAAGGGAAACATATCTCGGAATTTTGATTTTCCCATTAAAACCATTCCTTTTTTTCCGCCTTTTTCCTCTTCCAATAAAATACCCAGTGGACCATAATGGACTGCAAATGGCCCGAGCCCAGTTTTGTCGAGCTCGGCTAGTATATTTAGGCTCCGTTCCAGAAATCTTCTTAAAAAATAAACAGCTTATTTCATATTTTCAAACTCAAAAATAATGTAAATGAAATATAATTTTTCAAATTTTTTTGCATTGTATTAAAGATCTCAATGAGATCTATCAAACAAGATCCATAGTGATAGAAAAATTATTTGCATAAGCACATAATTTTTGAGCTTGAAATTACCTTCTTAAAAAATAAGTACTACTAATTTTTGTTTGCGGAACGGGGCCTTAACGAGCCAAAAATTTAAACTCAAGCCGAGCTCGAGCGTTGGCGGGCCGAGTTTAGTAATTTATTAAGCGAGCCTCCCTTAACGAATCGAGCTTTTGTCAAACGAGCCGAAAATTTGAGCTCGAGCTTGGCTCGTTTACTAAACAAATTGAGCCAAGCCGAGTGATAACAAGTCGAGCTCACGAACTTCTCGATTTATTTATGGCTTAATTATTAGATTAACCTCATTAAAAATATATATATGAAATTGTGAATTCTTTTCCCAAAAGATGTTCTTAATGATTCTAGGACTATATTTTTGTAACCTGTCGCGGTATCTTTTGTTTATAACACTCCAGAAATATCTAATTCATTATGCAGTGTTGGTTTAGAATTTCTAGTAATGCATACATGTTAAAATTATAATTCTTAACAAAATAAAAAAAAAAAACCAGTTCATATTTCACATGGATTGTTTTTATTTTTTACCCAAAGTGATGTGGATATAAACTTCGTTTTTTTATTTTTTTGAAAGGACGCATATGATGCCCGCAAAATTCGTTCCTGCCCAGGCTGACAATGTCATACTATTGGATGCAAAATGTATAATAAGATGACGATTAGCTTCCATGTTCGTGTGAGATAAGCATTGACTTGCCTCATCAAAGTGAGCTTATATTATAGGAAATGCTTGATTACAAATATTACTGCTCCATTTTGGAAATTAATTTTATAACATGAATATTAGAGTTAATAAGTTTAAAGGCCTGATTTTGAAAACTATGTACATATCATAAAAGGTTCTAAAAGGTATAATTACAAATATTACTGCTCCAGTGTTCTGTTCATGGGGAGCAACTTTATCACACACACTTTTGTTTGGGTTAGCTAGATGAAAATAATTACAACTCATATCTATAGTACACATGTTATTTTAATATTCATTTAATTTAACTAATAAGTATTTATTAACGATGATCGTTTGAGGTTTATAATTAGGCGTTCTCGTATAAGACTCGGTCTTAGTCTACGGACTTTCACACGACAGTTTCATTTTTCACTATTTTTTCTTTGTAGTGGAGATGTACACATCCGATACAGAGTCCTAATTTTGGTATAGTTTGAGTTAAAAAAAATAATGAAATTTTCATTTGTTGTCAATAATGGTTTCATGGAAAATCGTGTGCCTTTACTTCTTTTCTTTTTTTTTTTCACTATTTATTTCATTACTATTCAACAAAGCTATAAAAAAATCGATCCATTATATTAATTTTTATAATTCAATACGCTCATGTATCCTAATATCAGATAATCAATTATCGGGGCGGTTCCGGGGACACCCAAAAAAACGCCTCATAGTTCCCGATCAAATTTTGATGATCTGAGGTGCTCAATGTGATCAGAATGTGATTTTAAGGGTACTCATGAGAAATCAGCAAAAAAAATGACCGGGAAGGGCTTGATCCGAACAGTTTTGAACAATTTTTTATTGAACGGTTCAAATAAAAACTGCTCAAATCAAACCTTTCCCGGTCATTTTTTGGCTAATTTCTTGCGAGTACCCTTAAAATCACATTCTGTACACATTGAACGGTTCGGATCATAAAATTTTGATCGGAAACTATGAGATTGAGATTATGGGTGTTTTTTTAGGGTGTCCCTTGAACCGTTCCGATCGATTATATAGCTATGTGTGGTGAGACAAAAAGATATTTTTCTTCTTTTTTTTTTTAATTTGTAAAAGGGAAATGATTTTCACACTCCCGATTTTACAATGCACACTCCTTTTCTTGTTTTTATCAACATGAATTTACAATATTGCCCTTGGATGTGTGAAATAAGAGTATTGAAAAGGGAAATATAGTAAATTCACGTGGATAAAGACAAAAAAAGAAAGTGCATATTATAAAAAGGGGTGTGAAAATCACTTCCCTTTGTAAATTTACTTTATGGGTAAGTGTTAATGGTTTTGAATTTTGATGAACTTTAAAAAAAGAAGTCTAAACAAATTTGAGTTGTTCATCCCTTCCACTTCCTCTGCTCTAGAGGCTCATGTTCTTTCCCCCACCACCACCCAGTTGGCAAGTCATTAACGCCGTTACAACTTATTCTCATACATCCAATCTCTGAACAATATCTCGATGCACTCGATCAAAGTTCGATTGGTTGATGGGTTTGTTCCCCATACAATTGAATATGATTTGAATTAGGTTGGCTCACAATCAGTAATTTCTTGTGAATTTTCTAATTTCAGCGTGATGGTCTGCCTTTGATTGGATCAGGAAGGGAATTAGTTAGGTGCGTGTCAGCTGGCCCAGAGACCTCTCACTGTTGAACCGCAAAAAAAATTGAGATACACGCAACTCCCAAGTCCCCAACTACAGTTGAGGTGCAGGATTTTTTTCTCTTAATTTTTACTAGATTTGGATCAAAGTTTTGTATCACATTATTTGTCTCGACAAGAGTTCTTGAAAAAGTGTAAAAGAAATGACCACAATTGAAAAGATTCATAATACGACGAAAAATACTCAAAAGCTCAATTTTTTGGGTTCTTTTGTTCATCTTATATTATTATTTTCATTTGTGATGAGTATTTTTTTGTACTTTTGCGATTTTTCTTAAGACGAATAACATGATGTAAAAATTTGACCTTGTACTAGGAGGGGAAAAAAAATGCTCAAAGTCAATAAAAAAAGTTTGGCCAAAAGGCCCTCAAGTCCCACATGCAAATCATCCATGAGTAACTGACGATTTCATGGTAGATATATCTTGCATAGTAGCTTTATCTAAAGGTAAATAAAAAGGCTACGAATTCATTAAAAAAAAAAAAGAAAAAAGTTAAAAGATGAAGTTAATTTATTCAAAAGACGGGGAAAGTCGTAAAAAAGCACACTTTACTTTCCTACTTTCGTAGCATAGTGCAGCAAATGAATAGCTTTGAGGTCATAAGTAACCAGTACTATATTTGTATATAATGTTTTAAAAGAGGAGTGTAATTTTAAGCCTGACAACCAGTACTATTAAGAACGCTTCAAAGTCATTGACTAGCAACGTGAGTCTCGACTCAGCTTGTAAGTAAAAGGAGTTAATCTCACATTCGAGTTTTAAGCTCGTTTCACAAACCAATTGAGCTTGAGTTAATTTTAACTTAGGCTCATTTGTAATAGCTAGGTTTGCTTGTATTGATGTGACTCGCTCAGGAAACGAACCAAATTCAAGCATCTCAGACACTAGAACGAACTGAACTCAAACATCTCGCTAGAACTAAGCCAATCTCAAGCTTGAGCTAGAACACTATGGAACTTCGCTTGTTTGCCAAATGTCAACAACCCAATTGATCACCCGCCTTACAGCCTAAGTCACATAATGTGCAGACGGGGGCAAGAGTGCGCACGCAAGCATGAATAGAATATTTCGAAAACCTCCCAAACAATTAAAATTTGTCAGTGCGAGAATTAAAAATGCAAGCATATAGCGAAAATTGATAGCGCGAGCCCAGATAATTTTGATGGAAGGCTGCAAAGCCTCCTCCCCGCCTGTGTTCTCTGACCAAAAGCAATCTCAAAACGCCCATCATCATCACCCTAATCCAACGGTCAGAATCCTCCACACGGGCATGTCGGCCCACACGCACCGCTGGAACCCCGTACTCGTCACGCGCTCTTTCGGCATCCACTAATAATATTCATTAATTCATTTCCCCATTCGCCCAAACGAATCTACTTTTGGCCTTTCGCTTCGTCTCCTTTCAAACGAAACGCGAACAATTCCGTTCCCATTTTCTTAGAGAGAGAAAGTGGAGAGAGAGAGAGGACGGACAGATCTCGCAGAATTTATGAACATTTATATATGTACACGTATATCTATAGAGCCACTTGAAGACGATTTGGCAACTTAGATCTGCTCCGTAAGTGTTTTTGGTTTTCTTCTTTAATGTCGTGGGAATGCGTGTTTCATTGTTCTCCGTTCGAAAATGAAGATGATTTCAGTTTTGCTGATTTTGATTGATCGATTTAAGTGTCAAGGGTTTGGATGTCTTGTTGTTTTGTCCCTGGTTTGTTTGAATTGTGTGGTTTTGCTATGACCAGTTGGTGACAGTTTAGTTATTACGGAGAATTGGCAGCAGTAGATGTTTGAACACTCTCTTTTATGCAATTTGTTTAGTTATTTGTATAGTGGATTGCGGATGTAGCGTAAAATTGGTGGAGAACGATGATTATATCGTGCTAATTAATTCTATCTATGAAGCAAGGATATGAACACACGACATGACACGCCAAGAACAGTTTAGACGTGTAATTTTGTGAAAAAAGTGGTGACGGTCATGTTTGGGGTACATTGAGTATGCATGCTACTTGTAATGTGTTAGTTTGCAGTTAAGTATTTATTTATTTGTCTACCGGATTGCGTAGGTAGTGTAAAATTGTTGGAGAGCAATGATTAGGCTTAGAGTTCGATGTTGGTTGGTCAGGTCACTGATGTAGCTTGACTTTCATGGTTTTCTTGAAAGACATGGTGGCACTAAGATTGTGCTAATTAATTATATCTATGAAGCATGGATATGGACACATGACACGCCAAGAACAGTTTAGACGTGTAATTTTGTGAAAAATGGTAATGTTCATGTTTGGGGAACATTGAGGGTGCGTTTCCTCTATATTATTGGACTACAGCCTACTGGTGAACATCAATAGTCAAGTTGTTTCCGCTAAATGGTATATTTTTGTTGATGTATGTTAGGAGAATGACCTGCCTAGAAATCCGCGAAAAACATTGGTTTTAGTCCATTTAGTTTAGCGGAAATGCCCCTGAGTGTGTATGATACTTGTAAAGTTGGAATGTGTTAGCGTGCAGTTAGCGAAGTGGTAACTACAATTTGAGGTAGAAAGAAGCAAGTGCAGTGATAACCGATAAAAGCCTCATGGAACTTAGGTCATGAGTTTGAATCCCAGGAAGCATTTTGTCCCCTTAGTGTTTCCCCATGCTATGCCCGGCACTTACCTGGTTTGCATGGGGCAGAGGGAGAACAGTCGTTGAAGTAGTGGAAAAGAAAAAATGAAAAGCTAAACAAAGAGATAAAGAGATGACGAGTAATCAAGTAAATTAACGGGGACAAATAGATGGAATTTCCGTTTGCAGGTTTAAAGTGAATTGATACACCTGTGATTTCGTTTCGGATTTCTGAATTCAAAATTTTCAGAGACAGATTCTACGATGAGCTCATGGAAAATGCAATGGGTTATGCCATTGATGGGACTAAAATGTATTGGAACTTGGAAGTTACATTACCATGTATATGCATCTGTCCTAAAGTTGTTGCGGACAACTAATTGGTTTTGAATATAGCTTCTTTGTGTCCGTTTGGTGGGGTTAGTCTTTGACGAAGAGAAAGCTGTGCATTGTAAAGCTGATATTTTGAGTTCATATCACTTACTATCTGCTACGTAATGCTGTTGTAACTCCCCTTTATAACCTTCACTATCCAAGTTTGGTGAAATTGTCACCTGGTGATAACTCTTTCCCTATTTAGCCATCAAGCATTGCTGTTCCAAGAAGGTCGTTTCACGAACCGCTAAAATCCATTTTACTTTCATGTGGCTTGTACAGGTATACTGTTTCCAGCTTTTGTGAGTCCAAAGCGATGTATTGATGCGAGTTGTTGCAGTCAAATAATATATTTATCGAGGCATACTTATTGAACAATGGCAGATGGAATATCAAGCTTTTGGGGTCCTGTTACATCCACCACTGAGGGCTGTGAAAGGAACTACGTCTACTCTTCATATATTGCGGAGTTTTTCAACACTATATCCAATATCCCCGGCATTCTACTGGCACTCATAGGTCTTGTGGTTGCCTTGAGTCAACGTTTTGAGAAAAGATTCACTGTTCTACACATTTCAAATATGATTCTCGCTATTGGGAGCATGTCATTCCATGCCACACTGCAGAGAATGTAAGTATTCTTGTGTGATGGACTCTAGTTGCTTTGCACATTGAGTTTGGCTGTGTTACTACATGCAACGGGTGTTATTTTTCCCCTCCTTGATGAGAAAGATAGCTTATTCCTACTTACCTGATGGCCCTCGAGCTGTTTGCGTGAAATGTTTTTATCTACCCCCTCCATAGCATTTTATTGTTCCTAATTGATTTCTGCATTGTCCCAAACCTAAAAATGTTGTCCAGTTAAAGTCAAAGCTAAAATTTTGTTACTTCGCTAGCTATCCAATATAAGTAGCTATGAAGAAATTTGAAGTTAGGAAAAGTGGGTGCATATTAGGAAATGATGCCTTTGATTTGAATTGGAGAACATTAGTTGCATGTCCCCCTAAATCCTAAATATTGATACCTAGTACTTGTGGCGTTCAACGGTGGTCAAGGTGTTTAATTATATGGTATATACCGTATATTACATGCCACCATTAAATATCTTGAGTGTTCAAGATGTAGATACATTGTGAAGTATCAAACGTGTGTATCGGCAGTAATTGAGTGTAGGATGCGGTACAGAATGCAGATATGACTCCCCTTAAAAGTGTCATGTGTAATGGGAATCAGAACGTTTTTTTCTGTTTTGCTGTGCAAAATTGGGAGAAGATTTCAATCCATTACTATTGTTGTAGAAAACATAGGGTTAAAATTTTAAAACAAAAAGGCCGTAATTCCTATCAAAACACTTTTATAAATGTGATTGCAAGGATAAATTCTGATTAATTTTCAGGCACCAGCAAGGTGATGAAACACCAATGGTCTGGGAAATGCTCCTCTACATCTACATCTTGTACTCGCCCGATTGGCATTATAAGAGTACAATGCCCACCTTTTTGTTCATCTATGCCGCAATATTTGCAGTAGTGCATTCACTGTTCCATCTTGGAATCACGTTCAAGGTGCATTACATGATACTTTGTCTTCTCTGCATCCCTCGGATGTACAAGTACTACATTCACACGCAGGACAAATCCGCAAAGTGGCTTGCCAGGTATTATTCAATCACATTATTCCTAGGAGGTCTTTGTTGGATTTGTGATAGTCTGCTTTGCAAGGAGTTTTCTACATCGTACTTCAATCCACAAGGTCATGCTTTATGGCACATCTTGATGGGCTTTAGCTATTACTATGCAAACATGTTCTTGATGTTTTGCCGTGCTCAGCAACGGGGATGGAATCCAAAAGTCGTCCACTTCATGGGGTTCTTCCCTTATGTAAAGATTGAAAAGCCCAAGGCTCAGTGAAAGAAGTTACTGGGTGAGAAAGTCGTAGTTTCTTATTCAATCTAGGTAGGTGCCACATTTTTGGTATTTGTGAAATTAAAAGTTGTTGCAGTTTGGATTTTCTCATTTTGGTTGTTTTCTTGTCCCCAGCTTTGACCAGTGTATTGTATATGATATGAGTATTTGTTTATGTTCGTCGGGATAGGTGGTTAAATCTTCAGCGAACTAGTTGTCGCCCTGATGTACCATAATTTTGTGTACCTCCAATGGTGAATTCGTGAATCTGAGTTTTGTTTGGTCATTGTGTGACATTTGATTCATTTTTTTGTTCTAACAAGGCATGCAAAATTGACAGTAGATGCAATTCAATTTCTTTTTGACCCCTGTGATCTATGCGATGTGAAAACTCTTGGCTGTCCCAATGTACCCTAATTTATGTACTTGGAATGCTGAATTTGTGATAGTGACCTGGAGATTATTTTTACGCTTCTTTAGTAATGTAGAAGAAAAGTTGCTGTAGTTTCGTGCAGAATCTTACAAATCCAATATCACCTGCCCAGTTACCGGCATTTCGTCTTCCATAATAATGATTTCAGCCATTGTTAACGTAATTCTGTCGTATTTGAGATTACTCCTGGGGAACCATATTTATGTGCCTCTTATGTTTTACCTTCTGGGCCACAAGGTGTTATTGGGTTGATTTTTATTATCTCGGCATCCCTGTTTGAATTTTTTTCCTGTTTCCGGAAATGTTTGTATGTGGGATTTGCTAGGGGAAGGAAAATTGAAGGGAAAATAGTATTTACTTGTAAAACCAGCAATTGATCCTTATGCCATAACTATGTACAGTACTTATTTTCTCCTCATTTTTGTAACCTAGCCCAAAAAAGGAGAGAATAACTTTGCTTCTCCTTCATTTTGTCACTGTCCTTTTTTTGTTACCTTTCCTCCATCAAGATATAATAAAACTATGGGTTTAGGGTTTTTTTTGGCTCATGGGTGTACTTATTTTCATCCTTGGCTAGAAGCATGAATCTCACTGCACAACGGCACGTTGGGGGATTATCGAAAGAAAATACAAGCAATAAGGGGAATTGATTTTCACACTCCCCTTTTAACTATTCACTCTTTTTTTCTTTTTTCTTTTTTTGTCTTTATTCACTTGGATTTACTATTTTGCCCTTTATTCAATATGATTTTTCACACATTCAAGGACAATATGGTAAATTCAAGTGGATTAAAAAAAAAAAAAGGAGTGTGAATGATTGAAAGGGGAGTGTGGAAATCATTTTCCGCAATAATTTATGGAATGAAGAACCCCTGCAAAATTGGTTTGGTGGCTGGCTTGTTAGGCTTTGGCTTATTTTTTTGTCTTTATTTTAAAAAAATCACATTTGTTAGTTTTTTGTTAATTTTTTTGAGGATTATTGCTTTGTCGTAATGAGAGGAATTTTAAAAATAAAAAATTACGATTCAAACTCAATTTTTTAAAATAAAGAAAAAAGTAAGCCAATAGGCCAATTTTTTTTTATTCAAAAATAATTCGGTTCTGTTCGTAATTTTTTACTATTTAGGTTTCTCTTGTCATGACAAAGCAATAATTGTCAAAAAAATTGACGAAAAACTAACAAATGCAGAAAAAATTTGAAGAAGGACAAAAAAATAAGCCAAATGACTTATTAAGCTGAACAATCGACCCCTAGCTATCTCTACCTAAATAAGAGTAGGAGCGAGTCGAGGGACACAAATAAGTCTGAGTCGTTTGATGCAAGTAGTATTCACAACCAAATGATTATGTTCGGATCTTTACCCAAACATAGATGTCGGAATTGATTTTCACACTTATTTTTTTGATATCCACTTTTTTTTTTTTTAGTATTGAAAGTGTATGTTTTTTTTTTTTTGCTAAGAGACAAAAAAAAGAATAGATATAAATAGAGAATTGAATTTCACTCTCTTTTTAATATCAACACTCCCTTTTTTTATTGTTGAAAGTATATGTATTTTTTTTCTAATAGACAAAAAAGAAAGTGTTGATATAAAAAAAAAGTGTGCAAATTAATTCCCTAAAATAATGGCAAGAATAAAACTAAAGAATCCCCTGAAGGCATCTTTTGCTCCTTTTGTCTTTATCGTTTGCTTTCTTCTTTTGAATCTTTTCTAAAGCCGACAGTTTGGTTCAGTCCAAAGTTTTAGACTACAGGAGACATCGCAATCACGACCGTCTATTGCTGCAATCAATGGTTCAGATTTTCTCAATAACTCTTTGCTAAAACAATTCAATTCTTCGAGTAAAGATTCTCTGTGCAAATCCAAACCATTAATTATCTTTTGGATTGAAGAGGATCCGGATCTTTCATCTATTTGAATGCAAACTAGCTAGAGTTGAGTCGGGCCGAGCTTTGTAATATCCAAGCTTGGCTTGTTTACTAAATAAACCTAAAACTCAAGATCGAATTTGGCTTATTTTTAGACAAATCAAGTCCGATTCATTTACTAATTGAGCCCCTATAATCATTTATGGTACCTTTGCACCAACAAAAAGTCATTCACAAATCAATAATCCAAATATTTGGGAGAAAAGAAGGTGACCACCGCCAATGGTCAACGCCCATGACAGGAGCCAATGTCAAGTCTACCCTTCTATGCACCACAGATTGACATTGAGAGTTGTGGTTGAAAGGTTCGGATGCCCCAAACCATGTCAGTGAATCAGTGATGAACTCAAGATTGGTGTTGTGCGGGTGGTGCAGAGCACTATATTGTGCACCATTCGAGCTGTCCGATCGGCAATTCAACGGTCAAGATCTCGTTCATTTGGCAAATTTGAAGAATTTCCAAGGCATTAGAGTTTAAACATCACAAATCTCAACTTGAATTAGTGTGGATCAAATATACTCCCTCTAACTCATAAAGTTGGTCCCCTAAGAAATTACATGCAATTTTAAAGTTTAAAAATAATGTACTTATTGAGATAATTGTTTTTGCAATATGGATCTTCTATGCCAAGATCTTGATGAGATCGGTGGAAAAAGAAATCAAAAAATTATTTTGGTAAATACATTGTTTTTATTAAGTTAAAAAATTACACGTAGTTTGTAGGGACCGACTTTATGGGACGGTCTCAAGCTTCGCGATTGTTTCACTTGACTAGCATTCAATCTTTCCATATGTAGCGCAAATTATCCGTTTGACAGTTCATTTTCCCCTGGCCTTCAGATGTTGTGAAATCACAGTAAGTTTAACAGAAATTGTGCTTTTAAACTTCTTAAGGAACTGAGTTTGTATTGACTTAGAGTCGTTTAAAGTTTAACTCCAAGGAGCATCCAGTCATTGTCACGTTTGCTTCCCGATTCACAAAGGAAGGCTAATTGGGAGGAGAGGAAATTTAGGAAATTCAAGGTACTGGTGTCAAACAATGTCACAAACAATAGGTGCTTGGAAGCGCAAGTAGTGCTTCGATCTACTCGCGGGAAGGCCAAATGGGGAAAACAAAAAATGCAAAGCGGTGTGTGTTGGGTTGGGAAGAACTCACCATGCAATTCATTTGCTCTCTCAGAGTATTAGTTCGCCAGAAGGCGCGTGGGGTGGTCACAAGAGGTGTGTGTAAAAAACAAAACGAGTAACAGAAAAAATGCCTTTAATGAAAAACCGCCCTTGATACGAAGCATGCCTCCGCCCTTGATATGAAGCATGCCTGAAGTGTAACAGATTTGAGAGAGAGAAATTCCGTAGAAACATTGAACAAAAATGTCCCAAAAAGGATAACAATTTTTGAAACTCGTGTCATTTTTTATCGTTTATATTTTTCAATTAATAATGTTTTTCATGAGTTTGAAAATTTTGTATAATAAAACTAATCGAGAATTATCAAATAAGATCCATATTGCATATTTTTTGAGATCTATATTGAAAGATATAAGGAATTGAAATTGGCACGGATATCAAAAATTGACATCTAATTTGGGACGGAGGAAGTACCACCATGTACACACACATATACACGGGCACATCCTGCTTGCTCTCTCTCTCTCTCTCTCTCTCTCTCTCTCTCTCTCTCAAGCTCTCTTTAACTCACACTTACTCTCCAACTCTCTATGGATGCAAATGAGACCCTCCAGTCATTTAATTAGAACTCTTCCATTCTACCAAGTCCTCGACAATTCCACACAAGTCTAGTACAAGTAGAATATCCAAACAAGACTTCTGGAATTCTGCCACAGAAGAGCTTCCGAGGGTGTTCCATTTATCAAAGTAATTGATAATCTGATACATAGTTTTCATGATCATGAATGATAAAGTTGCCTCTATTGTTTACTTGTGCAAATTTAGATATATTTCATGGTTAACAATCGAATAAGGTATTTTTGCAGGTGTTAAGTATGTGTTCTAATTTAACATACTATGAGAGTAGCCCAAATTCTCTCTCTCTCTCTCTCTCTCTCTCTCTCTCTCTCTCTCTCTCTCTGTTATTTTTTTATGTGGCACGGGTTCGTGATTGGTATCTTATTTTTGGACTTATCTCGTTCCGAATACTCAGTGAGCTCAATGTTTCACAAATTATTAAAAAAAATTACTCGATTACTATTACTCAGAATTAAACAGACATTGTTTTGTTCAGGTTCAGCCACAATATCGACGGTGGTGCAGTGGAATGCTCATTAGTGAATTAACACTGAGCGTTCTTGCATGAGAGTGATATGAAGCATTTGTCAGCACTATCTTTCCTTACTCACCACAGTTGAACTTTCGGTTATTTGGCTAGCTAGTTGTCTTCTTGTTTCCTTGAGCGTTATGTTCCCAAGCTGTCATTTATTTGTTTGGTTGTCTGTCCAAGCAGGACTCAAAACCCAGGAGAAGCTGGTGTCTTATGGGGTGATTTCCTGTGAGACAGTCTATTATTTCTAATTAGCTGAAAAAATTTATGGTGAAGACTTTCAAATATGGGACACAAGTATTTCTTAATATATCTTCAAGATAATGTTTAATTGTTTAAAAATATTATTCATACATATTACATTACAATAATAAAGAACCAAGTGGCAACATGGTAAAAAATCAACTCATAATTCATTTTGTTTATTTATCTCTCAAGCATTACTAATGTTGCAAAATGCATTCTGCACATATTTCCTAAATAATCTATAGATTCAATAATACATTCTTACCATAATTCAAAAAGCTAAAAATTTGAAAATGAAAAGCTCAAAAAGAGCATTTCATACGCCCTGTAGACACCCCAATCTGGGCCTCTAAGGTTCTTTAAATTTCCCAATGATGAAATAAAGGAAATAATGCCTTCAAGAGCTTGAATGTGGACTCTCATAACCCAACAAAGCCTAAGAAGCCCAAAATCCTAGAAAATCCCAAAAGCACAGAGAAGCCCAAAAGCCCAGGATTGAACCTATAATACCGCACGGTATAATGAAAATCATTACACCGCATGAGGTCATGAGGTCCACTGCACGACATTTCAAGGAAAAGTTCTGACTGGCTCAGAAAGTTATCGGCCACGCTCACTTGAGCCACAACTATAAAGCGGCTTGGCAGAAAAAGCCCCTTTCTATGTGCTGCTAGTAAATTACTACCATTAGCCATATTTTTTAGTTAGACATACCAAAGTTTACTTTTCCATCCGGTCTTAATCATAGAGCCGCCAAACCCAAACAGAAAATCCATACATTGCTCAGAAAAAAATGGAGACATTGCTCGGAATTATTTTGCACGCTCAACATCTGTCAACTAATGTGGAGTAAACAGTAACATATGCTTGTTGGGAGGTGAAACAGAGGTTGAAGCGCACATTTCGAATACACTGACCGAAGACATTTTGCAAGGCCACAGAATTACATGACAGTTTTTCTCCATACACTGACTGAAGCGCACATTTCTAATATACCCGTGCTTCTCCATGCGCTCCAGATATTTCAAAACATCATTGATTGGGGTAGCTTTAATTTGGCACCCCGTAGAGTTGATGACACCAAGAACTCCTACATTTGTATCGATAAGACGTATCGATAAGACGTCCCCCAACAAGAAGAGCCTACATGAGGGCAAGTGTTAAGTAAAAAACAAAGTAACAAGACATGAGATTGCAGTGTGGTATTCAAGACATACCCACCCCCAGATAAGGAAAAGAACATGAAACACAAAAAAGAGAGAGAATCAATTAAGGATACATAGCCGATTAAACAATATGCAATAGTGCCAACAAGATCGGGCAACATTAAAGCTATAATGCAGCAAAAGCCAAAAAACCAGCAGAATTATGGAAATTAGGCACTCAAGTGCCCACATTCAACAGAACTCTTTCACCAAAATAGGAGTGATTTTCTGCTTTCGCAATGCAGGCTTGAAGGTTCATTTAAATTAGCATCTCCAAATAAAAGAAGCAAAACGCTAATCATGTAAAATCTTTAAATCATATCACTAATCATGAGCAATAACCAAAAGCTTACGAGATAAAGCTTCTTGTAAATGCAAAAAGACAGTCAAGTGCACACAATCCAGGTGAACAAGCACTTTAAATTAGTGAGGCATTTTGTTAGGACGCAGAGCAGCCTAGAACTGCCAAACCGGAAGACTCGATCATTCTTGCTGGAAAAATTACTTTGTATGCCCCAACACCACCGTCAAACCACACTACAAGATGCATGGGATACACACAAAATGAGTTGTAGGTAAGGGGGTGTCAGGGCAAGCCCAGAAGAACTTTAAGTTTTCCTCTTGCTGGGACGTTCCCTGTCGAGACCAAACGCAGTCGGCTCATTTTGCTAAAAGCTATCTACACATTTTTCTCCCAGACAATTCTTTATGAATCCGTATTTGGAAAAAGCTTATGTCTGAAACCACCACATCAACTCCTCCCAAATTACAAAAGCATAATTTTTACCAATACTTTCGACACCACTCATCAACCACAACATTTCCCATAAGATCCACTAGAACAGCAACAAGGTTATTGCGTTCACTTCTACTCTTAAAAATGATAGCTGGCAGCCAAGTTATCTTCTTAGCTTGTTTTCATTTGCAAAACCTCCGCAAGAGTAACATCATCAAAAATGATCCTTGAGAAGTTCATACTTTACATATCGATAGGAGAAACTACGAAATAAATTAACACCCGTCTCTGCCAAGACTTAAACCCATACCTTCATAAACCTAAAACAACTGGCTGCAATCATCTCCCCTAGACCAACATGGCCGTAAGAAATTTTATTTTATTTACATACACTCCTACCAACCACACCTCTCTCACAGTTATATGGGGCCCACACAAATGTGAGAAATGTGTGGTTGATAGGAGTGTTCCTAGACTTATTGAAGAAATATAAGGTCGAAGTACAGAATTCATTCATAAGGAAACAATATAGCATTACATAGTAAAGCACACAAGAGCGCGCGCGAGAGAGAGAGAGAGAGGGAGTTACTTTCTGAGAAACTGCTGCTCTTATGAACCGCCCAGAAGTCCTTGCGTTAGCAACAGAACTAAGAAAAAAGGTTGCACAGCTTAGTAAAAAAAGGCACGAGTAGTAGAGAGTATACCACTTTTCGCCCTAAATGTGCGTACAGAGAAAATCCAAGTCAACCAAATAAACTTCCAGTACCCGAAAAAACCATAAGAATAGTGAGATTCTGCATAACGCAAAATGCCATGCCGAACATGACAATCCACAGCCAAGAGCGGACCGAGTAAGGGGCACGTTCCTCCCCCCCCAATTTTTAGTTTATTTTTTTATGTAAAAATGAGTGTTTGTTTTTTTGGCAAAAATGAGTGGGAACGAGAATTCCACACAGAAAACTCGACGGGAAGAACTCGCTCAACGCTTGATTGACTTTGTCGTTGTCGGTCACTCGTCTCCGTGGTCGTCGCCCGTCACTTCACCGTGTTTCTCACCAATCATCAATTAAATTTGGGGCTACACGGCAAAAGAACATTTTATTGAAAGAACTTTTAATTTGGGGCTACATAATTCAGGACTTTTTATTCTTTTCTTTTAAGATTCGTAATATATATCTTGATTGCTTGGGAAAATTAGGCCTTCATTTCTTTACTTGGTTTTTACCTAATCAATGAAATTTACAATTCAATTTTCCATAGTTTGTGTTTTTGCGCTTAATTTTGATTTTTGCTTAAGGTTATTAGTACATGTGTCCTCACGTGAGACAAATCCTGAGTCCGCCACTGTCCACAGCCACCGCCGTAAATCCTGGAAGCAGGTCATCCAACTTCCCAAGTTTTGCTACTTTTTGTTGTCTCCTGGACAACATCTTTACAAAAGCTATGTTGGAACAGATCGAAATCAGCATCCAACAAGACACCCTTGTATGTCTCTTTTGTATCCAGAACCATGACATCAACCTGCAATTAAACAAAACCATGAATGACCTAACGTAGTATAACATTTCAAGACCTGGGGAACTGTACTACGTGTGGATATCAGCAATATGCCACGTTAAGATGACAGAAAAATGATGCTAACCTGTTTAAATGACAGTGACGCAAGTAGAAAAGGCGATGTAGAAAAACACTGATGCCAAAAATTTACGGAAATTCTAATTGCAATGAAGATTTGCAAGACATCACACAAGAAAAAATTCGTTTGGGCCTATTTTGGATCTCACAAAAATTTAGAAAAATATTCATAAATTTTTTAATATTATTTATAGGGCCCTGTAAGCTCTAACGGACATCGGAAAGTATTATTTTTGAATTTGTATGGCGAAACTGCTCAGTTTACCTCTATGAATCCAAAAGTAACACTTACCGATGTCCATTGTAGCTGATTTTTTATAAGATCCCATAAAATAATATTCACAAATTTATAAATATTTTTTTTAGATTTTTGTGGGACCCGGAATGGGCCCAAACGCATTTTTCCTTGCGTGATTCCCTGCAAATCTTCCTTGCAAATAGCAGGGCTACAAAATTTACCAGTAGCAAGAGGAAAGAAACTTTCGCAATGTTTGTACTTGTGCATTTTTCCAAGGTTGTCAAATCGTGAATCGAGTCAAGAAGGTCCGTTTGGTAATGATGAATAGAATCCAATCGTGAATCGCTCCGACTCAAATACCAAAAGAAAATTCCATATATGAAATTATAATCATCACAAGATCCACAAGTTTCAAGAAATTAATGTAGGGTCTCACTACCACAGGCACATTAAACATACGTTACGTACGTACATAGAAAGTATATGCACATTAAACATACGTTACGTACATTCTTTTTTTAAAAAAGTTCTTATCCATGCATAACACGGGACGGACGCTTATAGAACATTTATAGACAAATGTTTGGAGCGTTGTGAGTACACATGTTTGACATGGACAGGCCACTTTCTTGGAAGTATTCGTGCTTCTTAGGAAAACTGATTTGTCATGTCAAATAATCAATTGCTCAATTAACACCTGATCCTCTTATGATACCGCACGCATCAATTCATCTTTCTGATCCCTACCCGTATCAAATGTCTCAATTCGGAAATAAGTATATGCAAAGCGCGGAGTGCCTTATGGTTGGTTTTGTATTCGTAAAACTGGAAATAAAAAAAGAAAAAGAAATATAGGAGTTCGATTACGAACCCTCTCTTTGAGTTCTCTGCTGTTAAGAGAACTTAAAAGAATGGCAGAAGTTGCGACGACACCATCTGAACGTATTATAGTCCCAGGGAGCAGAGCTAATGTCTCACCAGTACCACCTAAAGAACAACAATGTCAATCGCACAAGAAGCCTTTAACTTGAAAAATGCAAGTTAGAACCATCATCATGGCCAAGATTCCTGAACACCATGCATGCACAGGAAGCAAGTGACCCAAGGCCAACAAGGTCCCAACTCCAAAAGCTTACCTTGACGGATAGCTAGACACACATGAGATCCATAGATGGTGGTCCTAGCCCGTGTAAGCTTTATATTCTTCAATTCATCTCCGGTAATAATAGCACGTCTGATACTTCTTTGTCTGATACGGAGTACTACTATTTCCAGCAGAACGAAGTGTGTGAAAATCTGATTGCAGAGCGTGATTCAGGGGTGCAGAGGAACGAAGTGTTTGAAAATCTTCTGTATGCTGCAGCATTCCTGATTTGCGCAGAGAGGTCCAAACTGACAATCATCCAGATTAGGTCCATATGCGCTCTACTCAAAGTGAAAGAGATAACCCGGAAACAGGGGGAAGAGAAATAAACAGGTTAAATTACAAAACACTCACTGCCATTAGCGTTCACCCTCCAGACTGCACTCGAGCTTCCAAGAACGTTGAGTTGAAGCTGAGATAATAACTTCTGAAAATTCAATTGAAACGAAAATCATAAGAGTTCCACATGCACTCAAACGCACACATTGGAGAAAACAAACCAAATCTGAGGAGTTACTTCAAAAACTACATAAAATGTTAAGTTATGGAAAATGCGCATGCATGGTGGAAAACCTAAAATGTGATTTTCGGAGCAGGAGCTCACTCCCTCACTCAAAAACACCAAACAACCAACCAAACAATGTTAACAAACTACAAGAGAAAAAGAAAACAAAACATCAATTGCACGCGGTGTAAGAACATAGATTTGGGAAACTCGTACCAGATATGGTTTTGGGTCTGTATGTGTCTTACAGGAATAACAATAAAACGGGGGTTCACCGAGCAAATGCATCAGAAGTTCAGCTAAGTCCTAGTAACCAATAATCCAGTAAACAAGAACGAACAAATAGAGATGCAAACAAATAAGAAAGGCCTGTGCTTGATCGTAAGTCCACGACCGGACCTAAAAATAAGTTTGTGGGCAGAAGAATATAGTAGCTCTCAACAGTAAGAACTAATCATATAAACCAAGAGCATTAGGGAGGAATATAGTCTACATAGACAAAGCAACTAAAGATACGAAATACTGGCATGCCCAAGTTAAAACCATGAGAACCACAATCCCATAACTCAAAAAGAGTAGAGGTTGTGGCGGGGGGGAACCCTGTTAAGAAAAGAAAAAAAGGGAGCCATCAGAGTTACAAAGCACCATAGAGGAGAGGAGTTCTGTGGGTAAGGATTCTGCAGTGAAATCAACACGAAGAAGAACAAACACGACTTGCCTGAAGAGACATCACCAACTCTTGTCGTTCTCTCGTAGTACTACTATGATATGATATGACTATCTCAAAATGAAACGAGGCGTCTTTCTCCTCTTTCTCTTTCTTTTCCGATCAATCAAGCGAGAAAAAGAACGAATAAATACACTCGCAAATTGAAGTTCTCCTGCATTTGAGAAATGCTAGGGAGTAGGGACACATCAATGTGTCACACTTCAACCATATCTCTCTCACATATTCACAATAGGAATGTGATTGAGGTGTGATAAATTGAAGTACCTCAGTTTTCCAAATAAAATTTGATGTGCCCCTAGCATCTCCTGCATTTATGTGTTTGAAAGCTAAGGAAAAGGAAAAGAAAATAGGTGAAAAATAAGAGGACAAATAGGAGGACAAATTTACTATTCACTAAAGTTGAAATTTGTATTTTCTTCTTTCTATCTCTTTCAACCAAACAATATTTCTTTCAAACAAACAATAGAAGGGAATTGTTTTAATTTTTCTTTCTTTTCTTTTTCTTTCCTTAAGTTTCAAATAGAGCCTGGTGTTCATGGAACCACTTGAAAAATTATTTTAAAACTATTGAACTGCTTAGACTATCTGTGAGGGGGCTTCGCATAACAGTCTGTGCACCTTCGTGACGGCTCCGTGGGGCCCACTAAGGGTTCCCACAAACGATCCAAGCTGTCCATTAGTTTGAAAATTATTTTTTTAGTCATTTCGTGAAAAATCTCTATCTGCCACAGGCCCACAAATGTTAAGCTCTGAGCTGTTGAAAATGCAAACTTCAGTTGTACCGAAAACCAATGCCAGTTATCATTGGTTTCCGCGTCGACAATGGAAAAAGCTACAGGAAAAAACCCATCATCACCTTCGGCTGCTGTTGCCGCCAACAATGTGCCTTGGTATTTTGACTTTTAAGGGCGTGCTATCAAGGAAAAGCAGAGGGTGACAACCGTGTTAGAAGCCATACAAAGACGCATGAAACGATACAAACAGGGGATGAAAGCTTGAGTCTTCCTTAGTGATAAAAGTAGCAAAACTACCAGGATTTGTCTGTAAGACGGTAACTGCTTGTATGCCTTCTCATATGAACCCTGAAGCTGCTCTTTTACAATCTCTTTCCAGCGCCATGCCTGATAGTACTTCAGTTCAATTCCATGTTCTTGTTTAATGTCATTGACTATATCCTTTGGATGGTAATTGGCGTTGACTTTCA
Source organism: Rhododendron ovatum (assembly GCA_019656835.1). Classification (NCBI taxonomy): domain Eukaryota; kingdom Viridiplantae; phylum Streptophyta; class Magnoliopsida; order Ericales; family Ericaceae; genus Rhododendron; species Rhododendron ovatum. The sequence continues at coordinate 10,372,506 of CM033798.1, read as the reverse complement.
GTTTGTCCTTGATGATATCAGCAACACAATTTCTAGTCGCCTGATGCCCCGTCGTCAATGTTGCCCCTTCGCGTGTATGAGTGGGATTCATTCTGTTAACACAGAATAATTGGGTGGTTGCCAGCTTCAATGCATGAATTCTCCACGGGCATCCTTTTGCTTTGCATTTGACAGTCACACTCTCACTTTCATTCTTCTTGTACACCAAAGCAAACTGATGTGCAACAGAATATTTACAAGGGGCCTCACGAAAATCACGAACACTCTTAAATCTTTGGCCAAGACCAGTAAAGTGTTCTCCCACTCTAGCGCAGCTTTAATATGATTCTCATTGTTGGAACCGACAGAAGGAAAGGGCGTAGGTATATAAACGGGAATGTCTATAGGGACATCGACTTGCATAGTATCATCTAGATGGGGTGTGTAATCTACGACATCACTGGCAACATTAAGAGCATCAACTGGAACCACTGCTTCGGGTAAAGTAGTCTGCCTTGACCTGGGTTTTTAACATATGTTATAGACACAGTCATGGTGAAAACCAAATTTGGACTAGATGGAAATGCTTGGAGGGAACAATTAGCCAGAGAATACAGGAGGAGGAGTCCTGTGTCTACGATTATTATGAAATCCAGCCTTTGTCTATGTTCGACTTGAGTTTATTTTCTTTCTTTCTTTTTTATTGTTAAAATAGTTAGATTAACACTTTAGAGAGGGGCTTGGACTTTTGACCTCCTTTCTCCTAGCACTCAAGTACCCCTGATGCCGATGGTCAAAGGTCTCGAAGAATACATGTCTAAGCTGTATACATCTGTAAAACTTCCCGGTACTGAAAGTAAACGTAACTGAGTTAGAAAAATCAGTAATTTTTAAACTCCGCAAAATACAAGGGCATTAGTGTAATTTCCTAATTGAAACCCAACACATGAAATACTTATTCAATAATGTTTTCCCACCAGATTTAATAGAAGAACGAAATAGACTCAAGAATACCGCTTGCTGAGATAGCTCTATTGTAAAGCCAAGCTACACAAACAGAATACTCGTACATTGTAGATAATGATGTAGCTTCTTGTTGTCTTTCATTTCAATCAAAAAACACACCACTAGGACCCAAGATTCCTAAAATGTCCCTCGATTCCTAAAATGTCATTGGCATGTCATTTTACCGCTTGAAACATGTACCAAGGAATTTGACAATCCCACATAAACTTCCTACCACCACCAAGGTGCATTTCTGCAACAGTGTTGCTCAGAGGGGCCTGGTATCGACAATGACTTGCAGTATCGTCTTCTCCAACTCAGCTTCATCTACCCACATGGAACTTTTCCGACGCAGAAGTTCTTTCTTCTCTTTCTTCTTCTCTTCGATTTGTTTCTCTTTCAACCTCCAATATTCAAGCTTCTGTGTTCTTTCTTTTAACTGCACCCATGCATAGTGAAACACGTCAGGATACGGCAAAGATGACCGATCAACAAGGATAGCATGTGAGAAAAAACATGAATAAAGCACAAGAAATCGATTCAAGAAATAGTGGAAAACGCTCGGACAACTGGACAGGACAAGTCAATCTGTTCTGACGAACAACTCTGGCTCGGCAGCTCCCAAAACCACTCTCACAAAGAAAGAAAAAAGTTGATGAGTATTAGTCTTAGTCCCACATTGGTTAACTTAATCTTGTATTGAGTTCTCTCTTAATATAAATAAGATATTACTGTGTTAGGGTTAATTCACACCCTATACACTTTCTTCTTTTCCTAACAACATGGTATCAGAGCCCCACCTTAACTCTAACCCTAAACCACCACAACCCTAAACTTAGCCACCACAATATGCCGCCGCCGCAATACGCCGTCGTCTCATCTGTTCTTGTCATAACCCCCACCGAAACCCTAGCATCACACCCAAATACCACAATACCCAATTGCAGCCCCTAAAACCTAAATCGCAGCCTCTAAACCTTCCAAAAAAAAAACCTAAATCATACCTGTTACAATCGTCGTCCAACCTTGCAGTCCTCCTTACCGTCGTTGTCAACCCAAATCGACTGGTTTTGACCTTCTCCTACCCTTCCTGCTTTTTCTACTTCTATTTCGTCCGTTTTCGTTCCTAACACTGTTCAGGAGGCCTTATCTGTTTCTGAGTGGTAGATAGCTATAGAGGATGAGATGTCTGCTCTTCATCAGAATGGCACATGGGAGCTAGTTCCTCTTCCTGCTGGTAAAACCACTGTTGGTTGTCATTGGGTATTCACTGTCAAGTATCTTTCTGATGATGGCACTGTTGAGGGCTATAAAGCTCGTCTGGCGCCTGGTTGCCAAAGGCTACACTCAGACTTATGGTGTTGATTATTCGGAGATGTTTTCTCCCGTTGCCAAACTTAATTCTGTTCAGATCCTTATTTCTCTTGCAACGAATCTGGGTTGGCCATTATTTTAGTTAGATGTCAAAAATGTCTTCCTCCATAGGGATCTCCATGAAGAAGTCCACATGGAGCAACCACAGGGGTTTGTTACTCAGGGAGAGCGTACTCAGGTATATCGTCTTCGTAAAGCCCTATATGGGCTTAAGCGGTCTCCTAGAGCATGGTTTGGCAAGTTTAGTGATAACGTTTTGTGATTTGGTATGCATCGCAGTCAGTCTGATCACTCTGTGTTCTCTCTCACATCGGACTGAGGAAAAGTCTTATTGATTGTATATATGGATGACATTATCATTACTGGTGATGATTAGCGAGGTATTGATGAGCTAAAAGCTTTCTTACATCAGCAATTTCATACTGAGGATTTGGAAAAACTACGATACTTTTTAGATGTTGAGGTGGCACGATCTAAAGATGGTATTAGCTTATCACAGAGTAAGTATGTGTTGGATATTCTTGAGGATGCTAGTTTGTTGGGAACTAGGCCTGTTGAGACTCCGATGGATCCCAACATCACATTGTATGTTGACCAGGGGAAGTTGCTCTCCAATTCTGATCAGTATTGCCGTTTAGTTGGTAAGTTGAATTACCTTACGATTACACGTCCGGATATCTCTTTTGCAGTGAGCATGGTTAGTCAGTTCATGTCTGCTCCTCGTCATCCACATTGGGAGGCAGTTATCAGAATTGTGAAGTATCTTAAGTCATATCCAGGAGGTGGTTTGTTTTATCGAGCGAGTGGACATTTACGCGTTGACGCGTTCACTGATTCAGATTGAGTAGGATGACCATTAGATAGGAGATTCACTACAGGATATTGTATATCCTTGGTGGAAATCTTGTCAATTGGAAGAGTAAGAAGCAGACAGTAGTTGTCCGATCTAGTGCTGAAGCAGAGTATAGAGCAATAGCACACACAACGTGTGAGGTTGTATGGTTGCGGTCATTTCTCGAGGAGATAGGATTCAGAGTGTGCAGTTGTTTATGCCTTTGTACTGTAATAACCAAGCAGCTATTCACATTGCATCCAATTCTATATTTCATGAGAGGACTAAACATATTGAGGTTGATTGTCATCTAATTGGTGGTGTGATAGCTACCCCGTTCGTGACTACTAGCGCTCAGTTGGCTGACATGTTTACTAAGTCGTTGTTCAAGCCTCAGTGAGAGTCGTTGTGCAGCAAGCTGGGTCTTTATGATATCTATTCTCCAGCTTGAGGGAGAGTGTGAGAATATTGATGAGTATTAGTCTTAGTCCCACATTGGTTAACTTAATCTTGTATTGAGTTCTCTCTTAATATAAATAAGATAATACTATGTTAGGGTTAATTCACACCCTATACACTTTCTTCTTTTCCTAACAACAGACTCCATAAACTTTTCCATGGCGAAGAGTTAAAGAATCAGCGAACTTGTCCATGAGGTAGGACTTCTGAATCCCAACAGACCCCGTGGAGATTCAAACCCCCAAAAACAGTGTCAGAGAAACATGTAAATGCATGCATGGGTGCGGTTATATCGCCAATGTCCGTGAAGTAACTGCACTAACACCTAATGAGAAAGGAAAAACTAAACCCCTAAGAGTAAATGAATTCTCCAGCTTCACAGTTTGTCAGGCTATTTGGACCGACACAAAGAACAGTAACTTTTTTAGGAAAATCAGGATTCAGAACTGCCCATAGCTCCACTTTGCATAGAGTCAAACATATCAATACCTCCAACGATTTGATGAAATTTTGTCGATTCAATGCAATAGCCTTAAAGTGCACCCGCAGTACAGCTCCATAGTTAATGAAGAAGATGGTGGTGTATCCCCCAGCCTGCAGTTCTCCTCAAGGGCACCAGTTACCTTGCATTTCCTAAATTTCTTCTCCTCCAAGTTAGCCGCCCTTTGTGAGTCCCGAAGCAAATGTGACAATGACTGGATGCTCCTTGGAGTTACAACTTTACACAACTCTGCACCTATACAAATTCCGTTCCTTAAGAAGTTTAAGAGCACAATTTCTTTAACCATTATTGTGATTTCACAACATTTGAAGGCTAGGGTAATGGAATGTCAAATGGATAATTTGTGCCGCATATGGAATGATTGAATGCTAGTCCAGCAAAACAATCATGCAGCTCGAGAAGCAGGTTCAAAACCTCATTACTCCAAGAAAGGGGCAATCCTTTTTTATTTTTTTTCCCTCTTTTCTCATGTTTTATCTCTAACTACTGTCTGAACCCCAAAAATGGCACCTCCTTCAAATTCACGGAAGGAAACTTATAGGGCAAATACCAAAAAAATGTCACTATGGTAGATCCAGGAAAGTGCAATCAAAAACTTGAGCCACACAAATTCAACCTACCAGGTCATGCCATATGATCTACACATTCAAATACACACACCATTCAGCTTCGCTTGCCCCTTGATCCCTAAAGCTTGAAGCTGAAAAACTACTACTTCTTTATCACCATTCAACTAAGTAACTACATACCGACCTCTTAAAACATGACCTCTTAGCCTCTTACATGAATGTAAGGAGTTTTTCCATATCCATATTGCCATAAGCTAGCACTGTACCCAGCCCATACAAGCTAGTGGGTTTATCGTGCTAGTTGTGGATGACACTACCCTAGAGGTGATGCCATTTCATGTTTTTTTTTTTTTTTTTTTTTTTTTGGAGCTTTTAATTTGATTTCTGCATCCAGCATTTGAAGCATGTAATATTCATGATAATCAACTTGATAATCCATTAGCATGGGTTGTGCTTGCTGATAAACTAGTTGAATCGTTTACACATATCCAATGCAAACCTTCAATTTTAAAAGAACAAATAAACCGATTTTACTGGAGATAGTGCATTCAACCTACATTGATGATCGATTACCAAGTTCCATACTAAGAAGGGAAGGCCCTAGAAATGGGATCTCAAAACACAATCCTATACCATTACCGCAAATCATCAGCTCAATTCAGTGTACTCCACTACTTAATCGAATAAAAATGGCAGAACATGTGATTTCTTAGTTGTCACCCTTTCCTCGTGAGTTCTCTCAGTTCAGTTAGTGATAATTACAGATATATCTAGATGTTACATAAGCTTAACAACAACAGTCACAAAATAAGAAAAAATGCTACCCAAGATGGCGAGTATGGTACAAATTGTACACTGGAACACGTGAACAGTGCATAAGAACATGTGAAAAGTGCATTGAACACATTAAAATGGTACTGAAGATCTAATCTTTTTGGAATGACGTGCAATTTAACCACTCCTCAAACACAAGGAGCTGGGGAAGGATCCATGATTCCAACTTTCCCCTGAAAACTCCTACATTTAATTTCTTCATTATCATATACTATTGATATTGGTACAATGCAACGTTCCTTTGAAATAATATGGGAGCTAAGTCGCATAATTTGCATGCTTGAGCAGGAAAGCGTCTTCCAAAATTTTTCTAAAAAACTACTAAAATTTGTGAGAGCAAGGATTGGAAGCACAAGCACACAACGAGGATTGAGAGTGCGAGCGGAGGGCACTACTGGGAAATTATGTGACTAAAGGGGGCGTTGCTGCTAACTAAATGGACTAAAGCCCATATTCTTACGGATTTCTAGGCAGGTCATTCTACGTCAACTAAAATACACCATCTAGCATGAACAACTTCAACAATTGTCATTAGCATATAGTCCAATAATATAGCGGAAACGCACCCTAAAGACACAGTAGCCAAAAATAGCATGACCCAGAAAAAATATCCTACAACAGGTAAAAGCCCAGAGTGACATACTAGGGTTTGCCTGAACTCCTCCTCCGCGACCTCCCTCTCCGCCGCCTTCGCCTTCTTAGACGCGACCTTCGCCGCCCTCCGCTCCTCGTTGGCGATCCTCATAGCCTCCCTCTTGGCCTCGTCCTTGCGCTGCTTCTCGATCCTCTGCAACTCCACCTCCTCTATGTACTCCTTGCGATAGGCCTTCACCTTCTTCGCGTAATCGCGCCTCAGGAGCGCGAGCTCGGCCTCGGCCTGTTTGGGGTCGGTGTGAGGGGTCCAGCTGTTGAGGAAATCATTTGCGGATAGGAATTGGTGGTTTGGAGGAGAGGTAGATAGGGATCGGAGGAGATGGGTTTGGATTAGGGTTAGGGTTTGCCGTGGTCGGAGGAGGAGAGCTCGGGTCGTCGCCATTGTTGTACGGATGCTTAGGGTTGCGTTCTGTAAACAGGGAAAAGTAAGAGACAAGAAGCAAGGCACATATTAATATGCTACACATACAAATTAGAGCAAATGTACACCAACAAATACAAATACAAATGTGTCTCAAACCGTTCAAGTGCATCCGACGATTCAGAATATATAAGTATGTCCGGAGCTGTATCAATTAGCATGAGTTTTGCACTTTTATCCTGAAGATCCAAACCATTTACTCCTATTTTGTAGATTCCGATATAAATAATTTATAAAAAAATCACTTTGATTGAACATCGAGTAGAAATCTAAAATTTGTACTTTTGTCTTTAAAAATAAGATGAATCTTACACAATTTACGGCTATCAATTGGTATGAAATAAACATTTGTACATATCCGATTAATAGCCAAAATGGGTTGTAGAACCCCACAAGTTCATACTATTTTTTTTTTTGATCGGCAAATGATAAAATTTATTAACTTCAAACACAAAGTACAGAGCTAATAGGATCATGGATACACCAGTTTGATCATCCATGATCCTCATCTCCTAACCACAAGTCCATACTATTGGATGGTATGTTTTTAGTTAGATGTAAATTAATAATGTCAAATTTTTGAAAAGTGTAAAGAAAAATATGTTGCGCTTAACTTTATATATTTGTTTTATTTTCCCCTGAAAATGGAAACCGAGCAGAGAAAATTTGCTACCAGTATTATTTTTTCATCTAAACTTTCTTTTCCGGGTATAGTTTGAAGGGATGTGATTTTGGCACTCTATTTTTAGCCAATGACACTTCACTTTTAGTTTTGTTTTCACACATGACCAAAAAAAAGTTTTTGAACATCCTTTGAAGTTTGACTCTCTCTCTAGAAACCTCAGCCGCCTCTGTTTAGGGTTTCGGGGGGAGGCTCCCCCGGTCTTTGTTCCCCCTCTCCTTTCCCTCCTCTAGCCCCCTTTCTCTCCTCCTTCTCTTCCCGCCCTTCTTAGCCCCTATTCTCGCCCTCTAATTTGGGGATTTTAGTGGTGTTCGACTGGCTTGGAGGACTGGGCATTTTGGCCAAAGTTCCTTTTTTAGCTCAGTTCCCTCCGAATCTTTCAGATCTTTTGGTGGCGATGATGGTGGCGCGGGGGTGCGGGTCGGGGGTGTGGGATAATTGGGTTTGGGTTTAATAACGGAGGAAGAAGTGAATGGGGTTTTCTTTTCTATTTTTCTGTTTTGCTTCTCCGGCTTGTCCGGATTTCTCCGACTGGTTTTTCCTGGTTCGGCTTGTTACCAGTCCGGTGGTTCTCCCGGATCTAGTGGGTTGAGGCGGTGGGCGAATAACTCTCGCGGGGCTTGACTTCGGAGCAGGTGGTATAAGGGCCGGGGCTTGGCCCTGGAGCCTGGGTTCTCTAGTTCACAGCTGTGGGTTCTACCCTGGGGATTTGAAGAGGCTAAAAAGGTTTTGCAGTCATCAGGCGCCGTGTAGTCATGGTTGATCGGAGTTTTAGCCCAGGAGGATTTCTACCTCGATCTCCATGCTCGGAGCCTCGCGTGTCAGCGGAGGCTTGCTGGAGATGTCATCTCCTCCGCTTTGGTTCGCGATCCCATTTGTGCCTCAATAACGGGCGACGTACGGAGTTCGGCCAAAGCAGGCCGGCATGCTTAGTGGTTTCGTCTATGGTGCTGCATTTTCTGTTTTTGCTAATTCTTATTTGTTTCCATCGATATTGTAGTGCTTATCTCTGGTTTGGATTCTTCGCCATCCCGAGGCAACTGTTGGATAGATTGCTAACTCCTCGTGTCCCGACCCTTAATGGCAGTGAGAAGAGAGCCTTGGCTCGTGCTTAGGATCTAGACACTTTGCGTCTCTTTGTCCTTGTATTTCGTGTGCATTTTTCAGTGATGGGTTGGTCGTAGTCTCATTTTCATTGTAGTCAGATGGATTCGCTGTAAGTGCCGCTTGGCTTTTTTAATGATATGTGTTTTCGGATTAAAAAAAAAAAGAGGCACAAAGTGGAGTGCCAGTTTGAAACTTTAAATTGGCTTCTGATTAAAAAACACATTGCACCCTTCAATTATCCCTAACATCACATTGATCTTTCCTGTCCTTACATCGTCAAAGAGAACCTCTACATTTTAAGGTCATGTTTACTTTACACAATTAAAAGTGGAGGCTGTATAATATTTCATGACTAGTAAATTAGTAATTGCCAAGTTAGAGGTTTTGTCAAACGATTAGTTACATCTTACGGAGGAGAGTAATTCATATTCTTGGTTTGATATAATAATTGTTGCATTCAAACGCTGAAAATTGAGCTCCGCAGAATAAATATTCAATTTCATCCTTCCGTTTGGCTAATCAAATGGCCCTTATGGTGGTTGCAATGTGTTGGAAAGAAAAACCATTTGTGAATTCTTCAAAATTTAAACTTCTATTATACGAAATGATCATATAACGTGTTATAGATATGCATCAAATAATACGACAGGATCATATGTTATAACCGTGGAAGTGTTAATGTTATAAGTCTTTTGTTGCTTTCCTTTTTTTAATGTAACTACGATTGTGTTCTTCCGAAAAGGAACAAGTATATACACGTCCCCTACCTGTTTGCGGGTGGTGACAACTTTTCACACTTCTTTCAAATTACTAAACGACTCAAATCCGCAGATCAAAAAAAAAAAAAACCGACTCAAATCCATCTCATCAAAAAGTGCCTTGGGCTCTCGAGGAAACAACTGCAGGACAAAAAAGCTAACCGAGGCATATTCATCGAACATCTATTCTAATAATAATATAATAATATAATATAATATATAAAAGGAGAGCACCCTTTTGGTGTCTCTCCTAACGTAATACAATTATGAGGATATATTAAACATTTTAACACAAAAAAACCACCTAAAAACAATCTTCCATACCCACGTCACTGACTGCCCACGTTTGGATACATCCATTTTCCATTCAACTACTCCGGCCCTTCACACCCAGACCCACACTCAGCAAGTCATTCAATTCCTTGCCATGGCCAACAGCCTCATGCTCCTCTCTCGAGTCGGGCGTGTTCGCTTGCAAGATGTGCAACCGGAAGTTCCCGTCCTTCCAAGCGCTCGACAACGGACGGAGACTTCCTCCATGTTCAGGCGCCGGAAAAGCCAAAGACGCACGAGTGCTCTATTTGCGGGCTGAAATTCGCGATAGGGCAGGCGCTTGGGCACTGTCCCACCACCTACGGAAAGGCAGAGGACCGGCCCAGTTTGGAGCATTCGGTTGGCAGCGAGAAGAGAGAGTGGTTATTGGATTTGAGTTTGACGCTGGTGCCAATGTTTAGTGTTCTTAACTTGGGGTAAATTTTTGTGCACTGTACTACTCCCTACTTTTGATTGGGCCACTTTAATTCAGACTAGAGGTTGGACACACGCGATGCGTGTGCAAATCGAATTTTCACAATATTTTTGTAAAAATGCTTCCCACTTATTGTTTGATTAAATTTTCACAAATGTTGTGAAAATCCGACTTGCACGCGCATTGCGTGCGCACCGACCTCTAGTGATTGATAAGAGCACGAATAAATAGGACCTTCATTAAAGCAACAGACATATGACCATATCAAGCACACAAACAAAAATAACTCTTTGTAAATAATGCCCTACACTCACAAGGTGACCATATTCTACAGAGACAAAACTGTTATTCCTTGTATTGTTTCTCCACCAAGCCTGATACACAAAAATGCCACTTTGGCTCCATGATCTCTTAAATAATAGAAAAACAAAAAGAAAAGAAAAAAAATGTGGGGGGAAAAAAAAATTGCTCCTGAAGCACCGCCATGTGATGTTCCAGGGACCTTCTCCACCACACATTTGTGTGGGCTCCATCACAAAGTGTGTGGCTCCCACACCGATGTGTGGCGGAGAAACACTTGAAGCACCACGTAGCGGGGCTCCAAGAGCACTGAAAAATCACTAGGGAAAAACACTTACACCTCTCAAGTATGGGCCACTGGGTACAAAACTGAGGCAACCAATTTCACTAATCGAACACTAAAAATCATTAACACCACAAAACCACCTTCACTGTTTGCTGAAATCCCAGACCTTCCAAGGGTGAAATATTTTAATTATTTTAGCTTTGGGGCCTTGGGAAGATAAATACTCCTCACGAAACCTTTCCCAACCTCACCAACAGATTTTAGTACATTAAACAGATCTTCTTCCTCGGCTATTTCTTCTCGTCCCCGTTTCTGCCCCCAAAGAAAAAGGAAACGAACAAATAAAGGGGTAAGGTACTATTAAATCATCCTTAGCGTGAAAAAAGAAAGGACGGATCTTGATGTACCTTTGATCCCGATTGCTCCCACGTTAAGCCAATAGCATCACCTCCAAGCGAATCATACCAAACTTTGAACTTGTTGGGGAACTCTTTCTGGAGATGCAATGAGGACAAAATTAGCTCTCCTCTCCAAGGCTCAGAACAATGACAGACGGTCCTATATTTGAATGAAGAAAAAGATTTTTTGAGAATGATACTTGCCTCCATATCACCAACAAAGCATCTCAGAGGATCAAAGTTCACCATCAGCTTATGTTTCAGTTCCTCTAAGCTCCCTTTCATGTCTCCAGGCAATAGAAAGGGATGGAATTTCTTGCTTGGCTTCCCACGTACCACGTGCATCCCTACCAAAAATGTGCAAGCATAGAATTTCAATTCTCAAAAATTCAGAATCAACTTTATATTTTATTTCTATATAGATTTGAAAACACAAAAACTCATTATTCAAATTTCCTAGCAAAAAATAGTTTTCAGAATTAGCAAACATCCTTTTAATATCATCTCATATTTGGGCTTTTTTCTCCCTTTCCAACAGTTCAAGAAAAAATAATTAAGTAAACTACCAACTGAACAATTTTACAATAAGTGTGTAAACTGTAACCAAACAGAGCCTGAAGAAGGCTTTTGACAGAGAGACGGAAGGAAGAGCACAAAATACCTTGGTTCACTTCAGAAGGGAAGAGAAGATGTTGTGGGTAAGGCAATCTATCCCTGTGGAGAAGCACAATGGCATTGTAGTTGCTCAAAGGAGTTCGGAAAAGGCACTGCAGCAAGCCAGGAAATACATCAAGATATTAAGGACACAACAACACCTGTAAACAAAAAGTTGAATGTGACACGTGTGTTGTTACCGACCTCCCATCTGTACGAATCAAGTTGATCCTCCAAGTTGAGTTTCGCTAGCAAATTTGCACTGCTTTTTGCGTAAGCCGCCAATCTTCTAAGTTCCTTTAACATGAACAGTATCCACAGAAATTATCAATTCAAAGAAAGAAGACCTTCTGGTTTAGCATATTCAACACAAACTTGTTTGGTTCACCAACTTATTTGCTCATGCTTAAAAATCAGCAACCGCACAATGTGCAGAATAAGCAAACATGTCTGGTTCACCATTCACTTATTTTGTTTTCTTATTATTCACTTATTTTGTTTTCTTTTTATTCTGGTAATGCCAGGACACACATTTGCATTGAGAAACATTCGTAAAAGGCACTCATGAAAGAGGGCACAACTGTCTTTCAGGAGATCCTTTGCTGTGATATTCGGTATGCAAAGTAACTTCTTTTTTCCTGTTTAGATCAACTAAGTCATCATATTTCGATTTAGGGCTGCAGTGCTATGCCTCACGGAGTAATCAAAAGGTATCTCCAAGACGAAATAAACTAATATCTTAAATACGACTTTCAATGCTCAGAAAACGATATCCACTTGACACTGCATTGCTATTTAAGAGAACATGAATCGACATAGTTGCAACAAATATGATATTACAATCCCTACTAACAAAATAATGTCATTTGTGAATAGGTCTTGGGCATCAGACAAATCCAGTCTTTCAAATCACACTATTCATCATTCCAAAGGAACAAAATGTAAAAAATAGTCTGAGGGTGAAGGCAATGTGGCACATATTTCTGAGATAGGCGGTACCAGCAGAGGTGCAATAAATCATAAAGCGACCAAATTGAGTTTGAGTTAGACACTCACTGATGAGGTTGGTGATGATCTGGTCCAAGCTTCAGATAACTTGTCGTAAGCAGTAGCCAAGAACATGGCTGGGCTTGCATTTTGCATGTTTTCTTCATAGGCTTTTCTACTCAATATAAAGTTTCCCTATCATATGAGAATATAAATAATGATTTATCTAGAACATTACAACTGAGCAAAGTGATATAAAGGAACTAAAAATAAAATCCAACTTGCAATGGCAAACTGCCTCAACTTATGGCACTTACATTGACCTCTTTTTCGTCATTCAGCATCAAATCACCATTTATATCAACAACTAAAGCAGAAAAGGCCCAGTCATACTCCGACAGTAATCTTAAGAACCTGTCAATTGAGTACGCATACATAAGAAATGGTTATTTTAGCATTAAAGAGACAGTTGAATTGTGAAACCCAGCTATGATAAAAGATAGGCAGCAATCAACACCAAACCAAAACTCTAGCCATAGAATTTGATAAACGCAAGTACAAACTACAAATACTGCTACTTAAGAGTCAAGAAGGTTAAACTGCATAGAAAGAAGTTTAGCCCTTGCAGGCTAAACTGTGCCTTCACAATTACCAGGATTTCTTTTGGTAGATCTACGACATCCATGATATACAATTGTTTTACAGAAACCACAAAAAGCTGCACTCAGCAACTACAGCACTACAATCCCATCCGCCACTGCGAAAACACACCAAACCGACAAAAATATAAACCACAGCCACAACCCCTATTTCCAGTCTCAAAACCACCACTACAAACACTACTGCCTCCTCAAGCACCAAAATGACCAGAGCTATAAATCATACCAACTGGAGGAATTTGACTGAGGAATATTCCATCTGATGAATAAATTCTGAGCACAAATCCTTCTTTATTTTCCTCTAATTCAAACACATCTTTCAAAACTCCTTATAACAATTTGGCAAATAAGTATTTTAAAAAGAAATTAACTATCACAAATAGTGCATGTATAGAAAGAAAGAAAGAAAAAAATACATGTAAGTCAGACAGTAGGGAACTGAATCAACATACATGGGGGAAGGAAAGGGGAGAACAGGGGTGGGTAAGTGAAGTAGTCATGGGTAAATGAAACGGTACCACACAATAGGACAAAGGAACAAAACCTTAGAAATCCAGTGATCCGCGAGGAAGGAGCATGAAATGGTAAAGGCTTCAGAAAAATATAAGCAACCAACAGCTCAATTGCTTCCTCCCCCAAGGAAGTTGAAAGAAGATGTGCAGCAACCCAGCGTTTTGCAAGCCTTCAAAAACAAACATGCATGCAAAGTTGGAGGGGAAAGAACTCAACCCAGAGTTGGAGGGGAAAGGGAGGGGAAAATGAGATGGGTAAAGGCAAATTAAATATCTTACCGAACAACAGGCCCATAGATTGGGTAACGACCTTGTAAACCATTAATCATGCTAGCATGCTGGCTCCGCATGTAAAGGATCTTGTCGGTTGATGGGACCCGTTTCACTTGATTACTTCCCACTTCAAATTTAAACTTGCACGAATGAGTACACCACTACAAGGGTCCTACTGATGCACTCTTCAATGAAAAAGATACAAAATCGAAAACAAAAATGATTGTTTCTCACTTGGCCATTTCGTCAAGGTAAGCCCTTTTTCATGCAAAATTTTAAGGCGAAATGCATATCCAGATGTGAAAACAACCACGTCATCCTCAGTAGCATTACATATCATTCCCCAATTGCTCTGGAGGCTGCCAAAATAGCATCACCACATAAGTTACTCTCAAGAGTTAAGAGGCAATTTTGCATCTAAACTACGGCATCACAGCAAACCTTTGACCAATTTTGAGAAGGAATGCAGATTTAGTCTTCTCAATGGCTACATCACCCATTGGCCAGTTCCCAGAACCTTCCAACTGAACCAAAAGAAAAAGTACTTTGAGAATAAGTCAAGAACACAACACAATAACAAGAACCATCTAATCCCTAACCGATGGGGGTATGGGCAGAGAGGACTGGAGATAGACCTAAACTTTGGCAATATATGCACAAGTGGCTGCTCTCAGAAAGTTTACCACTAAAATAGCGGCCCCCATATACCTCAAAAAATTTAGAAACTCAAGGGACATTATGCCGTCGAACCAATCAGGAAATGAATAACAAAACTAAATCAAACCAGCTGCTATCATACCTGGATCATAACTTCAAGAGATTGAATGCAGGATGAAGTGAGGCTTTGGAACCTTTGTTTGACACCTTTTTCAAAAGCCAAGGGATGAGGTTTGGGAGGGAAGACAGATGTGAACCTGAAAGCTGTGACTTGTGGTAAGTATCAAGCATTTTCAGGATTTAACTATGTACAACAAGCAAAACAATCTACCATGTTGAACATTTAAAAAATTACAAGATTCAAAATAAGGCTTTAGTAGTGAGCAGATACAATTCATCTAATAGTAGGGCAAGACATTTATTAAAAAATTTGATGGTGTGCTAGTGTACTTCTTTCTTATTTTCTTGTATATCTAACTGCTTAAACCATTCAGTTTTCCCAGCCAGGTATGTATATCCCTCAACAAAAATGTGGAGCCCCATAAAACTAATTTGGCTTGATTTGTAACTTTCATAGTTCCACATATCAGCGAACCAAATCAAAAGGACTGCAAGTCAAATAGGCCCTGTTCATATGGCTTTACTATCCAGTATTACAGTGGCAAAAGATGATAACATAAACATATCCTTGTAAATCTATGCAGTAGTAGAGAATTTGCAATTTGGGCTGCGAAAGGAAACCTGGATCTAGAGGCTGCACACTTGATACCGTCAAGGGAATGTCATCAAGAAGACGCAAATGCTTTGACAAAACCTCAAATGCCTCAAGTAAACTTGCAGAAAATGATAAAGGATCTGAAAACAAACAGTTTTACTAATTTCAGAATAATTCCCAAGATAAAATGGAAACATGGAATTAACAACTAAAAATCATTCCAAAAACTACAAGCGGTCAATGGCCAAGTTGTTCCACCTTCATTGCCATAGCGAAGAGAAAAATCAAGTTGATCCACAATGGTCGTGATACTTTCTTGTGAAAGGGAAAGATGACGCATCAGAACATGCTCTGAAATCCTCTTTATAATAAGATGTCTTTCCCATTGCTTGCATTCCCACACTACAATTCAAAATGACGTGGTCGGCAAGTTAATCATCACAACAACAAAAGTGAACAGAACCTTGGAGCAATCGCAAGACTACATGAATTCCTTACCGGTGCTTTCTGCAATTGTGCCATCTTTAAATCTCCGCAGCTCTGCCTTATCTCCCCAAAACTTCCGGAATTTGAGAGCCTAGTGCCAAACATATTCCATTACCACATGCATCGACAGCATAAGCGGAATACAAAAGACAGAATCAAAGACAAATACCTCATTTTTGTTCTCGGCATTTGGACCAATGTCAACGACTCTAAGAGCATTCTCTAAAGTGTTGACTGAAATCCCGATGAGCAATGGCTCTCTATCAAACATAGACAAACCCTAGGATAAAACAAATTAATCTATTATCCAGCCAAAGAACAAAAAGTTTTATCAACGATCAACGGATAGATTTCATACATCTTCCAAATTGCATCCTAAAGGAGTGTTCCTCCAAATAACACGGATGACCTTTGCTCTATCATTTAACCCTTGATGCATCAGAGAAAGTACTTTCTGCTCATACGATCTCCAACATTCGTCGTCCAAGCAAAATCCCAAAGCATTGACTTCCGTAGACCCCTTCAAGTTCAACCTAAGAGAGCACAGAAGGGGAATAAATATGTGCAGATGAAAACAGCGAAGGAAGAAGCCTTGCAAATTGACAAGCACGAAACATCGAAACCTTCCTAGTATATCCATGATTTCTACTGACTAACCAAAATATGCATTGCCCTATCAAATTCGCAATGTTGAGAACCAGAAGCACACATGCATTGCTTATTTATCTTACTGCAAACATCTTCTCATTCTTCACGGAATCTCAACCAGCAGAATTTGTTTATAACTCCCTCTTGCATTCTCCATGCCATTAGCCGACTAATTAAAGCCCAACCAATGGGAGTCTGCAAACCCATGTTCTAATATTAGAGGTTTCAGGCACCTCCCCTGGATATAAACGATTATATTCAAGTACAGACAACCACACCAAAGTCGCAAGCTCGTCTAAACAGACTCTAAACATCATTAGACATTTGAGTGCTACAAGAGGGTCCATGCTTGAAAAAACAAAACCCATTTTGCTCACGCTTAGCCTTAAACAGTTATAACCCCCACGGGTACTTTCAAAACAACACAACCACAATCTCCATATCAATTAGTCATAGGCTTGTCACTGCAACTGTCTCAGTATCACTGAGGCTGCATTGGGTCTCTTCGCCTCCACCTCTGGACTCTGGAGCATGTAATCCATATGATACGTTACAGTTACACTTGGAGGAATATAAGGATGACAGCTGAATCAACTGATTCATCGAGGAAGAGTCAGCATACCATTGGAGCATAGCGTTGACACATGAATTGGATTGATGGTTCAACTAATGGTAGTAATGATCACTTCAGCCAATCAATTTTTAAAAAGAAAGCAAAATCAGACACAGTTTTATTTCTCAGTTATACATATTGTAGCTCAGTAACTGACAAGGAGTGCAATATTTTATCAGTAGTTTTCTGTAAGTACCAATTTTGCAAGCGTTATCTGAAGAGTACAAACCTTATGCAGTAGTCATATTTAGCAGGAAAGTCAACTTTGGTCATAAAAACCTCATCGAATCCACCATCTCTGCACTTATCAATGCCACTAAGGGTCAGAGCAGCCTCGTTTCGGAGCTGAAATAAGGAGAAATTTCAGATGAGTGCACTTTGCCTCGCAAATAGGACAACAGAGATCCATAACTGTAACTAAAGCCCCATAATAAATGTATAAAAGCGCAAATAGTACCTCAAGAAAACCACCCTTTGTCATGCGGAATGTCAAATTAAAGCCAGCAAACTGGTCGCATATGATTACTGGAAATGACTGTAAAGATGTCCTCCTTTCCTGCAACTCAAATGGCAGAACAGGTAAATAGAAACTATTAGAGCCATAATGTAACACCAAAACCACAAAGAAACAGAATATACACAACAACAAAGCAGAAGGGATTATGTTATGAACTTCTAGGCTTCCAAATATAACAATGGAGTTTGACACATAAGTTCAAAGGCAAATGTACTCGATGTAATAAAATAAGGATTCAGTTCAAGTCCAGAGGTTTTCAATATCATTAAGGCTAATTAGGCAGGAAAAAAAATACAAAGGTAGAAACCTGCAGGTTATTACGAATTGCTGCAATTTCTCTCTCATTGTGCGTCTAAGTTATATGTGTGAATAATATGCTTCCTTGTACTGAAAAGAAGGGGATTAACCCTGGTTTGAACAAGGTCAAACACTCACTTCTAACCATCAACCACACAAACACACAGGTGTGTGTATGTGTTTATAAAGGTTATTGGTAGCAGCAGTGTACACTGTACACCTACGATGTGGCTGTAACGCCACATCCCCTTCCACAACATCCTCAGGATAATGGCGCCACATGTTAACCTCATGAGGTGACATATGAACCACCAAAATACAAATGCATTCCCCTCGGGGACAAAACTAAGCCAGCAAGGATACAGGCATTTAGTAACTATCTTCATAGACATTCCCGATTCAACAATTTCACTACCAATTACCCACAAAGTCCATGAACGTACCTCCTTGGAAGTATTCCACTCGCCTTGGGGATGGAAAAAGAGCCCAGTCTCCCATAATTTTGAAGCAGCTGCAAAAGTATGCACAAAAATTCGCTAATCAGAAAGCGTACCATTTGCTTAACTGTCGTGAATGCTTATAAAAAAAGGAACCAGTCGTTAGTTCAAAAGGAAGAGACCACATTATTTCAACAAAATGATGAAAAGTTATACAAAGTAAAAATTTGGGGAAAATAAATTATTTACACCTCTTGCTATATTCAATGAAGGTGATGCCAAAATTCTAAACAGTAAAGCGCTATGTTACATGGACTCTTCTAACCTATTTATAACTATATAAGTACCCATATCGAACATTCAACACTTTGGTGAAGGTGTGGGATAGGTGACTGACCCTTGTCTCCAATGCAGACACTTGCATCATCTATCATTCTAACTATTCACTTGTATGGGAAATCGAAATCTCAAAATTCTCCAATTTTACATAAAGTATATAACAAATTAACAACGTATTACCTAGTAATAATATACAGCATCCTATTAGATTCAACATTCAGACTTTGTCCCCACACCCATATTGAACTTTTTGATGCAACCAGTATCATAAGGTTTAAGTGAGATTTAGATACTATTACGCAAGTCCATGTAGCATAGGCAAAGGGAAAGGCGGAAAACTTTGCGTACCAATGAAATCCATCATGACTCGAAATATCTGCATTGTGTTCATTGACTTCTTTATGCGATTCCCACCAGATTTTGATGCAAGGTACACCATTATGACAGAAATTAGGAATCCACTTAAGCAATCATGGGTATATATTGAACTTCTTTGCCGAGCCCAAACCTACACCATTAAAACAGAATCCAAATATCCATATAAATACATGGACATATTGCGCTGAAACTAAATATTTCAAAGGTACAAGGAATACATACTTTGAGCAAAATCAAAGCCTCTCCTAGTTCATTCCAGCCAAGAAAAGTTCTTCTGACAAATTCAGCATTATCCTCGAGGAACAAGTCTTCTAGTATACTACTATTGTACTTCGGAGTAGGTTGAAGAACAGCCCCTTGTAGAAATTCAGAAAAGAATAATTGTTCAGTTACGCAGCACAGAGATCAAAGCAGCACTCAAAATGGTGAGCACACAATACCTTGATTCAGAGCACGAATGTTGTTCCGCTTCATGTTCAACTTTGCTACATTAAATACCGATGTTGCTGTGGGAATTATCCTTACCAAAACAATAGGGGCTTCGGCAATCCTCATAGCTACATCACAAGAGAAATTTCCTTTCCGATGATAATGGAGGACAGGGAAGTGGCCTCTCAGACCAATTTTTCAAAATCCATAAACTACAAAAAACGGAAAAAGGGGGATAGAGAGTCACAGAGCAGCACACCTGGATGGACAACCAATATAGGCTTCCTAGACTCGTTTTGAAACGTGGACCATTCAACCTTCTCAGCTACTGAAGAAAGTTTGATATACCTCTTTATTATGCAAAGGTAAAGAAATCTTTTGGCATGGTAACGATGATTTAAATAATCCTTCTCATGGAACATCTCCTGCCATAGGAAATAGGTATGAGTATTTCAAACATTGAACTCCATTACACAGAACAAACTTAAAGATGCTGAACTGGTTTGATGATCGTCATGTGGAATTATGAAACCACTTTGTGTACGCATTTGGCAACATAAAACTGACGTGTCATAATTAACATCGAAAGAGTCCATTTGCCCAAAGGCAGGTGCCATGGCACCCCCAGTTTTTCGTATTACCACCATACATATCCTAGAGAAACATTTTGTAGCAAAATTTTATAGTATATTGCCACCCCCATACAAGCATTGAACCCGATTTAATACGGAAAGAACATATATTACTACATTGTCACTTTGTTTTCCTCCAATACGTTGAGCTTTTACTTTAACAATAGAAGAAGTGGACTTTATCTTCCAAATAAACTTGTGAAGTTTTAATCTTGCATTGTAACACATTTCACGTGGTTTATCTTTTAAAATTTGGCACCCCTAAATAAGAATTCTAGTTCTGCCACCGCCAAAAGGTGCCAGTAGCATTACACTAAGATGCCATCCCTAACATGTGATAAACTCTAGCCCTTTATAATCACTACCCAATAACTTCCACAAAAATTAATGTAAACTGTCTGATTGAGAAGTATACCTTTGGCATTCGAACAAAAACATCGACATTTACATCCGGCTTAGCAATGCAACGCATCGAATAACTACCCCCAATTTCTACAGATATCGGCTTCTTGAACGTAAATTCCACTTTGTCAGCGCCAATATCTCTGACAAAACCCGGTGCAACATCTGCTGTAACCTAGCAAACATCAACACACCAAAATACAAAATAGATTGTGGATAAGTTGTCTCTGTTCGTCAATTGACAAAACTACGCAAAAAAAAAAAATTACTCCCAGTGAAAGAAAAAAGGGGTTTGTAAGTACCAAACAGATTGTGAATTAGTGGTCTGTGTTTGTCAAGTGAGGAAAACGAAGCAGAAAAATTCAAACTTTTTGGGTGAACAAAAAGGAGGATAGGGTTTCGTAAACGAACCTGTAAGTCTTGGGGGATTCTGTCAATGGCGTCTTTGATGGCTGAAACGGTGTCGTCGACGAGCTGAGTGAAGGAAGGGGAGTAGTCGAGCTGGACCTCCTTCAGTAGTTCTCTCACTTTCAAGTTCGTTGGTCCGTTCAACGTGTCTGAAGCCATAACTGGATGCGACTTTTGACTGTGTATAAGTGTTGTTTTTGCAGTTGCAAGTTTGAGCCGAAACGCAGAGTTTACATTAGGGTTTGGAGGGAGAGAGGGGGTGGCGGGAGAAGGGAGGAGAGAGAGAGAGAGGGTATGGAAACGACCTTGGGTTGAAGTTGAATTTAAAACTGAGGGTTAACGCTTTCTATTTCTTTGAAATAAGTGTCGAGTCTGCGGCTATGCAATTAAAGTTGACGGCAAAATGCAAAAGTTTGCGTCCATCACAGACTGTTCCATGAGGAAAAAATTAAGTTTGCCCTTACAAATTACAATACAAAAATTTGCGGTCACAAGACAAAAGTTTGCAACAGTAAGAAAAAGTTTGCGGCCTAATGCAAAAGTTTGTAGCCCAATATAAAAGTTTGCTGCTACAAAAAAAAAAAAACCTTTGCGGCCACAAAACAAAAGTTTGTGAACAAGACAAAAAATTTTGCGGTCTAATGTGTAAGAGCTTGCGCCCATACTGTTCAAGATCTCGGCCAAAGATTATGTGGGAGTCGTAGCCATAACGAATAAGCTCGCGTCACCTAAAAATAGTTTGCGGCCGCGATGTAGTAGACTGCGGCCAAATCACTACTACGAATAACCACGCCAACCATGTTGGAGTATTTGTATTCTTCTTCGAGATTTAGAGCCTCTATAATCATTATCAAAAATATTCCAAATAAAAAATGTGAACTTCTAACCAGTAACCATGCTACCTTTGGACTTTTTTTTCCAAATAAAGAAGTTACTGTCGTTGGTTCCTCACTCTTGAGTTTCAATTCTCATGGATGAGAGGTGTTCAACTCCTGCGATAACTATAGACAGCTAATTTTTAACATCCTATTTTAAAAAAAAATAATTACACCTTTGAAATCCTCTATATCTCTAAAATGAGACAGGTAGTGTTCATAATACTGAAATTAATAATAATTTTTAACTTAATTCATGGAAGTTGAGTTTTGAAAAGTGCTAAATGATTTTTTTAATAAATGAAAAACAGAGATAAGGAAATGGGTTGGATATGTGAATGATGATATACCCCTATTTTATACGTACTTTTTTAATACTATAAATTATTATTCGCACTCCTCTTTTATCCTCATCCATATTACTATTTTTTACTTTTTGTACCAACGACAATCTTAATATTTCCTCATAAAAAATAATTAAAAAGTAGGAAAATGGATTACAAAAAACCCATTGATCTTTTCAAGTCATTATCCTACTGTTTTGCAATTCCCCTGAAAAAAGAAAAGAAAAAGTAGTGCAGTACTAAAAAAAACTGCCCCAGGATGCTACCAAGCACTTCAGTGGGTGTCGAGCTCATCCAATTTTTTTATTTTGGCACAAATAATTCGGATAGAATTTGGATACATACAAATCGAAACCGTTTCCCATACAATAAAAATTTGAGTCGTCAATTATTGTGATGAACTGCCGAATCGGCCATTAGAGCATCTCTAATCCATACTTCATTGCTTCATTTTGGAGGAAAAACATTCTTCAACCTATCATCTAAAACTCTCCTCTATTTGGGAGGGTGAACTTTGATCCTCTAAATATAAAGGATGAAGGAAAAAATAGAGGAATCTCCTCCAAATATGTGTTAAAATTGAGAAATGGAGTGTTGGGTTAGAGTTAAGATAAATACTATAACCCTCTAAATCTATTTTTTAAATAAAATTAATTAATTTAATCTTGTTAAATAGAGATTTGGAGGTTGTTGAATTGGAGACGTTCTTGGGCACGCACCCATTTGGAGGGGGGTTGGCAGCATCCCCATTCCCTGAAAAACACGCATCTCGGCGCCCATTTGGAGGGGGTTGTTGGCCGCATCCCCATTCCCTAAAAAACACGCATCCACGTTTCCGCCGTGACAGCCTCTCGAACTACTCAACTACTGCTTCATCACTCTCCGACGCAAAAATCTGGATCTAAACTTTCACTCGAAATGAGAAGGTACACCATAACTCATCTCTCTCTCTCTCTCTCCCTCTCTCTCTCTCTCTCCCTCTCTCTCTCTCTCTGTGTTGGTTATATGCATGTCGTTTTCTAGAATTGCTTTGGATCCACGCTCAACCTGCAGGATTGGCGACGGATCGACGCTTGGCAAGAGAGGGGGATTCGTGGGGCACAATCGGAACCAGCTGAAGCAGACCCTCAGCGGAGGTGTCAAGGGCCTGTTTGGGAAGCTGTCGGTTGCGGTGATCGTCCTAGTGATTTGCACCGTCTCGTTGTTGCTCACCGTTAAGAGTAACAACAGCAACAATCAGCCTTCTTTCTTTCGATCGAAAGTCAGTTTCTCGAGCTCCATCAGTTGTGGTTTTTCATTATATCGTTGGTACTGCGAAAATGTAGGAGACTTTGGTGGCATAGCCAGAAATCGACATTAGCGGGGCACTTATTACGCACAATTTCAAGAAAATTTGCACTCAAAATAAGAACATAACAAATATGCCCGTTTGGTTTGTATTGTTTACTGTATTTATTTACTTTTTGAAGGCAAAAATCATATTTAGCTTACTTTTTTTTTTGTATATTTAGCTTCAACAATGGTTTTTTTTTTAACTTCTCAATGAGACGCTTCAAAAAAGGAATAAATTGACTCATTTTAAAAAGAATAATGAATAAATAATGAGGAAACAAGCCTTCATTATTGTACTTATGCCTAAAGAACGTTTCCCTTGGGTTACAAGATATATGGTACTGTTCAAAGAAGGAAATGTAGTATCTAAAAACAGACAGGTAAGTGCATTTAAATTTTGTAAATTAATTCAAGTTTTAAAAAGAAGAAGATTGCAGCGGGGCGCCAGGGGCACATGCGCCTGTGGGAACATGCTCCCTTTGCCATTGGTCGAGTTGAATAGATGTTGCTTGAATAAATATTTTGCCGAAGTATATTCCAGAGTTAATGGGGAAAACAGCATGATATCTCTGACTTTTGTATAGTACTGATTCTACTCATTCTAGGTGTGTTTTGAATCTTGACTATGTAGTAGAAGAGTGAGAAAAAGTGAACTAGTATAGTAGTTAAAAAGACTTAAGAGTAACAATGAACAAAATTTTTCTCGATCCCAGGTCAGATCTCAAGCTCCATTAATTGTGGTTTTGATTAATCGCGCAAATGTTGGAGGTATTCAAATGTACGATTTGCTTGAACAGATATTTTGCCCCTGCATGTTCCTGTTTCGATGGGAAAAGGGAATGATATCTGGGTTTTGTATGATAGAGATACTAGGTATGTTTTGTATCTTGATTAGGTACTAGAAGAGTAAGAAAAAGTGAACCAAGGGTGGTGGCCTAGTGGTTCATGGCTTACTCCCAAGTGCTTTGGGTGGTCTAGAGTCCTATGGTTACGCCCTAGGGAGGGCTGCTACACCTGGTCACCTCCTCCACCCTTTTATCTTAGCAAAAAATAAAAGTGAACTATTATAGACTTATAGTAGTTAAGAGTAACAATAAACAACCTTTTTTTATACAAAACAATAAAAAACCTTACTCTCAACCTGAGGTCAGTTTATCAAGCCCGATCAGTTGCAGGTCTGATTGTTAATTATGAAATATGAATCTGTATGCTACATGAACATGGGGGATGTATTTGATATAAATTATGTAGCAGAAGATTAAGAAAAATAGATTGTGCTACTAGTTTTAGAAACATCCCCTTGGTGTAAACTTCAGCACCTGCTGAACATCTTCTCCTATGTTGTCATTTTCTCCACCTTAGCCCACTCTCCCAACAGAGGAATGCTAGCTTATGATGCTACCAGAGATGCAAAATGCGCTTCATAACTTAAACTTCTTACGTTGCTGTGCCATCATCCACCTAATATCATGGGAGTTGTGCATTTGTAAATATATGTAATCTTGGCCAGTAAAATTACTTCAGACCTTTATACATATTCATATAGTTAGTGCTGGTCTTTGACAAAATCGGGGACGGTGCAGGGACGAGCTGTTGTTGATGGTGGTGGTCGGGTGCGGTTTAATTGTGTCTTAGGTGGATACTTCCACGTTTTCACAGAGGTTAGAGGTCAGAGAAAATGAGGGAAAGGAGGTAAAAAGGGCATTATGGTTGTTTTTATGTTCCCTTAATGGAGTCAAGTGTGCCCTTTGGTCCATAGGCCATAGGGGTTAATGTGTTGGTTTCAAAATGAGAGGGGGTAATTTGCACGTGGGCCAAACCAAGAGGGGTTAACTGAAGTTTACCATATCCATTGTCCATGCACTCTCTAATTCTCCTAGTTTGATTGGGTGGTTTGCTAGATACACCTAGCATGTCCAAAACAGACTCCTTACTTTTGCTTCATTTCTACCTTGTAAAGCAGATCAATCTAGAGACACTATGGGGAACTGCTGCATCTGGTGGTTGGCGGCCATCATCTGCTCCGCGATCTGATTGGCCGCGTAAGGAATTTCAAACGTCCTGGTCAATATGCTTACACGATGTTTGGATCATGCTGAAATCTTTTTTTTTCTTTGCAATTTGTTGATGTCTATTTCTGCCTTCCTCGTTGTGGCAGCTCCTCCAAAAGAGAGCAATGGCTATCTACGTGTTCGTTGTAACGGTGGTCTGAATCAGCAACGCACGGCGGTTTGTATTCCTTGCCACAAACTATATAAAGCAGTCCTCACATAAGCTCTAATTTATCACATACGAGCGTTTTTGGGGTTGTGCCATTCAATTTAGGCTGCAATATATGTGGCACCAACTTCTTGATTCAAATTCCCTGTGTGTGGAATTCCCGCTGGAAATGGGAAGTTGTTTACCCATTGTCAAAGACTCAAATATCATGGTTTTCTTCCCTTAGCGAATGTGTCATTCAAATCTTTAAAGATGAAATTTGGGCAAATTCAACATTGTTCTGTATTAGATACGCGTCCCTAGTCATTTGTAATTTTCGAGCAGATTTATAGTCTTTATTGATTCCATCTACTGCATCTAATATGGAGTTATCATACATGTATTAAAGTAGTAATAAATACACTATGCTGTAGATCTGTAATGCTGTTCTTGCTGCACGAATTATGAATGCTACACTTGTGCTGCCGGAGTTGGACGCAAACTCTTTCTGGCATGATGACAGGTATCTATTCCAGCTGTAATGCATGTTATTCTTTAGATAATAACTCTGACTGAGTGGCTCTTGTTTCAATTGCTTAACATTTTGTTGTGCAGTATGATTGATTTGTCAGTGGTTTTTTTGGATGAAATGCTGTATATCCTAATTTTCTTGGAGAAGTCTAGAGTTTCTAGTAGCCGTAGAGAAGTCTAGAGTTTCCTTGTGGATGTACTTATAGATGGATTACACAGGTAATAAGAGGCTGCTATAGTTCTTCTCTTAGTTACACGAAGCGGGAGCGGGAGTGGGGGCGGGGACGGGGGACGGATGGTCACAGAAGTGTGGGAGCGCCATTGGGGGCGGTTAGGAAAAATTATTAAAATTATAAATATATTTTGGAATTTTATATTGTTAAATGTCAATATAAAAATATTATTCTACCACATAAAATATTACTATTAAAATTATAAGTTTCTAGTTATATTTCAACATTTTTATTGTAGCACATGATTACACAATAGAGCTCTTGTGCATATTAAGTAGGCGTAAAAGTTAAGGGCATTAATATGACTCTAGAAGGTTAATATCAGATGTGCTCACTAACAAGATCAAAACAACTTTAAAAGTACCAATTGCAACTTGAATCGTAAGTCTCTCAACCGTTTTTTGGGTGTAAGTTCCCATATAGGTAAGGAACGAGTTCCCGTCGTCATTGGGACGGGTTTCTTGGAGTTTCCTTCGACGGGAACGCGGAAACGCATTTCCGTCGAAGAAACGTGGGCATAGTTGAAGGTTCCTGCAACTAAGGTTCTTCTATTCTTCAAGGACTTTTTTATCATAGATTTTTTGTGCTATTGTCATGCCTCTTTTGAAAAAAAAATTGATTTCTGGAAATATAAAGACTCCATAGAAGACCCTATAAAATACTCATTAAGGGATTACTCTTGATAGAACCCAAGAAAACAAGAGAAAATCCATTCAGTTGTATTCCAACCTGTAGAAGACATAAAAGTAACATTTAAATTGACAGCAATATATCTTTTTAAACATGAGAAAATCGTGTTCCATGTGAAATTTCAGATTTCCCCCTTTTTTGTTTTTCGTGATTTTCATGATCGGAATGCATTGGCTTGGAAATCTCATAGATGCGCCTATACTTTTTCGGAAAAACCTATTTTGGTATATATTTGTGTTCCTATTTTCTTTTTCTTTGTTTGGGTTGCAATTTCTAATGGACGGTTGTTATCTTTATCTTATCCAAATTACAGTAAACAAACCCACATTTTTCTCCCTTCTTCCTTACCACCAGTGTTATTAGTTTCATGTGAGTTTCTGTCACCTCTGAGCGGTTTCATTTGAACATAAAGCAGCAGAATAGCCACGATCCCTGTAGAACTTCTAGGCTTCTAGCAATTCCACTCTGATTTTTTATACTATAGCCTGCCATTATGAGCATGTTTCTTTGATGCTTAAATAGGAAAGTGTTTCATGAAGTTATTAGATTAAATTCTCTCGTCGTTTATGGAAGTTGGTATTGTCTGATCCACTCTATGATGCACTCATTCTTGTAAGTTATATAACCTATACAATCATTGCTTTTATGCTTATCCTCAGTGGTTTCCAAGGTATCTACGATGTTGAGCACTTTATCAAGGCATTGAGGTATGACGTGCGGATTGTGGAGAGCATTCCTGAAGTTCAGAAGAATGGGAAGACCAAGAAGATTAAAGCTTATCAGGTAAATCCAGTCCTATTGATGTCCAGTTGAGCACACATTGCATTGTTTTGCTAACAGACCGTTCAATGTGAAATTTCTTCTCAATTCAGCTTCGACCCCCTAGAGATGCTCCAATCCGTTGGTACACGACAGAAGCTCTTGAGAAGATGAAGGAACACACTGCTATCTACCTCACTCCCTTTTCACATCGCTTGGCAGAAGAGATTGATAACCCTGAATACCAGCGGTTGAGATGCCGAGTTAATTATCATGCGCTCAGATTTAAGCCCAACATTATGAAGTTAAGTAATTCAATAGTCAGCAAACTTCGTGCAGAAAGCCACTTCATGTCAATACATCTTCGGTTTGAGATGGATATGCTGGCATTTGCTGGGTATGTTTAACTTAAATTATCTTCCCAGATACGCTGAATATATCTGCTAGATTAACATGTCTGGGGGACTGTTTTGGGTAGAGGAAGTCCAAAATAACTCCTTTCGACATATCACATAAGTCTAGATTTGGTTGGCTATACGGGCCGATTTCCATTAATCTCATTGATTTAGATGGAAGTTCTCAAAGGTACATTGATAACATGTGTCAATTTTTTTTAAAAAAGTTTCAGTATTATGAAAGTTCAATGGTGCATTATTAGACTATAGGCCTATTATTCGCTACTCAGATGTGGCCCCTGGTGTTGGTGATACTGTAGGAGTTTATGCATTAAA
This sequence comes from Rhododendron ovatum, assembly GCA_019656835.1. NCBI lineage: Eukaryota > Viridiplantae > Streptophyta > Magnoliopsida > Ericales > Ericaceae > Rhododendron > Rhododendron ovatum. Next base: position 10,343,861 of record CM033798.1, on the reverse strand, counting down.
ATCCTAAAAAGATACCTTATAGCCACCATGTGCTTTGGTTCTTGTTTTATATTTGGGTAGCTGAACTTCACGCAAATAAGAGTGAGGTGACGTGATCATATCAATCTGCTAGTTGAAGGGTGAAAGCGATGTTCGAAACTTACTAATCTCGTTAGTCGTGACTCGTAATCAGTAACGAGAAAGGATGTCCTTAAGATTTTCTTTTATTAGTTTAGATTTGGGATAGCATCAGCCTATCCTACTTTCTGTCGTGTATTTCAAATGTCAAACTTATAAGGCTATGTGAGATATTGTGTGGAATGGATATGTTGAGAAGCCTTGAGCGGATGTTCATAGTGGGCTGGTTAGAAACACACTCTTCGAGTGAACTTTCTGCAGTTCTTATTCAGAAACTGTTCAGAGATGGAGCCTTCCTTCTTTTCTTTTCTTTTTTTATAAGTAAATAATTATATTAATAGAAGGCATTAAGGGAATGCCACCCACATACAAAAACGGCCATAGACAAAAAGGCCCTATACACCTCTATGTGAGATAAACAATTCGAACCAATCTAAAAATTGATCAAGGGAAGGATTACATTCTCCCTTGTCCCAACTATACAAACTACTAACCACAAAACTTTTGATTTTAAATAAAGGCTTTTCTATGCCTTCAAAGCATCTCGAGTTTCTCTCACGCCAAATAGTCCACATCAAACAAAGTGGAATCATAGCCCAAATATGCTTCCTTCTCTTTCCCACTCTAGCACCCCTCCAAGCTATTAAGAGTTCCATAACACTCCTAGACACAACCCATTTTAAACCAAACCAGCAAAATACCACAGACCAAAGCTCCCAAGCCAACGGGCAATGGATTAAAAAATGATCTACCATCTCTGCATCCCTCTTGCATACACAACACCAATTGACAATGATTCTCCACCTTCAGATCAGGTTATCAATGGTAAGAATCTTTCCTTGTGCCGCACATCAAACCAAAAAACTCACTTTCAACGGTGCCGATGTCTTCCAAATCGCTTGCCAAGTACATAGTCACCAAGCCCTCATAAAGCTTGACAAAAGGATTTTACCTGAAAAGATCTTGATTTTGACAACTTCCAGCGTAACTCATCATCCCCTGCTCCTAACCCTTGCATACCATACACTCTAGAAAAAAGAGTCATCAACTCTTCCTCCTCCCCATCGTTAACACGCCTTCGTAACCGGATATCCCAGACCACTGCCTCCTCATAAAGTAAAAGATAATCTTACTGTTGCGTCCCTATCACACGCCAAAAGATAAATGTTCGGAAAAGCCTCCCGCAAGGTCACATCCCCACACCACACGTGGTCCCAAAACTTGACCCTTCTCCCGTCCCCAACCGACATGTGAATATTATAGGCGAAACCTTCCCATCCATTCATGATACCCCTCCAAAGCGCCACCCCATAAGGGAACCTCACATTACTTGAAGACCACCCTCCCCACCCACTACCGTACTTTGCAACAACCACCCTCCACCATCTCTCTCTCGCATGCAAATCTCTAGAGCCATTTTCCCATTTAAGCTTGATTGAAATTTTTTAACCTTCTCACTCCCAAACCTCCTTTTCTAATGGGAGCACACACAGTATCCCAATCGACTAAATGATACTTAAACTCTTCCCCCACACCTCCCTAAAGGAAATCTCTTTGCAACTTCTCTAGCCGCTTAGCTACTGAAACCAGAATAACAAAAAGAGACATAAATTATGTAGGCAAGCCGAAAAGCGTAGTCTTTGTTGGGATTTGTCCCACATCGGTTAATTATCTCCTCCAAAACTAGTATGTGAGCCTGGGCAGCCTCTCCACTCTTTGCCAATTGGTTTGGAGTTGGATGCTTTAACATGGTATCAGAGCTAGACTTTCGGAGGCTTTTCCCCTTTGTTTGTGCCATAGTTGCACTTTGTTTCATTGTGATCCATGTGTTCCGGATCCTTTGTTAACCTCTCCACGTGTGAATCGGGGGTCGCACGTGCGGGGGAGTGTTGGGATTTGTACCACATCGGTTAATTATATCCTCCAAAACTAGTATGTGAGCCAGGGCAGCCTCTCCACTCTTTGCCAATTGGTTTGGAGTTGGATGCTTTAACAGTCTTCATAAGCGTCAGTCTACCACCTTTTGGAATATATTGACACTTCCATCCTGCTAATCTCTTCTGAAATTTTTCCACAATTGAGTCCCAAGCTGCCTTCCTTTGATAAGGCTTTTAGAGTCTAAGCCTTGGTTTTAACCTTCGAGTTGGCTGGGTAAGTCTCTTCTTTACTTGTCTTAGAATCAATGTTATGTCATTGTAACCTATGAGAAAGATCTTGCGCGATAATGCCTATTATATAGGATTAGCTTCTAGTAACACTTAACTACCGTTGATGGAAGTTAGAACTTTCCGTAGAATTTTTGAAATGGAGATATTATAATCTTTGGCGGATTCTGTGTAATATTAGATTATCTGTGCAGGTGCTTTGATATATTTACAACTAAGGAGCAAAGTATATTGAAGAAATATCGGCAGGAAAATTTCGCGGAGAAGAAGCTTGTTTATAGTGAGAGAAGAGCCATTGGAAAATGTCCATTAACTCCAGAGGAGGTAATATTTTCTTATTTGTCACCCTCTCCCTAATTTTCTTCCAGTCAAATTGTGAATAAAGTGCCTTTGTAGATTGCACAACGTTAAGTAATATACCTCTGGCTCTTGTTGATTAGTAATTTTCTTTTCTTTTCATATGTAGTACGTAGTATAATGGTTCTTGTGGCCGTACTGTTCAGATGTAAACTCGTGCTGTTATACTCCAGACTGGATTGACGAGGTGCAGCGTTTTGTGGTGCCTAATTTATTTTCACTATTGGATAACTTGAAGTAAAATCGAATATTTGAATGTTCCACATTCCACACTTGAGAAGATGCTGGCTTGGACCACTTGGTTCATTAACGATCTGGTCCAAACTTAGATGAACATTGTGTGCAGATAATTTGGATATAGTCTCTCATTTACTAGTTCGTGAGAGCTGGAGACATGTATCTAGATCTATCATGTTCCCATTGAAGAAACCATTCTACGTGTGCCAATTATTCACGGGCCAACAAGCAATTTTTATGTTATAAATAGAATCAGCGGCGGCTTTATAATATTTTCCAAGTGGGGTCAATTGGAAAAAAGAAAGTACCCCTAGTCAATGGGCTCTAGCTGAGATCGCACTTCCTTGACCCTCGCAATAGGGAGGTCTTGGGTTCAAACCTTGCCATAGGCGAGGTAGTGTTGCATTGTTGGTTTATACCCCAAGTCTCCTTCCCCCTAGATATAGACGAGTGTGATTTCAACAAAAAATAAAATCAAGGCAATGTCTACTAATGTATTTTATATAACTAAAACTCTTTAGTTGTTAGTTTAATTTAGTTTCCGCTTTTTGACGAAACTAATGCTTATTGCTTAAGTTGAATATTTTTGGTGTCTTTAGTATATTGACTCCAAACCCGGAGATAAACAATTCGGTTGTAGTTAAATACAAGAAAAGTCTAGACTAAACCGATATGCTAATTGTACATGCTAAGTTTGTTAAATAGTGTGAAATAAGGGATCCCATATGAATTGGTAAATACATAGATGTTCTCATTTTTAAAGGTGTATGGGGTCAATTGATCCCACAATGCAACACATAGTGCCACACATGATCAAAGTTGTGTTATTCTGCCTCTTGCTTCTGCAGGTTGGTCTAATATTACGTGCAATGGGGTTTGACAATTCCACGAGGATATACCTTGCAGCGGGTGAGATATTTGGCGGTGAGCGATTCATGAAACCTTTTCGCTCTATGTTCCCTCGCCTTGAGAACCACAGCACAGTGGACCCCAGTGAGGACTTAGTGGGGAACAATCGGGGTTTGTTAGGCTCTGCTGTGGATTACATGGTTTGTCTCCTCTCCGATGTTTTCATGCCAACGTATGATGGCCCAAGCAATTTTGCCAATAACCTCCTAGGGCACCGTTTATACTACGGTTTCCGCACCACGATCCGGCCTGACAGAAAAGCCCTTGCTCCTATATTTATCAATCGGGAAAATGGGCAAATGGCTGGTTTTGAAGAAGCTGTTAGGCGTGTGATGCTTGGAACAAATTTCGGTGGGCCTCACAAGCGGGTCCCGCCCGAGTCTTTTTATACAAACTCCTGGCCCGAGTGTTTCTGCCAAACATCACCACAGAATCCAGCTGACAAGTGTCCGCCTGGGGATGTTCTGGAAGTGTTGGAGAGCAAATTGGAGAGAGAAACAAACAGTAACTAGAAACCTTGATGACTAATCACATCCAACTCTGAATATAGTGATGGTGGTCATACTAATCCCTCAGTGATGCGAGACTGGAGACTGGAGTGGTTTAGTTATTTTTATCGGCTTCTTTCAGGTATTCATCTTATTGGAATTTGTAATTTAATTTGGCAGTTGAACTAATATAGTTTGTTGTCGTTTTGCCTTACTTATATATGATTCATAGTTTTTGTCAAGAAAAATTAAGTGAAAATGACGCAGATTCTTTGATATTAAGTAGCAGAAGAAAACTGTAAATTGGACAATTGTGGAGGATTTTTTAGTTTTTAGCTCACCTAGAGAAAATTTAAGCAACTGAAAACCTAGAAGCTCTCAATATAAATTTATAATGAAACTCTTTCTAGAGTGTCGTAGTTAAGAAAGCAGGTTGCATGTTGTGCATCCAATGAACAAAATGCAGGAAATAATGTTCTATGTGGTACGTTCCTTTGCAAATTAAATTACTTGATTCTCTACATGAAATTTTCCAGCGACCGACCTCTCCCTAGTCAAAAAATTTTCTACCTTTGTTCGATGCGTTATTATCTCCCGGAACACTTGTCCATTTACCACAATCTCCTCATATTCTTTGCCTGCATCTAACTGGTTGTACACTCTGCGTTCATTTGTCATTCTTTCAGATTATGATAAAAAGTCCTACAATAGGCTGTCTTGCTTGTGAATCAGAACTTTCTACAGTCCCGTTTGTTCTGCCATTCTTTGTTAGTTTGTAGAAATTTTATTTCAGATTCTTATAGTTCTATTCGGACAACTGAACATAGTTACATCGTGTCTTTCTGTTGCATGCCAAGATTCCCCCTATGCCCGAATTTCGGTTGATCTAGTTTGCCCTAAATGGCCTCTCAGACGTTTCTTTCGATCCGTACTTACTAGAGTTCCCACTATAAATTCCTATAGTTTCGCTGAATCTTCAGAGCATAGAGCCCATTTTTCTTGATCTCAATCCTCTCAAGAACTTGCCACCAAAAAGGAATAGAACGTTTGTGACTATTTCGTTTTCGTGTGGTAGTGCCCTATCACCTATGGCTATGGGTATAGCTTTCTCACGTTTACCCTCTTCTGATTAAGGTCTGTTGGTTTTTCAGTTCTCCATGGCGGTACGGACAATTGTCTTTCGGATGGTTGGATTCACCTTAACGGGGGAGTGGAGTAGGTTGACTCTTATAAACGGAGATAAGGCAATCTGTTTATTCGCCTGAAGCATGCAGGGACCGCAGTGATATTTCTGTCTGTATCAATATTTGTCTGTAACATGTTTCTATGTAAATTATTGATCCTAGTATAAACTTAAATAGAAAAAGATCCTTCTCTGTTAAATGGACTTTCTCCCACAACTTTATGAACTTATTTCTTGTTATTGTGAGACTTGCACCCCTAAAGGTCTGTACATGCCTTGGAGAGTAATCATTCCATAAGCCCAATTTAGGTAGACTTGCATCCATCCTCAAAACCCATCCCATGTAAGTATTCATCTTGCACTTGCACTTTTTGGACAGTTATAATTTCATTCTTATTTTAAAATAATCCTAGAACTACCCTTATATATATACGGAGCGGTTCAAGGGACATCCAAAAAAATACCTAAAAAAAATCCCAAATCTCACTCTTATAGTTTCCGATCAAATTTTTATAATCCAAACCGTTCAATGTGTGCATAATGTGTATGTAAAGAATTTGGGGATGAAATTATAAGAACTTAAGTCCCAAAAATACACGACATCTCCCATATTTAATGCCTCCTAGAAACCAAATCCTGTAATTCACGTCATCTCCCATATTTAACGCCTCCCACCCCAAACACAGCAACCGCGCCTTTGAATCTAAAATTTTTGCATGCCTAATTTCTCCACGGCAGATTGAAGAAGCGAATAGATCATGGCTAGCAGCGGCGATACACAAATCGGTAGTGGCGGCAGGGGCATGGGGAAGATGTAATTCCTGTTTCGATCGGATCCAGGCTCAAGCCCAACGGAATAAACAGATGCTAGAGGCCCATTCGGTGAAGCTGAGCGGAGACGCGGCAGATTGAGATGAGCCGTTGTCGGTTCCAACAAGGTGGGGTGTGCCGGGTTCGTCTTGAAGAGAGGTTTACGATCCAATACTTAGATTTTAAGTTTGTGTAGACCTACGGTTTAGCATCGCAAATAGAGCGGTCCAAGATCTGGAGTGGTGTTCGACATCTTTGCTGGTTAGCTCCATTTAGTTTTGTACCTCTATCGTTTCATGGTGTTTTTTGTTTCAAACATGATGTATTTTCATATTGTTGAGTTTTCATGAATAAAACATTGTATGTTCATATTTGTTCGTGGTGTATATTCATGAATAAAATATTTTATATTCATGTTTTTTCCCGGGATGTTGTGGGTTTTTAAGTTTTGTCGAGAAATCATGATTTTAGTTTATTGTTTTTATGATAAATTAACCATGAAAAACATGGTCAATTTGAATATTGTGTATGTTCCAAAATATTTCTTAAGATTATTTTACAAAAAATAAAAACATGGTCAATTCACCATGTTTCAAAAAGGGCTATTTTCCCGGAATGTTATGGGTTTTAAAGTTTCGCCGAAAAATCATGATTTTGGTTTATTATTTTCATGACAAATTAACCATGAAAAACATGGTCAGTATAAATATTGTATATGTTTTGAAATATTTTTTATGATAATTTTGCAAAAAATAAAAATATGGTCAATCCACCATGTTCCAAAAGGTTTCATGATAATACGTGATATAAATGAAAAAATAAATATGATTTTCGAATGTAAATCTGTTAAATTTGATTATTACGAATCCCACTAAATTAGAAAATGGTTGAATCCTACTAAATTAAAAAATGATTGAATCCCACTAATTTAGGATGTCAATTTAATAAAACATATATAAATATATTATTAAAAGGGTAAGATAGGTAATTCACAATCTGAAATGATGAAAACATAACTATTCAAAATGACCGGAATGAATTCTTACGTGGGATACGGTCTGAAGATAAATATTTAAGTCTCCCTTGTATTAGATGGACTTGCTCCCATAACTCTTATGAACTTATTTATTACTATTTTTTGTGAGATTTGCGTCCCAAATGATCTGTACATCAGTCTCAGAGTAATTATTCCATGGGCTCACTTTGGTTGTCCATTTTTGACTTATTACCCTTTGTATTAGATGGATTTGCTCCCATAATAAATTCATTTCTTACTTTCGTGAGACTTACACTTCAAAAGGCCTGCACATCCCTCGTATAATAATCATTCAATGGGCTCACTTTAAGTGACCATCGCTATACTTGCCATTTGTTTCTTTGTACTCTCTCCGTCCCAAATTGGATGACAATTTTTGAAATTTGTGCCATTTTGTATTGCTTATATCTTTCAATCTATAATGTTTTTCATGAATTTGAAAACTTTGTATAATAGAACTAATCGAGAACTATCAAACAAGATCCATATTGCATACTTTTTGAGATTCATATTGAAAGATATAAGGAATTGAAATTGGCACAGATTTCAAAAATTGTCATCCAATTTGGGACGGAGGGAGTATTAAATAAAGGCAAACTGATTCAGACAAATAACGATAACCATGTATTGGTCGTGTTTGGGGCGTCGTGTTTCTGATGATTTCAAAACTGGAAACCACTGAACCGGTGATACGATTTTCTTGTCTCCGCCACTGATCTTTGACTTTTCCCAAAGTTCAGTCAAGTTTCCATGTGCCATAAGTAAGATCTGGTAGGAAAATGAGTTGATGATCAAAAAGGTGTTCTCTCTTAGTTTCCTTCACTGTTACTTATTTGACTCTCTTAATTGAGAGCTTTTGAGATACCTGTAGTAATTTGCTTTTCAAGGACGATGCATGGTGGATTTGGAAGGTGAGAAAGTACTTTAGTTGAAAAACCGGCCTGATTCAAGAGCCAGTACCCAAATTTAAAACTCGAGACTAGGGTCTCCGGAGTCCAAAAATTAGTGGGAAGAGTGAGAGAGCTTGTTCCCACCTTCTCAAAACCATAGAGGTAGGAGAGAGGGAGAGGAGATCGTAGAAAGAGGGAAAAAGGAATGGGAAAGCAGGGAATGGAAACCCACCACCAGAAGTCTCTCTCTAAAGCAAACGTCGAAGTTGAATCGAATTTCCGAAGTACCAGAAAAAAAGAAAGGAGTTGAATCCGTTTTCAATTTGAATGGACTAAAGGCAAAAGGAAAAAGTTTCCTTTGGTGGCTCTCCGAGTTTCGAGTAGCTTTTTTGGTTTTTAATAGGTGGGATGCCCACTTTTTTTTTTTTAAGAAGGCCAAGCTTGAACTTGTTGGAGTTTTTCAAAATAAAATTGGATTTTAGTTTGGAATTTTTTGGAAAGGTGCTGAGTGAGAATTCTGTGAAAGATTGCTATACCTTTTCACATGAGTTGTGACTTTATATAAATGATTGTAACACCCACTGAATTGTGATGTGTCCATTTGGAAAAGATGTGATTGTTAGGAAATGATGTAATTATGTAAAACATGGGGTGCCTCCAAGAGGTATGATTCTTCCTAATTAATTGTTTAAGGGGTGCCTACTAATAAGTATGATATTTTCTAACTAGCGTGTCTTCAAAAGACATGACCATTCCTTATGGCTGTTTACTAGAGACACAACATTTTCCTATAAATAGGTTGTTTGTATAGTTATTCGGTGGATTGGAAAATTCCAGTTTGGATATCTCTCACTCCGTACACCCTCTTCCTAGAATGAAAACTGATATTCTGTTATTCCACGAAATAGAGTATCAGTCATCGGTTCTTTTACACTTGCTTAGCGGATATTCTGTCTGTCTTCGTTTGTGCAAACGCAAACAGAAAGAACCTAGAGTTCGGATTCGATTTATCTTAAAGGCGGATTTGCTGTAACCCAATGCACACCTTCTAGTGGGGGTAAATACTGTCTTTAGGAAAGCGTTCTTCTAACTCGACTCGGATGTTCTTTCGTTTCCAAATTTTGAAGAGACGATCCCATCACTTTCATCATTTTGAAGACTGGATTTCCAACAATCTAAAGACAATATTCTGCAAAAATGAAAGTGGATTGATTATGTTATGTGTCCTTAAGATGGAGACGGATAGATTAGACTTAAAAAACAAAAGGGTTAATAATAATTAACTTACGGGGCTGCGTCTTTCAGTGAGCCGCATACTCTTTATTGTTTTTCCTCAAGGTGAAAGGTACGCTATAAACTCATTATTGTCAGGCCTTCATACTACACTGTTGAACTACATACTAAAATTTTCATGGCTGAATGAGTTCGATTAGCATGAAGGGGAGAATTGTCAAAGAAGACAATTTGAGATTGTGATTTTAGCTCATCTTATATAACCTGGAGATGGGTAAGGACATCCCATTGTTTGGTCACAATGTTATTTGTGGTGTTTTACGTGCGTTGAACGAGTTTTGTGTAATTCGCATTTTTTTTTTTTTTTTAGCCCTTTAGTATTACAGAAGATTAGAGTTTGTGTTGTGGGAATGATTGTTACCTGGGTGGGCCCAAGGTCCATTGGTTCTTGTATAGAGTGCTAGAGAAGTAATATTTCTTTAGTGGACACTTGATTAAATTTTCAACTGAGGTGTATATTCTCCGACTATTGCTTATATTCCTATAATTTCAGTTCATTTGTCCATTCTCCCACTTTTGCTTATATTCCTATAAATTCAGTCCATTAATTAATTAATACATCCCCAAGGATTGAACATGACCTTGGCGCGCGTGTGCGCCCACACAGAGAGAGAGAGACAAATGAACCAACGAATGGAATAATACTGTATGTGAATGGAATAATACTTAAGCCTCTATATATATGAAGGGAAATGGAGATTCAATAACTGAACACTAGCAAAAAGAAATGGAGGCGAAGCCAAGAGAGGAAGTGCTCAGAGCCAAAGGCGGAGGAGAAGGGACCGAGGCGGCGGCAAACTCAATTGCCGGAGGAGCTCAAACAAAGCCCGTCGCCGCCACTGTTTTTCCAACAAAGAGGAAGCTGGTTAAGACGATGATGTGGGATTCAATGGTTCAGGCCACTGTTTCAGCTGCTCCTTGCTTCAGCGCCGCTTCCATTAACAACAACAACCACCACCACAACGACAACAAAACCTTTCCCGCCTAAATTACCCCCGGAGATGCAAGTAATAATTCCTCCTGACCGCTTTTTTTTTTTTTTTTTTAATCCTAAAAAACGCCCAAGGGCGCTTTTAGTTTATGTTTAGACCCTGAATTTGTATTTGCCCGAAGAATATTTGAATAATCATGCAGTAAGTAAAAGTGATATTAAAGATATTTAGATAGTGTTCTTGATTTATCTCGATCTTGTACTGTCTGTTAATATTTTTTTCCCCTTTCCTCTTACCAATTTATGATCCAATTGTCGTGTAATTCATGGTAAAGAAAATTGAAAAATCAAACATAATGAAATATCTCTGTCTCAAAAATTGACTCCCAGTTATCAAGTGTCCGAGCCAGACTAATCCTAGCGACCATAAACTCACCGTCTACAAACAGAGCCCTACTTAAAACTAAAGCAAATGCTCGCCAAATGAATTGATAACACTTGAGATGTTTCAAACCTGAGACCTCATGAGGCAGCAAACTCTTAAGTCACAGGTCTTGACCACCCAGCCAACCTCTTAGGGTTTTGCTCCGTCTGTTGTTGCTTTAGATTTGGCCTGTTTTTTCTTCGCTTTTTTGTCGTTGCCCTGTTTGAAGTTCAAAAAAAGCTGTACTCTGCTTGTGCCCTGTTCTTGTGCTCTTTTGTTGTTGCCCTGTTTTAAGTTCAAAAAATGTTTTTTGCCCTGTTCTAGGTTCAAGAAAAGTTTTGCAAACGTTTCAAGTACAAAAAATATTTTGCTCCCTGTCTAAGTTGAAGAAAACCTTTTTCTTGTTTTGTTCTAGTATTATTTTCTCTTTCCCATTGTACTTGGCTTTCCTCTTCCCCGTTGTACTTAGCTTATCAAATGGAAAATAGAAAAGAGAATTTTTTCCTTTTTCGACGATCACAGGTGTCCAAGTTAGCTTGCGCGCACCTTGACTGTTTCCGTCATCAGTCCGATCAAAGACATGCACATCCACACCGGGATTCGGAACTTCACATGGGATTTCTCCGCTGCGACCTGACCACGAGAGGTTGCCAAGTTTCGAACTCGGAACATCTGCATTTACAACTTATCCACGTTGTCACTTGAGCTACTCATTGGTTTACGGAGGAGGGATAGAGAATCAAGGAAAGGAAAAAGAACAGTTTAAGTTTTTAACAATTCTTTTTTCTCAAAAGAAAAATGTAAACGTTGAAATTGTTATCAATGTCCGAGAAACTCAATTCTTTGCCTGAATAATGTTCATGTCGGGATCTACAAAATGAACAGTTTGAATTGAAAACTCACTGTATCAGGCGGTGTTTATTGAGAGATGTGTTTGAAAGGCATGTACGTAGAATTTCCCACGGTGTATATGATAGAGAGTGAGAGGTCTTTGTTCCGACTCCAGAGACATAAGTTTAGAATACAACCTCAGATAAAATTATACACGGAGGGGCCGTGTAAAGGGTTTGTGCGGCAAAGTTCTGAATAATTGACACGTCACTTATTCTTTCTCATTCATTCATTCTTTCGGTACCCTGTGAAACATAAACTTGATTATGAGAGTTTTAGAGATAAAAATTAATAATGACCCTTTAAAATAAAATGATCAGAAGAATAAGATCTTCACATTGGTTCAAACGGATTGAAAATTGGAGCACATAATTTTTTGAGATTGTTTAAAAAATTAAGTGGTCAAATTTTCAATATATTTGAACCGGTACAAAAATCTTATTTTTATCATCATATTATTCTAAAGGGTCATAATTTTTGTCTCCAAAACTCTCATAATTAAATATTTACTCTTTATTTGGGACTCTAAAGAGCAGACACTTAATTATGAGAGTTTTGGAAAAAAAAGAGTAATTTTGAACCTTTACAATAATATGATGATAAAAATAAAATCTTCGTAGTAATTCAAACGGATTGAAAATTTGAACACTTAATTTTTTGAGACTGTTTAAAAAATTAAGTGCTACAATTTTCAATCCGTTTGAAGCAATATGAAGATCTTATTCTTTTGATCATTTTATTATAAAGGGATCATAATTAATTTTTGCCTCCAAGATATACACATTGAGTGATACTTTTCTGAAAGAGATACACACTTTTTGAGAATAAGGGTTCTCTTGCTTTCCACAAAGGGAGGAACCAAAAAAGGAACCAAAAAAAAAAAATCGTTATTCAGCCTTCATCACTGAGAGCCGGTTTCAGTGGATTTGTCACTAAGTTGTCTAAATCAACTCCAAGTCGTTAGACAAACGTTGTTGGTCTAGCGAATACTCTAACAGCGTCACAGAAGAAGTAAGGGAGATGGGAGGAGGGAGGGCCGAGAGGAGTGCAATTTTGTTCACTCTTTAAAAGATGGAGAATATTATCCTCCTTCCTATTAGTTGAAGTAGGATGGATCCCACCACAAAGTAATGTCATGCTTATCATGCAATACATTTTTTTTATAAACATGACATTACTTTGTGGTAGGATCCACATCATTTCAACCAATAGGAAGGAAGGTAATGTTCACCCTCTTAAGTAGAGGGTGAACAAAACTCAACTCGGCCGAGAGATAGGGAGAGGGTTACATGAGGTGCAGCCTCTCTCCGCTCTCACGCACCCCCCAAGTGACTATATTCCTAAAAAGTGTTCTTGGAGAGAGAGAGAGAGAGAGAGAGAGAATAGGTTGATCCTACATTGTTAACAAGTCTTTGAGTTCTTAATAGGACTATGGTTCTGATGAGCACCCAATATTGTAGATATTTGGTGCGACTAGTTCCGCTTTATGTTATTTTAACTTGTATTTATCTAAAAATTATTCGATATTGCACGTAAGGTGTGCTTTTAGTGTTTTCAAATAAAACGTGCAAATAAGGGGTGTTTTGATGCCATGGATGGATTAAGTCCTTCCAAGTACCCGAAGACCCTGTCGGCCCTTTAAAATCTGTTTAAGTATGGAAAAATGACTTCTTGAAAAAATATCGATTTTCGAGATTAAAAATGGCGGTAATTGATCCTTGAATTTTTCTAAGAGTAACTACAAAGTTGTAAGGTTTTATTTGAAGAGTAAGGTCATGTTTTGAGCCATTTTCTCTTGCGAAAAATGTGCAGTTTTTCATTTTACATTAAAAGTGGGGGGTTGACATTTTGATTTAATTGGAATCTTCAAATTCTGGTAATGCCATTGTTTTCAAATAGGGGGTACTTTCTTATTTTCATTAAATAAATTAAAGTAAAGAAAAAGCAAAAGAAAGGTTTAAAATATAGTCTTTACTTAACTTTAGAGAATGAAAATAAGATGTTGTGGAGCTCCGGGGCCGTCAGGAGTCAAGTCTTGAAGGCTGGCCTGAAGACTGGAGATAAGCTCTCCGTATCGATACAGCCTTACACGTTTGCTTAGTGGGAAGAAAGGTTTTGTTGTATCGATACGGCCTTAATCCGTATCGATACGGGATTGTTACGGGGAAATGACCCTTTTCAACTTAGTAGCGTGGTATCGATACTTTGCTTAATCAGTATCGATACTACGAGCTTTCGGTCAGATATTTGCTGCTTTTTGGACTTTCCATTTATGGGATAGTTGCCACTTATAGTATGTTTGTAGGATATTTGTTGGAAGAGAAGTTGAGTTGTATAAATACTCTTCTCTCTCTCACTTGTAATAGAGTAGGTTGTTAGTTTAGGTTAGTCTTTTTCCATCAATGGCTTTAAGCTTTTCAAGTTAATTTCTTTAAGAATACTTGTAAGTCTTCCTTGTTTGTTAATTTCTCGTTTATTAAAGTTGTAGCTACGGGTTGGATATTTCTTAATATCAAGTTTATTTTCAATTTCATAGGTCAAAAGTAATATCTCGTTTTTATGCTTTCTTTTGTGCTTTAGTTATGTGTGAGTAGTCATTTGGCTAAATCTCGGGCTAATCTTTCCCAAGGTCTTAGGTGGTTGTTTGGTTCTCAAACCTTCGAGCTTAAAATCATGATTTTCGGAGTTAAGTTAATCTAGCCATTTTGGTTTAAGCGAGGGGTGTTAACTCCTTAATATGTCGTTAGTTAAGCGGTCTTGGCAAGCGGCGTATTGAGAGCTCGTGGCCTCCTACATGTTAGATACATTAGCAAAAATAGGTTACTTTAGTTCCGGTTAATCACATCTTTTGATAAATAGAGTCATTAAAGGTAAATTTTTCGAGCGTGAACACGCAGTCGTGCCTCTCGCTTGAGTTATAATTGAGAACCGGTAACGGCCTTTGTCAAGGAAGAGATGATCCTTAGACTTGCCTCTTTAAGTTCATTAAATACTTTTCTAGTCTTTTGTCTTAGTTTTCCACCGTTAAAAGCAAAACCAAGTTGGCCGTCGTAAACGCTACAATCCACCATATAAAACCTACATTCCGAATAAACTATTTTCGATTCTCTGTGGGTACGATCCCGGACTTTCCGGTTATTATGCTATCGACGACCTAACCCTACACTTGGGGTTTTCAACCATATATTTGAAGGTGAGGTTCGAGGCTAAACAGGTTCCCGTTTCACCAAATTATGCCATCAGAATTGGGTGCATCGGAGGGATTTGGGTTGGAAAGTCAAAAAGTAATTTAATTTGTCTTTATTAAAAAAAATTTGCATTTATTAATTTTACGTCAAATTTTAGTGACTTACTGATTAGTCTCGGCGAGAGGAATTGGAAAAATATAAAATTTTGATCAAAATTCATAATTTTTTTAAAAAAACCAAAAAAAAAAGTAGAAAAAGTTCTTTTTGACGTATTTTTGTTTTTATTTAGAAAATTATGAGTTTCGATTAATTTTTTTTACTTTTTTGATTCCTCTTGTGGAGCCCAATCAATAAATAACAAAAATTTGATACAAAATAAACAAATACAAAAAAATTCAAATAAAAAAATATATATTTAACTTTTCAATCCAAATCCGCTTGATAGTTTAACATTTTATACTCCTACTAGTTCTACTCGGGATGAGATTACTTGGGTGATGTCTTGTGGATGAGATTACTTGGGTGATGTCACGTGGATGACATCATCACGACATCGTGAGAATTCCTCAGCAAAGAAGAAGGGCGCTGCTATTCGCAGCTCCGTATTTTCTCCCATAGCCCACTACATTTCGGTAAATAGTTGTTGAAAATTATATATAACATTTCGATAAATAGCTGTTAAAAATAAGATTATATTTCGGTAACTACATGTTGAAAATATGTTTAATATTCGGTAAACAACTGCCAAACATATATTTTCGGTAAATAACTGTTGAAAAAAATATTATATTTCGGTAATTGGATGTTGAAAATGTATCTCAATTTCGGTAATTAACTGTCGAGTATAATTGAAATTTTTTAACGGGTTATGGGAGAAAATAAGGGGCTGCTAATAGTAGCGCCCAAAAAGAATTGGAAGGTGGTGGGAAATTGCGGAAAGCTCCTCCCAAACTACTATCCAAGTCCCTCTAGTTATGGTATATTACTGAATTAGCTCTAGACCTTCCTCTATAAATAGTACTACTCCACATGACAAAGATAGAACTACTACTATACAGAACGAGGAAAGAGAGATTGTAATAAGAGAAAATCTTCTTTACAACCGTCCAAAAGTGTTTTGGACGATCAAGATATTAATGAAACTTTTTCGGGGAAGAGTTAATTATAACTAATCATAATTGAAAACGAATCTCAGCCATTAATCGCGCGGATAAACAGATGAGATTGGTTAGTGTTGTAAACAGGCTGTTTACAGCAGTAAGACAAATCTCTTGTAATAAACATTCTCAAAATAGTGATGTTTAGTTAGTCTTGAAAACAATCTTTCCAAATCTGGTGTCATGTTTTGCTTCAATTTTTCAACACTACTTGAATATTTTTCCAAAGTATGGTTTATCAGCCTCCAAGAGTTTTGAAGATTGGTACTACAATACATGAAACTCAGTCTATGAAAGAAAATGAATTG
This sequence comes from Rhododendron ovatum, assembly GCA_019656835.1. Classification (NCBI taxonomy): domain Eukaryota; kingdom Viridiplantae; phylum Streptophyta; class Magnoliopsida; order Ericales; family Ericaceae; genus Rhododendron; species Rhododendron ovatum. The sequence continues at coordinate 10,327,477 of CM033798.1, read as the reverse complement.
TCCAGATTCACATATCCTATCATTTTTGAAGAGTTTTAGAGGACTCATAAAGTGAGTTTTAAGGACATTATGAATAACATGTCTAGACCCGGGAGTAAATGAGCCAGGAATTCCAATTTTGGGGTGATGCCATCTTTGCCTGTTTTTTCCAATTAGGTCCCCCATAGAGATAGGCTTGTGTGTAATGGGCAGGGTTATTTATGTATTTTCGCGTACTTAGTAGTGGGCCTGTTTCATTGTTTGGCCATTTACCCAAATTACTAGTATAGGTTTTCAGACTTTTGCACCTTTCCTTTTGTATCCCTAAAAAAGCAATGGTATTTTGTCTTTATGCATTTGGTATTTTGTGGGTTTTTCAGGGATAGTTTTGGTTGTATTTGGTTGGGAGTTTAGTTTAGTTTAGTTTTGGTAATGGGTGGAGAGAGAAATAGAGTAATGATTGAATATAGGGGTAATGATTGGAGAGAGATAGAGAGAGATGAGAAAGTAATAATTAGAAAATAGGATAATGATTGGAGAAAGAAATAGGATAATGATTGGAGAAAGAAATAGGATAATGATTGGAATCAAAACTAAAACTAAAACTAAACCTTCAACCGAACAAAGCCTTTGTCTTTGCAGCTTCTCTAGATTCACGGCCAGAATTCACCCGTATTATGCAATCTCGGTTTTCTCTCTCTCTTCTCTCTCTCTCTCTCTCTTCCTCTCTTTGGGTTTGTGTTTTATTCCTTCTCTGTTTGCTTTTCTCTCTGCTATAATATTTAGATCTTTTCCTTCTACTATAAACTTTAGCAACATTAACAACATTCAATAAACGGGCCTTCCTCTTTCTTCTTCCTCCTTTGCTCTGCTTCTCCGCTCTTTATTTGCTCTCTCTGTACTAAAAAGATACACACGAATAATCTAGAAAACACATAAAGGTATCACAGCCAAGAAACTAAAAATACCAAAAAACACCTAAACAAAACTGAAAATATCACATCGGGGCAGAAAATGAAAAAATTATATTCTAAATTAATGTTTTTTATTTAAACACTATTCAAAAAGCCCCATTCCGCTAAATAAGTCAATTAGCTTATTGAACTTACTTAAGATTTTTCCATATTTGTTAATTTTGCATCAATTTTTTTATAGATTATTGCATCGTCATAAAGAAAAGAATCTAAAACCTAAAAAAATTATAGTCGAAATCACATCAATATTCTTTATTTAAACTATACTTTTTCATCTTTATTAAAAAAATGATTTCAATAATAATTTTTTACTTTTTAAGTTCCTTTTATCATGACAATACAATAATCCACTAAAAAATAACACAAAAGTAACAAATACGAAAAAAATTAAATAAAGACAAAAAAAACTAATTAGCAAACTTAGCCAAACAAAACCTAAATAAGGTAGGTAACTTATTTTTTTACCCTTATATAAATTTCGCTATTCTTTCTAATTTCCAATCAATTTTTTACAATTAATACATCATCATGACAAAAAAAATCTTTAAAAAAAAATTACAATCAAAACCTAATATTTTTCAACAAATACAAAAATAAACCAAAAAACCATACACATTATTTCAAAAATTGCCAAATAGTAACAAAAACCCACCACTGGAAAGATGTACAAACATAATTTCCATTAACCATTGCACTATAAATTATTACATCAAAACAATTAATTGGGAAAATTGGAAAACAATAGAAACACAAACAATCTATTATAAAATTACCAATCAATATTTATTAAAATACTTCAACCAAAATCCCAAAAAACACCAAACAAAGTAAAATACCAAAATATATATATTTTTAAAAACTACCAAAACAACAAAAACAAAAAGGCTGGTCCATCTAATCAACTCAAAAAACAATTTCCTCATATCTCATAATGAATAATTTCTTCATTTTCTGCTTATGAAAATACAATGCTGTCACTAAAACTTCAATACAAAATTTACAACCTAAATATTTCAAAAACCTAATATTCAATTTAAAAAATTCATTATTCATTTCAACTTATAACGAAAACAAAAATCTGTTCAAAAATGCTATTCATATGACGATTCAAACACAATAATTTATACAACTCCTTACATACATGTACAGCTAACATAAAATATTGTATGTAAAACGAACATAAATATGAGAAATTACATTTAATCTTGTGCCAAAATTATTTGCCAAATATCAATTTTAATATCTATTTTATACCTAACTATGAATCGGGAGTATAAACACCACATGATCACACATGCACATGATAATTTTCTCCTTTTCTTTCCTCAACCCATTCTTATCCCTTCCAACGTTTCGGAAAAACGGAAACAAAGAAAACCAGAGCAAAAAATGACAGACAACGGAAGAAGGGAAAAAGAACAAACAGAGGAAAACAAGAACTACCACCCTTCGCACTCCCTTTCCCAAATCCAGAATCCAAAAGTCCCAGGTTCAATCTCAATTCTGTTAGTATTTTCCTTCTTCTTCTTCTTCTACTTACTGTTTTAGTGAAAATTGCAAAAAACAAAACCCTAGACCAGTTGAAATTCCATCAAAACTTTAACAACAATAAAATCGTCCAAAAAATACACAAATTAGGGTTTTAAAAGTTCTGAAGTATTTCCAGATTAACATTCTAATCAGATTCTAAAAAAAAATTAACCAACAATAAAAAAATCACATAACTTTAGATCTAGATTTTTATACCTGGTTAATCAAAAAACTAGATTTAAAATACGTCTTCAATAATACCTCAAAAACAATCAACACATATTACTCAATTAAAATAGATTTATATGTTACCATATCTATTACCATCAATTATATTGTATTTTGAAACCTAAACATGCAAATTTCATACCGGTCATGAAATTTCTGAAGCAACAATGGCCTTGAAACCACCTTTTATCCGTCCACACGTTGATAGAACACATGGAATTGTTTCTCTGGAAACAACACAAGGTCAATTGCAAACCGTTACCCAATATTCAACTACAGGAACTACAAACTTGCTCTATGAAGCATGCCCTGCTTTCGTTGAAGAATACAATAAGACAATAGACATCGGCCCTGTTTTGCAATGGACTTCTCAGACTGATATGGATACATGGCTTAACAAACTTATTTATTCATCCTTATTAGCACAAGCTGAAGATAGTAAGTATAAATCTTATTAATCCATTCTTTTATATTACCCTTCATAAAAAGAAAGCAACTTTATATTTTCAAATACTTTGCCTAATATTTAACCTTTTTAACCAATTTAGATCATGAAGGCTACTGGTTTGTCAAGACAATTACTACTAGAGATCCTACTGAATCTGCAGTATGTTTTTTAGAATTTTAAAAATAACTTCCACAAACATCATTCAATAATACAAACATTAATCCTTATCAAATATACATTGATATTCTCCTTCCACCTATTATAGGACATCCCCACAGAATACAGACAAATCTTCAAAGGTGCTAACAAGGATATTTGGATCTTGCTAATAGATGGAATCAATATATGGCCTATTCATACAATAAATAACAGATTCTGTGTCGGATGGGATTAACTTTTGGATAAACCAAATTCTTCAACCGGGATACCGCATCGTCTTCAAGCTAAAAAAATGGATTTTTCACGTCATTGTTTTAAATGACAGTTTAGAAAAAGTTCATCATAATTTACCTCAAACATCTGATCAACTCAACTATGCAAGATTTCCTAACTCTGGTACAAAAAACAAAGTTCCAACTACATTTATTTACAACCATCCTTACATTATTAAACCTATTCACATCTAAACTAATTGTTTGTTGCTGTTAATACAGATTACCTTTCAACCATCACAAATACCAACTATAACTTCCAATTTGCCCATGTCTGCAATGACGCCACTTCTATTAATCAGGTTTGTTTCACACATACAATTATTTTACTTTCCAACTTCAAACTATTTATTTAAATCCTAACTATACAATCTAATATATCATAGGTATTTACTCAACAAATGGAACTATTCCGAATAGACAATGGTAATACAAGCGTGGAGTTCATAATGGGAATGGAAAACTGGCTTATTCCAATTGTAAATGATGACTTCTATTACCCATTGTTTAGAGAATTTCTGAAAGGTTTGGAACTATGTAATGGAGATTTGATTTTAGTTGGAGTAGTAGAGAAAACAATGGTTCGTGCGCTGGTTCTAAATACCAACGGGCTAGAAAAAATTTATCAATGGCTCTAAAAAACCCAACAATATCAAACTTCTAAACTTTTGTCTGTAATAATTCCCTGCCCTCAAAACAACAACTTTAGATCTGTCTCCAGTGCTATAGACTTTAAGTTTTATTCAAAGTTGACCTACGGTTATGTAATATCTATTGATTTTGTGGTAGAAAAATGGCTTTAGTGCCTCCTTTTGTGCATCCTCAATTTCACCTACAATTAATTGTTGTTTTCTTGCAACATTCACTTGGGCAATTAAAAATTAGTACTTCATCTAGGATACAAAATACAACACAGTTGGTTTATGCAGCAAATATACATATCATGCCCAAATATGACAAGATAATATACATCAACTTCAACATTAATGAATTCTGCTATATCCCTTAAAATATAAGAACGGTATGACCACAACACTTACAAATTGCTACCTCACCTTTTCTCACACATTTGACCAGCGAGCAAGACCAGACATGCAACGCACGTAACAAATCCCCTTGTAATACAAATATACGAGTTTATTCACATATCCATGAACATCTGATGAAGATGAAGTTGATTTCAGCATAGATTATTTCTAAACGGGATGTACAAGATTAACAATTTGAATCATCAATGTGGCTCGAGATGGTCCTACAAAGGGGGAGTAGGGAGGATAGAGGATATTGACATTTGAAAGGGAGCTGACCCCTCTCTCTTGATGGCCACCTCTCCTCCCTTCTCCCTGTCCGCCGAAGACCACCACCCTCTCTCCCTCACCAGAATGCCTTAGAAAGGAAAGAATACCCCTTGCTAGTTATCACTTTAACTGTCATTTACAATCAGTAATTTTACAAGAAAGTTTAGGCAAAAGAACAAGGGGAAATAGTAGAAGAAATAAAAATGAACAGTGAGATTAATTCGTCAATATGGAAAGGAAAAATAAAGCAAAACAAGAAGGGAAAAAAAACCCCGAAAGAACTACCGAGCTGGCTGTGTGTTCAATTTGTTTGCGACGTATAGGAGGTGGATGATATTTGTGGAGGGATAATGTTGGAGTAACTTGAGATTAGAAGTGAAATCACCAGCAAGTAAACGCCTTCGGATGAGAATCAGCATTGCGCAACATATCCGAAGCAGAGTTTCCTGAGAATCACAAAAAACTTCACAGTTCACTCCCCTGTTTAGCTACATGCTTGATTTTTGCATTACAAGATTGAATTATTATTTTCAAGATTAAGCATTTTATTTTTTGTCATACTACATACAGGTATACAGAAAGAAGACATACATCATGAATATTGAATAATGACAAGTGATCATATATATGGTAGATGACTTCTATTTTTGTGTAAATTTGTGAAGAAAATGACCACAATGCAGAGACTCGTGTTTTGGAGTGCAGCACTTTACTACTAGGGAGACTTAGCCAAAAATCTCTCATATTTACATTTTTTAAGCTTAAGGACAAGCACCTTTTGCAATCAAACATAAGGACATGTGTCTAAAACCCTAGGGTATCCTATATATGAAAGTGCCAAAACTACTAATCATGCCTTGTTTGGATCAAGATTTTCTTGTCTCCGCCGCTGATCGGTGACTTTTCCCAAAGTTCAGCCAAGTTTCCATGTGCCGTACAATAAGTAAGATCTGGTAGGAAAATGAGTTGATGATTAAGACTGGAGAACGGAAAACCCATCTTAAAAATGTGTTCTTTCTTAGTTCCCTTCACTGTTAGTCAGTAGTACTACTTTTTTTGACGCTCTTAATTGAAAGCTTTTGAGATGCCTTGTTACGTGTCACTATCTTGTAATAATTTGCTTTTCATGGACGATGGTGGATTTGTTGTGTAGCTGTACGCCACGTTCAAAGGTGTGAAAGTACTACTTTAGTTGAAAAACCGGCCTGATTATTCACGGAATTCCTGTCTGCACCGACGGTTTCCGTAGGGAAACCGTACCGACGGCCACGCGCGGCCGTCTCCGGCCACCGGACGACCGATCCGAACCGTCCAAAATTTTTAAAAAAAAAAAAACGAGGGGGCCGGCGCGGGAATCAACGGCATCCGAAGTGTGTAAGATGCTTGATCCGAGCATCCTTTTTTCGTGTATATATGTGTATTCCCGTGAATATACATATATACACGAAAAAAGGATACTCAGATCAAGCACCTTACACACCTCGGATGCCGTTGATTCCCGCGTTGGCCCCCTCGTTTTTTTTTTTAAAAATTTTTGGACGGTTCGGATCGGCCGTCCGGTGGCCGGAGACTGCCGCGCGTGATCGTCGGTACAGTTTCCCTACGGAAACCGTCGGTACACATAGTGGGACCCATTCACATTAGATTATTCAAGAGCCAGAACCCAAATTAAAGGAATGGGAAAGCAGTGAATGGAAACCCACCACCCGAAATCTCTCTCTATCTAAAGTATAAAAGTACCAAAAACAAAAGAAAGGAAGGAGTTGAATCCGTCCATTTCAATTTGAATGGACTAAAGGCAAAAGGAAAGTTTCCTTCCTTTGGTGGCTTTCCGGGTGGCTTTTTTGGTTTTTTATGGAGTAGGTGGGAATGCCCACTTTTGGTAACCAAGTTTAAGAAGGCCAAGCTTGACGTTCCAAAGCAATGATTGGAAAAAACAAAAAGAGGGTCCCAAATGAGGAATAGTAAATATAGTAGCATAACAAAGAGGGACAGAGCTATTGTCCAGTCTTTTGGGCTTCCAATTTTGAGTCTATTCGGGGCCCATAATAATGATCGGAGTTATTCATTTTGTAGAGCTTGTCAAGTATGTCATCAATGTCAAAAATTAGCTTGATCGAATATCGATAGCTACTTAAACGAAAAAGACTTGTACAAGAAAAAAGAGAGGGCAATTTTAAGTTTCAAATTCGTAACCTCGATCCCTGGCTGTGTGGGACTATCTTTAGTAACCTTGGCTGCTTTTGGCCTTGTTTTTATGTTGTTTTGTGTTGTGTTGGAGTTCGTGTGTAGAGAGGGTATGCACTCCTTTTTGCTGTATTTATTCTCTTGTAATCTTGGTATTCGGCTTGTGCCCAATAAAATTTAACTTACCGAAAAAATATGGATTCATTCAACTACAAATACCAAAGAGTTGAGATTACCTTGAGCATATAAGTACCAAGGTTGTGAATACTGTTCTGTACCGGTCGGTTTGAGAGGAAAACGGTACTGCGATCCTCTAATACCGTCCCGGCTTCAATACCGGGCTTTACCGGAAATACTGGCCAAGATCACGTTACCGAAAATTTCGTCTGACATTTTGCAAAACTGAGAAAAAGAAGAAAATAGAGAAATGGAGGGGAAAGAGAGAAAAAGAAGACGATCAAAGCAACATTTGACGTTGACTCCTCTTGGTCTTCTCCGGCAGTCCAGCGTAATCTTGCAGCTGATTGATCTATCTTCACTATGGGTGAACTGGTGAAGTTTCCAGTTTCCACACCACTGTGGATAGTCTTCTCCGGCAATCCTCTGTTGTTCCTGTACGTTTTTCTCAGTTTTGGGGAGATAAACATCACCCCTTTGAAAATGGAATGAAAAAAAATGTGGAATAGTTGCATTGGGAATTTGGAACGGGAAATTTTACAGAGGAGAAAAGAGGGAAGAAAGTGTGTTTGTAAACCAATGGATTGGAAAACCAATGGTTTTGGTTTTGAGCCCACCGTTTGGAAAGCTATTGATTATTAAAAATAAATGTTAAACTGATTTTTTTAAAATTGTAATAGTCTAATAGTAGGACTTTATGTAACGGAAAAACAAAGTTGTAACTAAATGTATATATTTTTTTATATTTTAACGAAAAATCCGAAACGGTACCAGGTACCATAACGGTACCGGTACATACCGTTCCAGTAACAAATTCGGTACCATGTCTGAAACGGTATTTAGAACCTTGATAAGTACAGTTGATCACGGTGAAAAAATAGATTGCGGTATTCGTATATGACCACCCTAACCAAAGGGTGGAGCCGCTATTGTCGCATGCAATAATGAAAACCCTTAAGTGAAATAGGAGCTCGTAAAATATATTAGTCGCTTCGCAAATCCTACACATCTATGTTGAAGAAAATGAATTTCTGATCTCAGAGTGTTGCAATAGTTTTTTTCTTATAAAACAAATGTATTGCGAAATCATATCAAATGATATCTGGTCGATAAAATTTTAAGAGTGACACATATTTTGAATTCTAAAAATTATAACCAATAATTCTATAACTACACCCATTTTACACACCTAAATACACACACATATGGGAAAATTTCAAAAAAGCCCCTGAACTTTCTGACAACTTGTAAAAAAACACCTGAACTTTCACTATTAACAAAAAAATACCTAAACTTTGCATTCCGTTAGCAATTAAACCCCTGTCGTCCAATTCCGTCAATTTTTAACGGATGGAGCTAACGGAAGGCGTTAACTTTTTATTTTTTTTTACTTTTTAATTCAAAAATTACTTTTAACTCTTTCTTTTTTTTATTGGTAAATAAATATACAATAAAGTTCTCTTTTTTTCTTACTATTTATCAAAAATTACTTTAACCATATTTTTTATTTTCAAATTTTACCTTCACACCCCCCCCCCCCCTTTTTTGCTTATTAGAATCGACTCCACACCACCAATTAACCCCACAACCAACCGCCAAAGCCTTAGCCACAATTTCAGAAATTCAAAAGTTCTTTTAACCTCCTCTTTGTAACCTTTTCTTTTTTTTTACTACTTTTACTTCCAAAAATTATTTTTAACTCATTCTTTTTTTTTGTCATAAATAAATATGCAATAAATAGTAAAAATGGGTTAAAGTTATTATTATAAATAGTAAAGATTAGAGTTAAAGTAATTTTTGATAAATAGTAAGAAAAAAAACTTTATTTCATATTTATTTACTACTAAAAATAAAGAGTTAAAAGTAATTTTGGAAGTAAAAAATATAAAAAACAAGAATGCTAAAAAAAAGAGTAATTTCGAATTTCTAAAATTAGAGCTAGAGCTTTGGTAGTTGATTGGTGGAGTGGGGTTAAAGTTCTAAAAAAAAAAAAAAGGGAGAGAGAGAGAGAGAGAGAGAAGGGGAAAGGTAAAATTTGAAAGTAACAAAAAAGATGGTGGTTAAAGTTATTTTTGTAAATAGTAAAAAATAGAGTTAAAGTAATTTTTGATAAATAGTAAGAAAAAAAAGAACTTTATTGCATATTTATTTACTAATAAAAAAAAGAAAGAGTTAAAAGTAATTTTTGAATGTAAAAAGTAAAAAAAAATAAAAAGTTAACGCCTTCCGTTAGCTCCATCCGTTAAAAATTGACGGAATTGGACGGCAGGGGTTTAATTGCTAACGGAATACAAAGTTTAGGTGTTTTTTTGTTAATAGTGAAAGTTCAGGTGTTGTTTTGCAAGTTGTGAAAAAGTTCAAGAGCTTTTTTGAAATTTTCCCTATATAAAAATGTGAACTCCACACACACTAGAATATAATGTGTGTGGAGCTCATACACTTGTATATATGGGTGTATGTTTGGGTGTTACTGTAAAAGAACTCATAAAATTATAATAACTCCTATCATCGACGTGAGCCCTGAAATACATCCCTAGGATTGAACATGACCTTGGCGCGCGTGCGCCCACAGAGAGAGAGAGAGAGAGAGAGAGGGAGAGGCAAATGAACCAATGAATGGAATACTACTGTATGTGAAAGGAATAATACTTGAGCCTATATATACATGAATGGAAATGGAGGTTCGACAACTGAACACTAGCAAAAAGAAATGGGGGCGAAGCCAGAAGAGGAAGTGGTCAGAGCCAAAGGCGGAGGAGAAGGGACTGAGGCGGCGGCAAACTCATTTGCCGGAGGAGCTCGAACAAAGCCCATCGCCGCCAGTGTTTTCCCAACGAAGAGGAAGCTGGTTAAGACGATGATGTGGGATTCAATGGTTCAGGCCACAGTTTCAGCTGCTCCTTGTTTCAGCTCCGCTTCCATTAACAACAACAACCACCACCACAACGACAACAAAACCTTTCCCGCCTAAATTATCCCTGGAGATGCAAGTAATTCCTCGTGACCGCTTTTAGTTTTTTTTTTTTTTTTAATCTGCAAAAACGCCCAAATAGCACTTTTAGTTTATGCTTAGACTCTGAATTTGTATTCGCCCGAAGAATATGTGAATAATCATGCAGTAAATAAAAGTGATATTAAAGATATTTAGATAGTGTTCTTGATTTATCTCGATCTTGTTTTGTCTTGTTAATTTTTTTTTCCCCTTTCCTCTTACCGATTTATGATCCAATTCTCGCGCAATTCATGGTAAAGAAAATTGAAAAATCGAACACAATGAAATATCTGTGTCTCAAAAATTGACTCTCAATTATCAAATGTCCGAGCCAGAGTAATCCTAGGGACCATAAACTCACCTTCTACTGGCGGAGCCCTACTTAAAATCAGAGCAAATGCTCGCCAAAGGAGTTGATAACACTTGAGAGGTTTTAAACCTGAGACCTCATGAGACAGCAAATTTTTAAGTCACTGGTGTTGACCACCCAGCCAACCTCTTAGGGTTTTGCTCCATTTGTTGTTGCTTTAGATTTGGCCTGTTTTTTCTTCGCTTTTTTGTCGTTGCCCTGTTTTTGCCCTGTTTTAAGTTTGAAAAATGTTTTTACCTGTCTGAGTTGAAGAAAACCTTTTTCCTGTTTTGTTATATCGATTTTGTTTTTCCATTGTACTTGGCTTTCCTCTTTCCCGTTGTACTTGGCCTTATAAAATGGAAAATAGGAGAGTTTTTTTTTTCCTTTCTCGACGATCACGGGTGTCCGGATTAGTTTGTGCACACTTTGAGTATTCCCATCCTCAGTCCGATCAAAGACATGCCATGCCATCCATGCTGAGATTAGGAACTTCACACGGGATTTCTCTGCTGCGGCCCGGACACAAGAGGTTGTCCAGTTTCGAACTCAGAACGCCTGCATCTACAACTTATCCATATCGTCACTTGAGCTACTCCTTGGTTTACAGAGGAGGGTCAGAGAGTCAAGAAATGGAAAAAGAGCAAGTGATGCCGAATTTGTTCTCAACTGAAAGTGCCCAAAAGCTAGACAAGAAATTTGACTCTGTGGGGCTTCCGACTTTCTCTTTCATTGGATTTCACTTGTTATAACGAGTCCCGTACTCCCGTAACCAACTGCAAGATATGAATTTTTATATTTCCAAAATACGAGATTAAATTATTTACATCGCCACTACCTAATAACATGGAGTCCCAAAATCCATTTTAAACATCAAAGCCGTTAATTTTACAGCTCCAAACAGGCCAATTAGTCATGCGAAAAATCAAATTGAGCAGATGTTGATAAGTGCTTGATTCAAATCAATTGATTACGGGGAGGAGTTTCAACAATTCTTTTTATCAATGTTCGAGCAACCCTTAGCCTGAATAATGCTCATGTCGAGATCTACAACATGAACACAGTTTGGATTGGGAACTCACTCTATTAGGTGGTGTTATTGAGAGATGAGTTTGAAATGTGTGTAACTAGAATTTCCAACGGTGTATATGATAGAGAGTGAGAGGTCTTTATCCCGACTCCAGAGACATAAGTTTAGAATACAACCTTGGATTCAATTGTGTGCGCAGTCGTTCGCATGTTAATCGGCTCTTCAAACGCTATTACTGAAGTTATCATTTTTAAAATTCTCTTTCGAGCATTGCTAAAAATATACTTTTCTGAAAGATACACACTTTTCGAGAATAGGGGTTCTCTTGCTTTCCACAAAGGGAGAAAGCAAAAAAGAAAGAAAAGAAAAACCCGTTATTCGGTCTTCATCACTGAGAGCCGATTTCAGTAGATTTGTCGCTAAACTGTCTAAATAAATTCCAAGTTGTCGGACAAACGTTGTTGGTCTAGCGAATGCCAAATCTAAACTGTCTAAATAAATTTCAAGTTGTCGGACAAACGTTGTTGGTCTAGCGAATGCCAAATCTAACTGTAACAGCGTCACAGAAGAAGTAAGGGAGATGGGAGGAGAGGAGGGCCGACAGGTAGGGAGAGGGTTACGTGAGGCGCAGCTCCTCCCCGCTCTCACGTACCCCCAAGTGACTATTATTCCTGGAAAGTGTTCTTAGAGAGAGAGAAGGTTGATCCTACATTGCTAACGAGTCTTTGAGTTATTAAACAGAACTATGGTTCCTATTTCACCAAATTATGCCATCAAAATTGGGCGCATTGGGGAGTTTGGATTGAAAAATCAGATAGTAACTTAATTTTGGTCTTTATTAAAAAAAATTTGCATTTGTTGATTTTTCGTCACTTACTGATTCGTCTTGGAGAGAAAAATCAGAAAAATATAAAATTTTGATCGAAATTCATAATTTTTTTTAAAAGGACAAAAAAAATAAAGTAAAAAAATCTTTTTGACTTATTTTTGTCTTTATTCAGAAAATTATGAGTTTCGATCAAAAATTTTACTTTTCTAATTCCTCTCGTCGAGCCCAATTAATAAGTCACAAAAATTTGAAGCAAAATAAATAAATACAAAAAAAAATCAAAAAAAATAAGTTTAACTTTTCAATTCAAACTCACTAGTTCTACTCGGATGACATCACTTGGGTGATTCATGTGGATGAGATTACTTGGGTGATGTCATGTGGAATGACATCGTCACGACAGCGTGAGAATTCCTCAGCAAAGAACAACTGGAAGGAGGTGGGAAATTGAGGAAAGCTCCACCCAAACTACTATCCAAGTCCCTCTAGTTATGGTATATTACTGAATTAGCCCTAGACCTTCCTCTATAAATAGTACTACTACACATGACAAAGATAGGATTACTACTGTACAGAACGAGGAAAGAGAGATTGTAATAAGAGAAAATCTTCTTTACGACCGTCCAAAAGTGTTTTGGACGGTCAACATGTTAATGAAATTTTATCGGGAAAGAGTTAACTGTGACCGGTCATAATTGAAAACGAGTATCAGCCATTGATTGCACGAATAGACAGCAGAGATTGATTGGTGCTGTAAACAGTAAACAGGCTGTTTACAGCACTTCCGTAAATAAGACAATCTCTTGTAATAAACATTCTGAAAATAGTGATGTTTAGTTAGTCTTGAAAATAATCTTTCATAGCTGGTGTCATGTTTTGCTTCAATTTTTCAACACTACTTGGATATTTTTCCATGTATGGTTTATTAGCCTCCCAAGAGTTTTGAAGATGGGTACAATACATGAAACCCAGTCTATTTTTTTGCTAAAAAATGGTTATTTCTTAAAATACTTGGATAAAAATAAAAAATATTTACTTTTTCGATTCCCCTCGTTGAGAGGAAACAATAACCTATAAAAGTTTGACACAAAATTAACAAATGCAAAAAAAATTTAAGTAAGAACAAAAATTTTAAATTTAAATCAAGTTTAAGTTAAGGGGAAAAGAATGCAGCCTAGGACTGGAAAACCCATCTTAAAAGGTGTTTCTTTCTTAGTTCCCCTCTGTTTAGTAGTACTTTTTTGACGCTCTTAATTGAGAGCTTTTGAGACGCCTTGCTACGTGTCACTATCTTCTTGTACTGGTACTAATTTGCTTTTATCTTGATTCTTAGCAGTAATTTGCTTTTATCTTGATTCTTTGGTAGTAATTTGCTTTTCAAGGACGATGGTGGATTTGTTGTGTAGTTGTACGCCACGTTCTAATTGGAAGGTGAGAAAGCACTTTAGTTGGAAAACCGGCCTGATTCAAGAGCTAGAATCTAAATATAGAATTCGAAATATGGAGTCTCCGTAGTTCAAAAATAATGAATAGAGTGAGAGATATTTCTTTCTCTAAGAACAGAGTCTCCACCATCTCAAAATCATAGAGATGAGAGAGAGAGAGAGAGAGAGAGAGAGAGAGAGAGAGGAGATTGTAAAAAGTGGAAAAAAAGAATGGGAAGGCAGGGAATGGAAACTCACCACCCGAAGTCTCTCTCTAAAGCAAATGTTGTAGTTGAATGGAGTTGAATCGAATTTCCGAAGTAAGGAGTACCAAAAAAGAAAGAAGGGAGTTGAGTCCGTTTTCAATTTGAATGGACTAAGGCCATGTTTGATAAATGTGTTGGATTAGATAGGATTAGTAAGGCGATGATATTGGGATGAGATTCGTAAGGAAATGAAATTATAGAGTGGGATTCGTAAGGAGATGAGATTAGTAATATTACGCTTGTTTTCCACACGTAGGATCGGAAGATTGATGTTCCAACATTACCCTTGTTCATGCATGGTTCTGGAACGGAGATTCTTTAACTTAAATGACGAACCCGCAGCTTTTGTCTTGACAGGGCGATGACAGAAGATTAGAAAAAGAATGCTTAAGAGCATAATTTTCAAAATTTTACCTAATTTTTTTTAGGCAATAAACAATGGAATACTTACCCAAAACAACATAGAATGATGAAATTGTTAATACCTTGTTTGTTTAGGACACGGTTAGATTGGATTAAAATAATAATTTTCTTTAATTTTTGCCCTCAATGAAGTAAAAGAGAAAATATAATTAAAATGTCCTATTTTTTGTAGTCTTTCTTCACTTTTTTTTTAACTGTACTCGACATTTTGTGAAAATACAATTAACAGGGATTGAAAATACAACTAATGTACATTTTTATATTACATTCAAGTCCAACACAATTATGGCTACCCAATGCTATGCACCAACGGCGCATAACTGGGTTTGTGGAATCCACTTTTGAGTTCCACACAAATGATTCAAGTTACTAATTAAATCTATTATTCCTTTTTTTTTCATTTCCGTTTGTCTTTTTGGGTTTTACAAGTTCCAAAAATATCACGAAGCAAAAAAAAAAAAAGGAACAAAACCAAAAAGTTACAAAACATGAAAAAAAAATGTTTTAAAATCATTGCGCAAAAAATGTAGGAAAATAATGGATATTTTTAACTCACTCTTCAAAAATGGACTGATGCATTGATGATCTAATTTTTACACGGCCAATATCATACCCATTACATCAGTGGTAATTTCCGGTGGTTTTTTGGTGCATGGGTGAGATTCCAAGGGTAATTGCATAATTTATCCAAATGACCAAGGGTAATTGGGTCAATGTAATTTAATTTCATGGGATAGGATTGTTAATACCTAGTCCCCCAAGGTATTACTAATCCTCCCTGTTGAGGGGATTGCCCATCCCATGGGATTACTAATCCCCTTCCATTTTGTGCAATCAAACATAGAATTAGGGGACCCATAGGATTAGTAATCTTATCCCACTCTCTAACTCACTTATCAAACAAGGCCTAAAGGCAAAAGGAAAGTTTCCTTTGGTGACTTTCCAAGTTTCGAGTAGCTTTTTTGGATTTTTATAGGTGGGATGCCCATCTTTGGTAACCAAGTTTAAGAAGGCCAAGCTTGATGTCCCAAAGCAATGATACAAAAAAGGAAACTGATATTTGCGTTCTATTTTTTATTGATGGCGCTCCACTTTTAACATAAAGTTACTTGTAACTTTATGAACAAAATGGAGCGCCATCAGTAAAAAGTGGAGCGCAAGTATTGCTTCGTTCTCCAAGATAATATGAAATAATACCCCAAGCGTAGGGCTTAACACGTCGATTGAAGCATAATAAACCGGAAATTCGGGATCGTACCCAAGGGAATAATTATACAGCTTTGCTGGATTTGTAGATGCAAGTAGGGGCTTTCGGCTTTTAGACAGCCAACTTGGTTTTACTTTAAACGATGGAAATAAAAGGGCTAAATTAAAAACGAATTAACTAGAGAAAAGATAGGCTAGGTCTAGGAATTATTAGCACCCAAGACTCGAGCTAGATCACACTCTTCACCCAACTACACAATTTAAGATACTTGGTTATAGTTCTCAAATTGGAAAATAAAATGATTTGAGAACCAAGCGAGCTCTAGAATTCATTTGGCAAATACCTCGAGCGAAAGAGCTCTAAGCATCATGTGTGGTGGGTAGGCGATACTCCCACCTACATATGATCAAAGAGGTTAACACCTCGGTAATTTGTCAAACAAACCCAAACCCCACATCAATTTTCAAATCAAAGTTTAAAGCTTTATTGGGTGCAAAATGCAATTTTCGCCCGAGCCATGAGATGTTAATCATCCCATGACCTAACCTTTGAAACTACTCACCCATATCTAGAGAGATAGGAGCAAGCAAAAATCTAGCTGACATAATGAAATACCAAGACTTGAATTAAACTAGAGATTAAGATAGATCGGAAGAAAATAAATAACTTTAATAAAGGAGGCAATGTCAAAAATTAACAACTAAGAGCAGAAATTGAAAGATTAAACACTGAAAAATGAAGAACACTTTAAGAACAATTTGAATTGCAATGAAATCTAATCTAGATCTAGAAAATTGTACTATTGAATCTATGCTACTTGTTTTTGTACAAAAGCTTTTATACTCCGGGGATCCGCGTCTGGAATATTCCCAAGATGCTCAGAAAATCCGCTCTTAAGTCCCTCGGCATCGATGGCAACGGCCTTAGAGTGCTCTGCTATGGGGCTCGGCATCGATGTAAGATATTGAAGTCCATCGATGCTGAGATGGTTAAGGGACTGGGCCACTAAGGGGCTCGGCATCGATGGAATGTATCCCTTGACATCGATGCTGAGGTCAATAGTGGGGTGCTTGGCTGTCAACCTCTTGCTCGGGCAAATCTGGCTCTTGCTCGGGCAAATCAACTCCTACCTTGGCAATGACAGGTTCTGCTCGGGCAAATCAACTTCTGCTCGGGCAATGACAGGTTCTGCTCGGGCAAATCAACTTCTGCTCGGGCAATGACATGTCTTATGCAACGAAAACTCCCCTGTTTGGCGATTCACCTATAAAATAGAACTAGAATACTATACGAACAAACGATGTTAACAATAACTAATAAGTAATTAAATTAAACTAAGACTAGACACTAGTATACCCTACATTACATTCTCGGGTGCTTATCAAGTATCAAAATCCTATAAAAATAAAATAAAAAGGTCCCAAATCAGGAATAGTAACAAAATGGAGCGCCATCAGTGATAATGATCGGAGTTATTCATTCTATAGAGCTTGTCGAGTATGTCATCCATGCCATGCCAAAAATTAGCTTGGCTGCTTTTTGGCCTTGTTTTTGTGTTGTTTTGTGTTGTGTTGGAGTTCGTGTGTACAAGGACGCAATCAGGATTTTACCTTAGTAGTGGTGAAATGTATACTAAAAAAATCTAGTAGTGGCAAGAATATATCAGTTGAGCATAATTTTTTTTTTACATATAATAATTGCATTTTCTAAAATTCTTGTCGTGACGGTCGCCGCCACTAGACCTCCCGTCCCATCCTTGCGTGTGTAGAGAGGGTATGCCTTCCTTTTTGCTGTATTCTGTTTTGGTTCTCTGGTAATCTTGGTGTTCGGCTTGTGCCCAATAAAATTTTACTTACCGAAAAAATATGGATTCATTCAGCTACAAATGCCAAAGAGTTGAGATTACCTTGAGCATATAAGTATAGTTGATCACGGTGAAAAATAGATTGCGGTATTCGTATACGACCACCCTAACCAAAGGGTGGAGCCGCTATTGTCGCAAGGAATATTGAAAATCCTTAAGTGAAATAGGAGCTCGTAAAATATTTTCGTTGCTTCACAAATCCTGCACATCTATGTTGAAGAAAATGAATTTCTGATCTCTGAGTGTTGCAATAGCTTTTTCTTATAAAACAAATGTATTGCGAAATCATATCAAATGATATCTGGTCAATAAAATTTTAAGAGTGACACATATTTTGAACTCTAAAAATTATAACTCCTATCATCGACGTGAGCCCTGAAATACATCCCCAAGGATTGAACATGACCTTGGTGCGTGCATGCGTCCACACACAGAGTCAGAGAGAGAGAGAGAGACAGAGACAGAGACAGAGACAGAGAGGCAAATGATTCAATGAATGGAATAATACTGTATGTGAATGGAATAATACTTAAGCCTATATAATATATGAATGGAAATGGAGGTTCGATAACTGAACACTAGCAAAAAGAAATGGAGGCGAAGCCAGGAGAGGAAGTGGTCAGAGCCAAAGGCGGAGGAGAAGGGACTGAGGCGGCGGCAAACTCAATTGCCGGAGGAGCTCGAACAAAGCCCGTCGCCGCCAGTGTTTTCCCAACAAAGAGGAAGCTGGTTAAAACGATGATGTGGGATTCAATGGTTCAGGCCACTGTTTCAGCTGCTCCTTGTTTCAGCTCCGCTTCCATTAACAACAACAACAACCACCACCACCACAACGACAACAAAACCTTTCCCGCCTAAACTACCCTGGAGATGCAAGTAATTCCTCGTGACCGCTTTTAGTTTATGTTTAGACCCTGAATTTGTATTATTCGCCCAGAAGAATATGTGAATAATCATGCAGTAAATAAAAGTGATATTAAAGATATTTAGATAGTGTTCTTGATTTATCTCGATCTTGTTTTGTCTGTTAATATTTTTTTCCCCTTTCCACTTACCAATTTGTGATCCAATTGTCGTTTATCTCGATCTTGTTTTGTCTGTTTTACCAGTTTTCATTTTTTGGCTCTTTTGTGGTTGCCATGTTTTAAGTTCGAAAAATGTTTTTCCCTTGAGAAATGTAAAGTTCAAAGAAAATGAACAAAAAAAGGACCCTTAAAGTGTACATGAACGGTTCAGATTCACTGCACAGTGAATCTGAGTCGTTCATGTATACTTTAAGGGTCTTTTTTTTTGCTCATTTTCTGAGTCTCTAGTACAGCCACTTTCTTTTTCCTATTCTGTTCTCTTATTTTCTCTTTCTCACTGTAATTGGCTTTCCTCTGTGCCGTTGTACTTGGCTTATCAATGGAAAATAGAAGAGAGAGAGTTTAAAAAATTAAGTGGTCGAATTTTCAATATGTTTGAACTGGTACAAAGATCTTATTTTTATCATCATATTATTCTAAAGGGTCGTAATTAATTTTTGTCTGCAAAACTCTGATAATTAAATATCTACTATTTATTTGGGACTCTATAGAGCAGATACTTAATTAAGAGAGCTCTAGAGAAAAAAAAAGTAATTTTGAACCTTTAGAATAATATGATGATAAAAATAAAATCTTCGTACTGGTTCAAACGGATTGAAAATTTGAGCATTTAATTTTTTTAGACTATTTACAAAATTAAGTGTTCTAATTTTCAATCCGTTTGAATCAGTGTGAAAATCTTATTCTTCTAATCATTTTATTCTGAAAGGTTATAATTAATTTTTGTCTCTAAGACTTTTATAATTAACTTTCTGTTTCGTAGAGTGCCAAAAGAAAGAATGAAAGAGGAAGAATAAGTGACGTCTCAATTATTCAGAGCTTTGCCTCACAAACCCTTTGCACGGCCCCTCCATCTATAATTTTATCTCTTTTTAAAATTGTGTTTCAAGCTTTGCTAACCAAGATATACACATTGAGTGGTACTTTTCTGAAAGATGCACACTTTTCGAGGATAAGGTTTCTCTTGCTTTCCACAAAAGAGGAAGCAAAAAAGTGCCAAAAAAAAAAAAAAAAACAAAAATTCGTTATTCAGTCTCCGTCACTAAGAGCCGGTTTCAGTGGATTTGTCACTAAACTGTCCAAATCAACTCCGAGTCGTCGGACAAACGTTGTTGGTCCAGCGAATGCCGGATCTAACTCTAACAGTGTCACAGAAGATGTAAGGGAGATGGGAGGAGAGGAGCGCCGAGAGGTAGGGAGAGGGGTACGTGAGATGCAACCCCTCCTCGCTCTCACGCACCCCCAAGTGACTATTATTCCTTAAAAGTGTTGTTGAAGAAAGAGAGAGAGAGAGAGAATAGGTTGATCCTACATTGTTATCGAGTCTTTGAGTTCTTAACAGGATTATGGTTCCCGTTTCACCAAATTATGCCATCAGAATTGGGCGCATTGGAGGGATTTGGATTGGAAAGTCAAATAGTAACTTAATTTGTCTTTATTAAAAAAAATTCACATTTGTAAATTTTACGTCAAACTTTTGTGACTTACTGATTCGTCTCAATAAGAGAAATCGGAAAAATATAAAATTTTGATCAAAACGCATAATTTTTTTAAAAAAGACAAAAAGAAAAGTAAAAAAAGTTATTTGACTTATTTTTGTCTTTATTCAGAAAATTAAAACTCGGTTTGGTTTGGTTTCCTTTCCTCGAGCTCAATCAATAAGTCACAAAAGTTTGACGCAAAACAAACAAATGCAAAAAAAATTCAAATAAAGACAAAAAAAAATTAGTTACTTAAATTTTCAATCCAAATCCACGTGATATTTTACCATTTATACTCCTACTGGTTCTACTTAAAATTTCTATTATGCCCCAGTGTGGTATTGGGGCATCATGCCCCCATTTAATATAGACCGCTAGATTAGGTTTTAGGTTAATCTGGACCTTTGGATCAAAACCACCTCCTAAAAGTAAGGTGATTTTTCGTTTTTTCAACCATTATACTTACCATGAACACTGGCTCTTCTTACCAAACTTTATACTGATACTTACCACAAAATAAGGCACACTTACCACAACTAAAGGCTGTACTTCAACGTTTTTAGGTGTTTTCAAAATAATTTTTGGAGGGAGGGGGATGAATCCAAGGGTTACTAGGAGAGAGGGGCATGAATCCAAGGGTTGAGATCGAAAGAAGAGATCCAAAAGTGTTTAAAAAAAAAACGGGGGCATGATGCCCCAATACCGCTTTGGGGCATGGTAGCCGGTGCCGGTTCTACTAGGGATGACATCATTTGGGTGATGTCACGTGGATGAGATTACTTGGGTGATGTCATGTGGATGAGATTATTTGGGTGATGTCATGTGGATGACATCATCACGACATCGTGAGAATTCCACAGCAAAGAAGAATTGGAAGGAGGTGGGAAATTGCGGAAAGCTCCTCCCAAACTACTATCCAAGTCCCTCTAGTTATGGTATATTACTGAATTAGCCCTAGACCTTCCTCTATAAATAGTACTACTTAGGGTTGCTCGTGGTCCGATTCAGTTCGGATTTCTAGGAATCCGAAGACCGAACCACTAGTCACGGTTTTTACAAAATGAAATCAGTGTCCGGACCAAAAGTCCTATGGTCCGGTTCCATTCCAATCCGTAACTCGCGGATCTGTTACAGTTTTGTCCACGGATTTTAGCGAAAATAAAGCTCAAGCAAATATCATACACTAAAATGAAAGAAGGTTATACTCAGAATTAAGTTTAATACCACCAGAAAGTATTTGTTACATAAACTATCAAAGGCCTACTTCAAAAATCAGATTCAAAAGAATCTAAACACTAGTAGATTGTATCATTATAATACATAACATAAAACCAAACAAACAAACAAAAAAATCAAAGGGGTACAACTATAACACCAAAGAGGTGGAATTGTATCTTCCATTCAAATGCAATGCACGGCAACAGTTTAACATTAAAATACTAAAATTGGTGGAAAAAAGTTTTAACATTCCTAACTTTTAATTATATAAATACACACATATATATTTGTGTGTGTATATATATTTATTATTTATATAAAATAAATATCTCACGGTTCGGTTCAATTAATCCACGGTTTCGTAATAAAAATCCGTGAACCGAACCGCGAGCCACGGTTTTTTAATTTTTCAATCCGTGTCCGGACTATTAATCCACGGACAAAATCCAAAAGGTACGGATCAGTTCGGTCCGGACCGATTTTGCAGTTCACCGAATTTTTTAAGCAGCCCTAGTACTACTCCACATGACAAAGATAGGACTACCACTGTACAGAACGAGGAAAGAGAGATTGTAATAAGAGAAAATCTTCTTTACGATCGTTCAAAAGTGTTTTGAACGGTCAAGATGTGAATGAAATTTTTTCGAAAAAGAGTTAATTGTAACCGGTTATAATTGAAAATGAATCTTAGCTATTTATTGCACAAATAGGCGGTTGAGATTAGTTGGTGCTATAAACAGGCTGTTTACAACACCTCTGTAAATGATACAATCTCTTGTAATAAACATTCTCAAAATAGTGATGTTTAGTTAGTCTTGAAAACAATCTTCCATATCAAGTGGCATGTTTTGTTTCAACTTTTCAACACTACTTGGATATTTTTCCATGTATGGTTTATTAGCATCCCAAGAGTTTTGAAGATTGGTACAATATGTGAAACCCAGTCTATGAAAGAAAATGAATAGTTCAGATTCACATATCCTATCATTTTTGAAGAGTTTTAGAGGACTCATAAAGAGAGTTTTAAGGACATTATGAATAACATGTAATACAAATATAGGAGTTTATTCACGTATCCATGAATATTTGATGAAGATGAAGTTGATTTTGGCATAGATTATTTCTAAACGGGATGTACGAGATTAACAATTTGAATCATCAATGCAGCTCGTGATGGTCCTACAAAGGGGGAGTACGGAAGATAGAGGATATGGACATTTGAAAGGGAGCTGACCCCTCTCTCTTGAGGGCCACCTCTCCTCCCTTCTCCCTGTTCGCCGAAGACCACCACCCTCTCTCCCTCACCAGAATGCCTTAGAAAGGAAAGAATACCCCTCGCTTGTTATCACATTAACTGTCATTTACAATCAGAAATTTTACAAGAAAGTTTAGGCACAAGAACAAGGAGAAATAGCAGAAGAAATAAAAATGAACAGTGAGATTAATTCGTCAATATGGAAAGGAAAAATAAAGCAAAACAAGAAGGGTAAAAACAAACTCGGAAAGAACTACCAAGCTGGCTATGTGCGCAGTTTGTTTGCGATGTATACGAGGTGGCTGATATTTGTGGAGGGATAATGTTGGAGTAACTTGAGATTAGAAGTGAAATCACCAGAAAGTAAACGCCTCCGGATGAGAATCAGCATTGCACAGCATATCTGAAGCAAAGTTTCCTGAGAATCACAAAAACTTCACAGTTCACTCCCCTGTTTTGCTACATGCTTGATTTTTGCATTACAAGATTGAATTGTTATTTTTAAGATTAAGCATTTTATTTACGGGACAGAATGTTGGCCTATTAAGAAGCAACAGGTGAACAAGATGAGTGTAGCGGAAATGAGAATGTTGAGGTGGATGTGTGGTAAGACTAGACAAGACAGGATTAGAAATGAAACGATTCGTGAGATAATAGCTAGGTGTAGCACCCATAGAAGAGAAGTAGAGGAAAAATAGACTAAGGTGGTTTGGATATGTCTACCGTAGACCAGGAGATACAGTAGTTAAAAGAGCGGATAGGATAGCTTTGGGTAGCAGTGATACGGGGAGGAGTAGATCTAAATCTGAAAATTGATTAAACTTAACTTAAATCTTAAAATTGTCCTTATAGAATAGCTTTGGGTAGCAGTGATACGACGAGAGGAATCGGAAAAGTAATTTTTTTTTTTTTACTTTTACCCAAGTGTTTTGAAAACAACCACTTTTTAGCGTCAAAATGTCATTTTTTTTGCTAAAAAATAGTTATTCCTTAAAATACTTGGATAAAAGTAAAAAAATATTTACTTTTCCGATTCCCCTCGTCAAAATGAAACAATAACCTACAAAAGTTTGACGCAAAATTAATAAATGCAAAAAAAATTTAAATAAGAACAAAATTTTCAAATTTAAATTAATAAGTTTAAGTTAAGGAGAAAAGAATGCAGCCTAGGACTGGAAAACCCATCTTAAAAGGTGTTTATTTTTCAGTTTTTCTTAGTTCCCCTCTGTTTAGGAGTACTTTTTTAACGCTCTAATTGAGAGCTTTTGAGACGCCTTGCTACGTGTCACTATCTTCTTGTACAACTTGTAATTTGCTTTTATCTTGATTCTGTAGTAATTTGCAATTTGCTTTTTATCTTGATTCTGTAGTAATTTGCTTTTATCTTGCTTCTTAGTACTAATTTGCTTTTATCTTGCTTCTTAGTACTAAAATTTGCTTTTCATAGACGATGGTGGATTTGTTGTGTAGCTGTACGCCCCGTTCTAATTGGAAGGTGAAAAAGCACTTTAGTTGGAAAACCGGCCTGATTCAAGTGCTAGAATCCAAATTTAGAACTCGAAATATGGGTCTTCGTAGTTCAAATATAATAAAAAGAGTGAGAGATATTCTTTCTCCAATGACAGAGTCTCCACCGTCTCAAAATCATAGAGATGAGAGAGAGAGAGAGAGAGAGAGAGAGAGAGGAGATTGTAAAAAGTGGAAAAAAAGAATGAGATGAGATTCGTAAGGAAATGAAATTATGGAGTGGAATTCGTAAGGAGATGAGATTAGTAATATTATGCTTGTTTTCCACACATAGGATAAGATTGGAACTTGAAAGATTGATGTTCCAACATTACCTTTGTTCATGCATAATTTTCAAAATTTTACCTAATTTGTTTTTTAGGCGATAAACAATGGAATACTTACCCAAAAAAAAAACATAGAATGATGAAATTGTTAATACCATGTTTGTTTAGGACACGATTGGATTGGATTAAAACAATAATTTTCTTTAATTTTTACCCTTAATGAAGTAAAAGAGAAAATACGATTAAAATGTCATATTTTTTTAGGCTTGCTTTTCTTTTTTTTAACTGTACTCAACATTTTGTGAAAATACAATTAACATGGATTGAAAATACAACTAATGTACATTTTTATACTACATTCAGGTCCAACACAATTATGGCTACCCAACACTATGCACCAATGGCACACAAATGGGTTTATGGAATCCATTTTTGAGTTCCATACAAATGATTCAAGTTACTAATTAAATCTATTATTCCTTTTTTTTTCATTTATGTTTGTCTTTTTGGGTTTTACAAGTTTCAAAAATATCACGAAGCCAAAATATATATATATATATATATATATATATATATATTGAAACAAAACAAAAAATTTGCAAAACATGAAAAAAATATGTTTTAAAATCATTGCACAAAAAATGTAGGAAAATAATGGATATTTTTAACTCACTTTTCAAAAATGGACTGATGCATTGATAATCTAATTTTTACACAGCCAATATCATACCCATTACATCAGTGGTAATTTCCGATGGTTTTTTGGTGCACATGTGAGATCCCAAGGGTAATTGCATAATTTATTCAAATGACCAAGGGTAATTGGGTCAATGTAATTTAATTTCATGGATAGGATTGTTACTACCTAGTCCCCCAAGGTATTACTAATCCTCCCTAGTGAGGGGATTGCCCATCCCATGGGATTACTAATCCCCTTCCATTTTATGCAATCAAACATAGAATTAGGAGACCCATAGGATCGATTAATAATCCTATCCCACCCTCTAACTCACTTATCAAACAAGGTCTAAGGCAAAAGGAAAGTTTCCTTTGGTGGCTTTCCGAGTTTCGAGTAGCATTTTTTGGTTTTAAATACGTGGGATGCCCATCTTTGGTAACCAAGTTTAAGAAGGCCAAGCTTGAAGTCCCAAAGCAATGATATAAAAAAGGAAACTGATATTTGCACTCCATTTTTTATTGATGGCACTCAACTTTTAATGTAAAGTTACTAGTAATTTTATGAACCAAATGGAGCGCCATCAGTAAAAAGTGGAGCGCAAATATCAAAATCCTATAAAAAAAATAAAAAGGTCCCAAATCAGGAATAGTAACAAAATGGAGCGCCATCAGAATAATGATCGGAGTTATTCATTTTATAGAGCTTGTCAAGTATGTCATCCATGCAAAAAATTAGCTTGATCGAACATTGATAGGTACATAAACGAAAAGACTTGTACAAGAAAAAAAAAAGGGGGGGGGGCAATTTTAAGTTTCAAATTTATAACCTTGATCCCTAGCTACAGGGGTTGTGTGGGACTTTCTTTGTAACCTTGGCTGCTTTTTGGCCTTGTTTTTGTGTTGTTTTGTGTTGTGTTTGAGTTTGTGTGTACAAGGACGAAATCAGGATTTTACCCTACCAGACTACCAGTGGCGAAATGTATACTAAAAAAATCTAGTAGTGGCGAGACTATATCAGTTGGACATAATTTTTTTATATATATAATAATTGCATTTTCTAAAATTTTTGTTGTGATGGTCGCCGCCACTAAACCCCAGTCCCATCCTTGCGTGTGCAGAGGGTATGCCCTCCTTTTTGCTGTGTTCTGTTTTGGTTCTCTTGTAATCTTGGTGTTCGGCTTGTGCCCAATAAAATTTAACTTACCGGAAAAATATGGATTCACTCAACTACAAATGCCAAATAGTTGAGATTACCTTGAGCATATAAGTACAGTTGATCACGGTGAAAATAGATTGCGGTATTCGTATACGACCACCCTAACCAAAGGGTGGAGCCGCTATTGTCGCATGGAATAATGAAAATCCTTAAGTGAAATAGGAGCTCGTAAAATATTTTAGTCGCTTCGCAAATCCTACACATCTATGTTGAAGAAAATGGATTTCTGATTTCAGAGTGTAGCAATAGTTTTTTTTCTTATAAAACAAACATATTACGAAATCATATCGAATGATATCCGGTCAATAAAATTTTAAGAGTGACACATATTTTCAACTCTAAAAATTATAACTCCTATCAATATCATTGACGTGAGCCCTGAAATACATCCCCAAGGATTGAACATGACGTTGATTGAACATGACGTTGGCGCGGGCGTGCGCAGAGAGAGAGAGAGAGAGAGAGAGAGAGAGGGGCAAATGATTCAATGAATGGAATAATACTGTATGTGAATGGAATAATGCGTAAGCCTATATATATATATGAACGGAAATGGAGGTTCAGAAACTGAACACTAGCAAAAAGAAATGGGGGCGAAGCCAGGAGAGGAAGTGGTCCGAGCCAAAGGCAGAGGAGAAGGGACTGAGGCGGCGGCAAACTCAATTGCCAGAGGAGCTCGAACAAAGCCCGTTGCCGCCAGTGTTTTCCCAAGAAAGAGGAAGCTGGTTAAGACGATGATGTGGGAATCAATGGTTCAGGCCACTGTTTCAGCTGCTGCTTGTTTCTCCTCCTCCTCCATTAACAACCACCACCACAAAGACAACAAAACCTTTCCCGCCTAAATTACCCCTGGAGATGCAAGTAATAATTCCTCGTGACCGCTTTTAGTTTATGTTTGGACCCTGAATTTGTATTATTCGCCCGAAGAATATGTGAATATTCATGCAGTAAATAAATTAAAAGTGTTATTAAAGATATTTAGATAGTGTTCTTGATTTATCTCGATCTTGTTTTGTCTGTTAATATTTTTTTCCCCCTTTCCTCTTACCAATTTATGATCCAATTGTCGCGTAATTCATGGTAAAGAAAATTGAAAAATCAAACACAATGAAATATATCTGTCTCAAAATTTGACTCCCAGTTATCAAGTGTCTGAGCCAGACTAATCGTAGCGACCATAAACTCACCCTCTACTGGCGGAGCCCTACTTGAAACTAGAGCAAATGCTCGCCAAATGAGTTGATAACACTTAGATTTCAAACCTGAGACCTCGTGAGGCAGCAAACTCTAAAGTCACAGGTCTTGACTACTCAGCCAACCTCTTGGGGTTTTGCTCCGTTTGTTGTTAGCTTTAGATTTGGCCTGTTTTTTCTTCTCTTTTTTTTGTTGTTGCCCTGTTTTAAGTTCAAAAAACGTTTTGCCCTGTTCTAGGTTGTAGAAAAGTTTTGCAAACGTTTCAAGTACAAAAAATGTTATGCCCTGTTTTACCAGTTTTCTTTTTTTGGCTCTTTTATTTTTATCACATATTATTCTAAATGGTCGTAATTAATTTTTGTCTGCAAAACTTTCATAATTAAATATCTACTCTTTATTTGGGACTTTATAGAGCAGATACTTAATTATGAGAGCTCTAGAGAAAAAAAAGTAATTTTGAACCTTTAGAATAATATGATGATAAAAATAAAATCTTATACTGGTTCAAACGGATTGAAAATTTGAGCACTTAATTTTTTGAGACTGTTTACAAAATTAAGTGCTCCAATTTTCAATCCGTTTGAGCCAGTGTGAAGATCTTATTCTTCTGATCATTTTATTCTAAAGGGTCATAATTAATTTTTATCTCTAAAACTTTTATAATTAAGTTTCTGTTTCGTAGAGTGCCGAAAAAAAGAATGAAAGAGGAAGAATAAGTGACGTCTCAATTATTCAGAGTTTTACCTCACAAACCCTTTACACGGCCCCTCCATGTATAATTTTATCTCTTTTTAAAATTGTGTTTCAAGCTTTGCTAACTAAGAATTATTGCTAAGATATACACATTGAGTGGTACTTTTCTGAAAGAGATACACACTTTTCGATAATAAGGTTTCTCTTGCTTTCCACCAAGGGAGGAAGCAAAAAAGGGAAGAAAAAAAAATATTCGTTATTCAGTCTTCGTCACTAAGAGCTGGTTTCAGTGGATTTGTCACTAAACACAATGAAATATCTGTGTCTCAAGATTTGACTCCCAGTTATCAAGTGTTTGAGCGAAACTAATCCTAGCGACCATAAACTCACTGTTTACTGGCAGAACCCTACTTGAAAGTTGAAACAAGAGCAAATGCTCGCCAAAAGAGTTGATAACAATTGAGAGGTTTCAAACTTGAGACCACATGAGACAGTAAACTCTTAAGTCACAGGTCTTTGACCACCGAGCCAGCCTCTTGGGGTTTTGCTCCGTTTGTTGTTGCTTTAGATTTGGCCTGTTTTTTTCTTCTCTTTTTTTGTCGTTGCCCTGTTTGAAGTTCAAAAAAAGTTGTACTCTGCTTGTGCCCTGTTTTTGTGCTCTTTTGTTGTTGTCCTGTTTAGTTCCTGTAGTTAAGTATTTGTGTCAATTTGATCCCTGTAGTTGTAATTGGCTCGATTTACACTTTGTACTTTTCATTTTGTTTCAATTTGGTCCAATTATTAACTTCCGTTAATCCTCCATTAGTTCTTTAAACAACAAAATCATATGGCTCCCTTTTTTGGGGTTAAAATAGACTTATTCGGCTAAATAAGCCAACTGGCTTATTTTTTTTATCCTTATTGAATTTTTTTTCGTATTTGTTAGTTTTTCGTCAATTTTATTGGAGTTATTGCATCGTCATGACAAGAGGAATCTAAAAAGTAAAAAATTATGATCGAAATTCAATTTTTTTAATAAAGACGAAAAAATTGAATTATTGACTTATTTTTGTCTTTATTCAAACAAATTAGGTTTCGATCGTAATTTTTTACTTTTTAGATTCCTCTTGTTATGACGATGCAATATTTCCCAAAAAAATGACGAAAAATTAACAAATGCAAAAAAAATTTGAATAAGGATAAAAAAATAAGCCAGTTGGCTTATTTAGCTGAATAGGGTTACTCATTCTCCTCTTGCCCTAATATACCTCTGAACCAAAACACAGCTCATTCTTCCATTCTCCATTGATAAGGAGGCACTTGGGAAGAAATTTGGTTATAATTTTCTACAAAAAGTTGCCATCGAATTCAGCATTTTCATAATCAGCCATGAGGCATCATAACCACTGATATTGTCTACATGTTCAACTTGTGGACAAAATTTCCCTATCCACTCTATCTCTCTCTCTCGTTCTTATCCACTCTCTCTGTCTCTAAGAAAAAAGCCCCAGCTTGATCGCTGTTGGGGGGGAGGCCGCCGCCTCCTCCCCCTCTTCCTCCCCCCTCCTTCCCTCCTCGCCTTTCTCCTCTCTCACCGTCTGGACTTTCGAGCTCCCCAGTCTCCGGGTGTGCGGATTGGGTACGACTAGGACTCCTCAGTGCGGCGTGGCCGGCGGTAAGTGGTTCCCCAGCTCGTTTCTCGCCCGTCGTCTCCAGATCTGTTGTCCTCTGACCGGCGGTGAGTAGTTAAGGTGTGCGGTTGGGTTAAGGGGGTTTCTTTCTTCCTTTTTTCTCTTTTCGTTTTGGTTTTCTGGGCTTTGTGCCCTTTTCTCCTGCTGGGTTTTCCCTAGTCCGGCTTTGTTTCCGGTTTGGGTTCTCCAGATCTGGAGGATGCGGGGGTGGGCGAATAAGTTTGTGTCTGGTTTTCTTCGGTTGTTTGTGGGCTGTTCCGGTAGTGGTGCATCTCACCGATTTGTAGCGGCTGCTCCTCGGTGTTTCTCCCTTGTCCACGTGTTAAGGGGATAGTAATGACCAGCGAAGGCAACGTCCTCTCTCGGCTTGGCGGATTTCATCGGCTCATGGGTTAGCCTCTTAGGCCCTTATCGCTTATTGTAATCCAGGGTTTTGATTTTTGGAGTTTTCGATGCTTGTTCTCAAGGTGATATCCCCATGCTTGTGTGGTTTTCTCTGTAATTGATCCTCTGGATCTTTTCTCAATAATGGCAATGTAGTTTGTTGTTCAAAAAAAATTTGTGAACAAATACTGAGATGCCTTATTTTTCTGCATAGTACTGAAAATGCATATAGAACCATATCCAAAAGTCACAACATGATATAAATCCAAAAGTCACAACATGATAAATAACCATGTCCAAATGTCAGAATATTATATAAACTCAGTTCTAAATTTATCATGTCATAACCTAACACACAGACATAATAAACCACTCAACTAGGTTATAATAAACCTAACTTAACAGCCCAAGTGGTTACAAAAAATAGTGCCCTATCATTCCATTTATTTTCCTACACTTGGCCCATGCACTGATTCCTGACTAGGAATGTTGAAAAATAAACCCAAGCCAATTTTTTCGTTTTTATTCAAAAAAAATTGAATTTTGATAATAATTTTTTACTTTTTTAAATTTTTCTTGTCATGACGATGCAATAACTCCCAAAAAATTGACGAAAAACTAACAAATACGAAAAAAATTTGAATAAGGACAAAAAATAAGGAAGTTGGCTTATTTAGCCGAACGGTTTTGTTTTAACCCCAAAAAATGGGGCCATATGATTTTGCTATTTAAAGGACTAACGGCGGACTAATGGAAGTTAGTAATTGGACCGAATTGAAACAAAATGGAAAGTACAGAGTGTAAATCGAGCTAATTATAACTATAGAGACCAAATTGACACAAACACTTAACTATAAGGACTATTACAGTTTTTTTCCTAAAAATGTTTTTACCTTTCTGAGTTGAAGTAAACCTTTTTTAAGGTCCCGTTTCAGAAATCTTCTTAAAAAATAAACAGCTTATTTCACATTTTCGAAAAATGTCCAGTTTTATGACTCCTACTAGTTCTACTCGGGATGACATCACTTGGGTGATTCATGTGGATGAGATTACTTGGATGATGTCATGTGGATGAGATTACTTGGGTGATGTCATGTGGATGACATCATCACGACATCGTGAGATTTCCTTAGCAAAGAAGAATTGGAAGGAGGTGGGATATTGCGGAAAGCTCCTCCCAAACTACTATCCAAGTCCCTCTAGTTATGGTACATTACTGAATTAGCCCTAGACCTTCCTCTATAAATAGTAGCTACTCCACATGACAAAGATAGGACTACTACTGTACAGAACGAGGAAAGAGAGATTGTAATAAGAGAAAATCTTCTTTACGACCGTCCAAAAGTGTTTAAGTGTTTTGGACAATCAAGATATTAATGAAATTTTTTCAGGAAAGAGTTAATTGCGACCGATCATAAATGAAAACGAATATCAGCCATTGATTACGCGAATAAACGACTGAGATTACTTGGTGCTATAAACAGGCTGTTTATAGCACCTCCGTAAATAAGACAATCTCTTGTAATAAACATTCTTAAAATAGTGATGTTTAGTTAGTCTTGAAAACAATCTTCCATATCTAGTGTCATATTTTGCTTCAATTTTTCAACACTACTTAGATATTTTTCCACGTATAGTTTATCAGCCTCCAAGAGTTTCGAAGATTGGTACTACAATACATGAAACTTAGTCTATGAAAGAAAATGAATTATCCAAATTCGCATATCCTATCATTTTTGAAGAGTTTTAGAGGACTCATAAAGTGAGTTTTAAGGACATTATGAATAACATGTAATACAAATATACGAATTTATTCACATTTCCATGAATATTTGATGAAGATGAAGTTGATTTTGGCATAGATTATTTCTAAACGGGATGTACGGAATTAACAATTTGAATCATCAATGTGGCTCGAGATGGTCCTACAAAGGGGAGTAGGGAGGCTAGAGGATATTGACATTTGAAAGGGAGCTGAACCCTCTCTCTTGACGGCCACCTCTCCTCCCTTCTCCCTGTCCGCTGAAGACCACCACCCCTCTCTCCCTCACCAGAACGCTTTAGAGCATCCACATCTCTCTCCACTTTCCATTTGCCATTGTAATAACGAGCAAAATCCTAAAAAATGGGCTACATCAAACTCGTTAGTTTCCTCACTATTCTACAAAATTCTCTAACTTTACTACAGTTCCTCTCTTCTCCTAATGAGGCACTATTCATCCACTTTACAATACTGCTTCCGTCCCAATTTAATTGTCATTTTTGAGACTTTGTACCACTTTTCAATTGATTATCTATTGTAATTTAATAATGTTTTAAGTGATTTTGAAAACATTATATTATAGAACAAATTGAGATCTATCAAATACGATCTACATTGGATATAAAATTCAAACCAATTTAAAAATATAACTAATTTTTTTATCCAGTTAGAATAGAACTGGGACAAATAAATTGAGATGGATGAAGTATTTTATTACTTTAACTGTGAGCTTTAACCCACTTGTTGGTCTTTTATTATTCTTCTATTCGGTGCAATTGTTTATATTTGGTAACTATGCAAGTGTGAATGCATTATTAATTTTTTTTAACAACCCCACGTCGAGATCAGTTTGCACACACTTTGATTAATTTTTGGGCCCAAAATCTTCAGTGACCCCATGATTTCTTTAAAATAAACGGATTGAAAATTAGAATACTTAATTTTTTTAGACTGTTTATATATTAAAAAATATTGTTAAAAAATTAAGTGCTCCAATTTTTAATTCGTTTAAACCGGTGCAAATATCTTATTTTTTAATTATTTTATTCTAAAGAGTCATAATTAATTTGTATCTCGAAGAATCTCATAATCAAGTTGTTGTTCTATCGGGTCTTAAATAAAGAGCAGATACTTAATTTTGAGAGCCCTATTGACAAAATTCTCATAATCAAGTTGCTGTTCTATAGAATCTCAAATAAAGAGCAGATACTTAATTTTGAGAGTCCTATTGACAAAATTTAATTATGACCCTTTAAAATAATTTGATCAGAAAAATAAAAAAAATATATATACATATATATAGAGTTCTTTTCAGGTCCGGACGCCTTACGGTCCGGACCTCGTATTTCCAGATCGAATTTCGATGATCCGAGCCGTTCAAAGTGATCAGAACGTGATTTTAAGGGTACACGCGAGAAATCAGCAAAAAAATGATCGGGAAGGGCTTGATCCGAGCAGTTTTTTATTGAACGGTTCAGCAAAAAACTGCTTGGATCAAGCCTTTCCCGATCATTTTTTTTTCTGATTTCTCACGGGTACCCTTAAAATCACGTTCTGAACACATTGAGCGGCTCGGATCATCGCAAATCGATCGGGAAAGGGAAAATCCGGACCATAAGAAAATCCGGGCGAGTGGACCTGAAAATTACTATATATATATATATATATATATATATATATATATATATATATATATATATATAGAGTTAGGTTCCGGTGAGGAATCCCTCATTTTTTTAAAATGAGAGACTTTCATTTCTGATTGAATTTCGATGATCCGAGCCGCTCAAAGTGATCAGAACGTGATTTTAAGGGTCCCCGCGAGAAATCAGCAAAAAAAATGACCGGAAAGGGTTTCATCCGAGCAGTTTTCATTGAACGGTTCAAAAAAAACTGCTCGGATGACGCCCTTCCCGGTTATTTTTTTTGCTGATTTCTCGCGAGGACCTTTAAAATTACATTCTGCACACATTGAACGGTTCGGATTTTCAAAATTTAATCGGAAAATGAAAGTCCCTTATTTTAAAAAAATGAGGGATCCCTCACTTGAAAATTCCTCTATATATATATATATATATTAAAAAAATATGGTTAAAAAATACTCCACATTTTAACAATATTTTGGAAGAAGAATGAAATAATATATTAATAGATCACAAATTAGAATAGAGAGTCTGATGCAGTATGCATTTTAAAAGTAATAAAGTAGCATTTTAAGGTGTAATTTGGTTTGAAATTTAAAGAGGCTGGTGCATATGCTCTTAGAAAAGAAAGAATACCCCTCGCTAGTTATCACTTTAACTGTCATTTACAATCAGTAATTTTACAAAAAAGTTTAGGCACAAGAACAAGGGGAAATAGCAGAAGAAATAAAAATGAACAGTGAGATTAATTCGTCAATATGGAAAGGAAAAATAAAGCAAAACAAGAAGGGGAAAAAAAACCCAAAAGAACTACCGAGCTGGCTGTGTGCGCAGTTTGTTTGCAACGTATAGGAGGTGACTGATATTTGTGGAGGGATAATGTTGGAGTAACTTGAGATTAGAAGTGAAATCACCAGCAAGTAAACGCCTCCGGATGAGAATCAGCATTGCACAGCATATCCGAAGCAGAGTTTCCTGAGAATCACAAAAAACTTCAAAGTTCACTTCCCTGTTTAGCTACATGCTTGATTTTTGCATTACAAGATTGAATTACTATTTTCAAGATTAAGCATTTTATTTTTTTGTCATACTAGATACAGGTATACAGAAAGAAGACGTACATCATGAATATTGAATAATGCCAAGTGAAGAAAATGACCACAATGCAGAGACTCGTGTTTCGGAGTGCAGCACTTTATTACTAAGGAGACTTAGCCAAACATCCCTCATATTTACATTTTTTAAGCTCAAGGACAAGCATTTATTGCAATCAAACATAAGGACAAATGTGCCTATAAAAGTGCCTAAAATCTTAGAATACCCTATATATGAGAATGCCAAAACTACTAATGCCTTGTTTGGATCAAGATTTGGAAAAAAAAATTCCAACTCAAAAAACACTCATTACCCATACTTTCAATCATTACTCTCCACTCACTACACCTATTTCCAATCATTATTCTCATTTCTCTCTCTATCTCTTTCCACTCATTACCCCTACTTCCAATCATTACTCTGGTAAAAATTTCTCAAAAACTCGTCCAAACACAGTGTAAAACCCTATAATAGGAAAGTGAACCCTAAAACCCTATGAACGTGACTAAACATGTTTTGACCTTATGGCTAAAGAACTCAAAAAGTTGCAAGACCTCCACTGAAAACTGTTTTGCTGGCGTTGTTCCCCTAAATGAAAACTATTTTGCCTTCCTTATGGCTAATTATCCCTTGTTAACTAGCAACATTATCTATCATCTGTATGATAATTGAAAACTATATATGATACGCCTCTCACCGCCATTTCTTCAACAGCTACAGCGTATGCATCTATCCAATGGCGCTACTCATAATACTACAGAATCACGGCTTTACTAAAAAAATAATAAAAAGGGCGAGCCAGGTCTAAAAGATCATATATGAACTGACTTTTAGTAGTTACTGAATCAAATAAAAATGAGTGGTGCTATTTGCACCGACCGGAGCATACTGACGGCCGCGCACGGCCGTCTCCGGCCACCGGACGGCCGATCCGAGCCGTCCAAAAATTTAAAAAAAAAAAACCGACGGGCCTAGTGCGGGAATCAATGGCATCCGATGTGTGTAGGGTGCTTGATCTAAACACCGTATTTTTCGTGTATATTCAACAGCATCCGATGTGTGTAGGGTGCTTGATCTAAATACCCTATTTTTCGTGTATATTCCCGCGTTAGGCCCCTCGGTTTTTTTTTAAAAAAATTTTGGGCGGCTCGGATCGGCCGTCCGGTGGCCGGAGACGGCCGTGCGCGGCCGTCGGTACGGTTTCCCTACAAAAATGGTCGGTACATATAGGATTTTTCAATAAAAATACTCCGTAAAATGGAAGTAAGAAACATAAACTTACTTGAGGACCTTCAAGGTCACTCAAAAGAGTATCCCAAATAAGAAGGCTGTCGGCAAAATTGAATTCTTGAGTCAGGAGAAGAGTTATCCATCTGAATGCATAAAACTGAGGATTGACCTGTTATTTCCAAACAAAAAACGGCGGTATGACATTGTCAATTTAAACCTTGTAGCAGATGACTAAAGACAAGACAGATACCAGCAAAGCTTTCCTCAGAAAACAAGTTGAAGATATACATAGGGAAATCCTTGTCATCTTACTAAAAATTACATGAAGATATTAAATGGAGGCCAATTTAACAGCCACAAAGAAGGAATCTCCCAGAAGGCATCATGAGATTGATATTGATAAATTCTATAATAGAAACCCAGGCATCCATATAGGCTTAGACATAATGAGCAAATGAGAAAATTCAAACACTTTACGCCATAGTTGTTTTTAAATTTCTTTTCTTCCCGTTTGATTAATGATCATGGTAGACCGTACAGGTTATGATTGGCAGCATCTGCTGGAGCTAAGCCAACAACAAAGAAGGTAAACCATCTCATGTGGAAAGTCCACCCCATACATATCAAGTACCATATACTTTTTAATAGATTCATCCAAGGCAGTAAACTCAAAGGGTAAACAATTTTTTTTACCAGTCAAAGTGCAAAAGAATCTTACTTTGGTTGTGACCTCTAGATGACGCCAGAGCTCTTCATCGTGTTCCTTTAAAAGCCTCGACAACCTTGTAATTGTGGCACGGATTCCAACAACGCTATTATCAAGTTGCTGACAGAAATGATCCCGGAAACCACTCAATAACTCAACAAAACAGAAGAACGTGTCTGCTTCTGCACAGGCCTGCAAAACTCGAACAAGGTAAACGATAAACAAAGTAAAACTGCAAATGAAAACATATACGGTTCTGAAAATTATGTGTACACAAGAACAATGATCAACTTATTTACATGACGAGTAGATCCATGCTGTCTAAGCCAAAAACCTATCGTTCACAGTACATTCAGATCTGACACGGGGTTGAATGTCCTCAATGCCACGCAGAAATATGAAATAAATTGTCTCTGTTCAAGGTTTTCATCATCTCTCCACTCATTTCTCTTCATAATCTTTAAACATTTCAATCAAAGTCATGTTATATTATGCAGCTTGCAAGCAACTCTGAATGACTCTGATCCAGAAAATTGTCTTATTTCTGAAGGATTCTTAAAACCTGACTTCTATTTTTTTTCCCCCGATATGAAACACTATATACAGTAGTTCAAATTGAGGGATACCAAACAAAATGCACCATTTCTTACCGCATTTTCCTCCATAGGGTCATTTCTGAACACGTAGAATAAAGGTGCCAATATTTCATTCATCCCTTGCACATATCTTATCCCCGGATTCAGCTTCGCAAACACAATTAAGATGTTCTTCAGAGCCTCCTGAAAGTATAACCCATATGTACATCAGCCAAAGGCTCATACTTACCAAATCTCATGTCCAATAAGACAACTGACCCGATTGCTTGTTGCACTCTGTGACTCCCCTGAGAAAAAGTGCATGCCTGGGTGTGTACGCTTTACATCTCGGTCAATCTGCTCTATGATCTCTGTGTCCTACAAAATTGATGATGGTAGAGTCAAATGACGCACAATTCCTAGAAATGCAGTATGCACCTGATATTAACACTGTCTCTGCAGGAATGCATAAGGTGAGAGAACTGGCACTTATTTGCCAATACCCTATTACATTCAAGCTATACTATGCAGCAGAGATGGCAGGTTATATTTCAACATAATGCACTAAAATCAGATATGAGTCTCATCCAGATTTAACAATAGAGTACGCCTTAACCAGCTGATAAGCCCTCAGTGACGTTTTTGCCATAAAAGGGAGATCATATGTAGTGTGCAAGAATGGTATGCAACAGAGAGTTGAGGAATCGTGCCTATAATATTGAAAAAATAAACCTTTCGCCACTAAAGCATCTAAAAATATCTAGCTAGGAAAAAGTTTCCAAAACTAAAAAACCCACATTGTCTCTCCACCTTTGAAGTTAGAAGTGACCGAGGGTTCAGATAAACAAAATAGGATAAAGGGGCCTAAGGAATTTATTAGAGGCAATGAATTCCAAAAAGACAGCAGCGTAGAAGATGTCTGATTATTCAAGCTTCTCAGCACAAAAACAAATTTCACTGCATTTCGTACCTGAAAGAACTGATTCCATACGCTGCTCTTCCCAAGACTCAAAGGGTGCTCACCATGAGTTATCTCTGATCTTGGGAGTACAACACCGGTTTCAGGTAATGATTCATCCTTTTCTATACATGTTGACTTATCCAACCTCCTCGTGATTTCTGACTGCCTAGCAAAGAAACATTTAGATTTCCAATCCTTTTACAAATCGAACACAAACAGATGCAACACAAAACTTAGTTTCCAGATGCATTTTTTTTTTTTTTTGAACGGCGATAGTTTCCAGATGCAGAGTGTAAACCATTTCAGTATTTGTCTTAATTTATCACTTACTATTCGCAGGAAACATGAACAGGGTAGGCACTGTGGTCACAAAGAGAAACAAGTCACGGAGAGGAATGAGAATAAAAACATTGTCCGATTGGGCAACAAGAAAACAAAAAAGGATTTTTTATTTGTTAAGAGTTATGAACAAATTCGGGAAACTTTATAAAAGGTATGGATGGAGATAGGGTGTGCTCCAACATAGGCCAATCTCTCCGTGCTAAAGTGTCTTCCCTCATTCACAATGGTGTTTGGAAGTGGCCTAGGGAAAGAAATAGAGTTATGCAAGAGATCAAAAAGCTAATACTCCAGATGACTTTCTTCCTGATATGTCTCTTGAGTTCAGCAGTTTGGTCTCCTTCTACATGTTAAGTCACGAGTAGTCCCAAAAACTTAAGCTATTAGGAGATGGACCCAATAATGTATATCAAGCTATCTAACACGATCCCTCACTCCTAGTTGGATAGGTAGGCTCTGATTATACTGAGGTTTTGACCTCTTGTTGGTCTTGGTTGGTTGCTTTATAAAAGTTTTAACTTACCCAAAAAAAAAAACACCATCCCTCACATGCAACCCTGTCTCCTAATAGCTATTAGGGCCCCTTTGAAATGGGTTGATGAGATGGCTTGGTTTATTCTACACTATAAGGGGAATAGTTTCAGGAAGTGCGTGCTTAAGCTTTCTCTTTCAGGAAATGTGTGCATCAGCTTTCTCTAGCTGCTGCAGTGTACAGTATACGGTGTGAAAGAAATGTTAGGAATTTTCAACAAAGGTTTCTTGCTCTCTTGGTGCTAAAACTTGCAATGCTATTAGAGATGCTATGCTGCCATGGAGAAATGTGACGCCTAAGCAAGAGAATAGGGATATTTGCAGGGCTTGGAATGTGCCCCCTTGGATCTTTGAAGCTGTGCCTCTGTAACTTGTAACATGTTTTGCTTAGTTTTTGTGTTCCTGGGATTTCTTTATGCTCTGGCTTCTTTTTTCCTGTGTTCTAGTTTGGTCTTGTATGACCTGTCTCCTGTAGTAGGGATTGTCGTCTGATTTCTGGACTGGTTTGTATCCTTGTTTGAGCTTCTAACGAAAAGTTCCTTCACCAGGAAAAAAATTTCGGGAAACTTGCGTAGTCCTTGTTTTGGGTCCTCCAGATCGAGTTTCATGCTTATAAAAAGGATGCTATCCCAAATGGCTGATTTTGAGAAAAAAAATCAACACACTCACGAAACTTCCTCATGTGTGCTAAGTAGGAAAAATTGCTTAGCTTTGTAGTTTCACAATTACCAAGATGATGAACCAAAAGGTCCAAGAGGGCCAAAACTAAGTAAACCAAAGTTTTCAAAGGCGTTTTTGAGGCGCGCCGGGGGTGTCAAGGCGAGGCGGGGCGTAGCCAAAACGCCCCGAGGCATTGAACTTTGGACTTTGACCAACTAGGCGTACGCCTAATTATTTAAGGCGCACGAAGGCATACGTCTCGACGGAAGAAGCATACGCCTCAGGGGTGAAAGTTTCGTTTTCTAATTTCGGTAATTTCTTAATTAAAATTTCAGCGAACCCTATAAATACCTGGCAAGAGAGGAGGGATTTACGACTTCTGTGCAATAGAAAGCAGCTGACATCAGGCGTCAGACCTAGGGTTTTTGCGTTCTTCGTTCTTCCTCATCTTCAGCCTTCAGGTCTCTCTCTCTCTCTCAGTTGTGTTGTCGTAGTCGATCTTTCATCTTCTACCATACCGTGGTCTGTTTTCTAAACAACAGTTGTACTCTGTTTTCTAACAACAAGTGTGCTCTGTTTTCTACGAACACTTGGGCTACTTTTTTAGTAACTAATAAAATAATAAGTCAATAAAATAAAAAGTTAATAACTAATAAATGATGTTATAGCCATATCGGGTTTCTCCATTTACTGATAAAGTAATAATAAATTAATAAGTCATTGACTGATCATTGACTCAATGTTAACTTTGTGCTCTGTTTTGTTTTTTTTGTTGATTTTATTAATTTTATCAGTATTTTTTAGAGTTATTTTTAATTTATTTAAAAATAGAAAATCAAAAGGCTTACGCCTCAACGCCCCGGGGCGTACGCCTCGCCCCATGGAGGGTCAAGCGCCTCGCCTTGCGCTTTCGCCTCTGAAAACATTGAAGTAAACTACACGCCACTGTGGCTTACAAAAACAACAAATCCAAGTTAGATCGTCCATGAGACTTCCTGATCTTTAATGGTTGTCAACCAATAATATGAAAGAAGCGAAAACTCAATTCCTAAGCAAGAGGCTCATCCTTATATACTGGGGCATAAACCCAACACAAACTTTTTGCACAGTTCAAGGTACTTTAGGTATTTTCTTTTCCAATATCACAATAAGCATGATAAACTACGGATGGAAGCATTAAAATACCAAGCGTGGCTTACAGGATTCATCAAAAGCTCCTCTTTAAAATGCTTGTATTGAGACCTCTTCTTTATTAATTCTGATGACCAGAGCCCTCGATCAGTTGGCAAGTACCCCAATAAAAGCTGCTCAGCCACATTGAATACACCGGAAGTGAAAATTCTACACTCAGATATTAAGATGCGATTTTTTTTTCAATGCAGTTTACATATTCCATTTTTATCCAACTAGATAGCTCTAGAGAAATTTAAAAATATACACTATTTCTATTTCTACTCAAATGGCAACAGAATTCAAAGAAAATAGAATAACTGCTAACCTTCCATACTGTACATCGAATGCCGGCACCATCAGGAATACCCTGTGACGCTAATCTCCGTAATTCACCAATGTTTACAACCTTCCTTGAAAGCTGAATTCAACACACCAGAAAACTCACTATAGCACAAAACAAGAAACACTTGCCTAGTGAAAAACCTAATATCAAATAAAACAACAGCACCGATGGATATACACATACATGTGAAAGTATGTGTATATAGATATAGGGAGAAAGCATATGGGCTGGTGTGCAGGGATGGACCCAAGGGAGGGCTGGCACGGACAACTGCCACCCCAGAGTTTTGGAACCCCTTATTGTAGTATGATTTGTCATGAATATTTGCGAATTTCATAGGTCTGCCACTCCCAAGATTTTTCTGAAAATAAAGCATCGTCTCCCTTATATTTATCACAAAATCAAGATTAACCAAGTTGATTTTTCTGTAACCATCACAATTGCATTTTTTTTAATAACACTTTCTGCTAGCTACTTTGATTAAGCCACATAGGATACAGAGTGAGAGAATATATA
The DNA here is from genome assembly GCA_019656835.1 of Rhododendron ovatum. Classification (NCBI taxonomy): domain Eukaryota; kingdom Viridiplantae; phylum Streptophyta; class Magnoliopsida; order Ericales; family Ericaceae; genus Rhododendron; species Rhododendron ovatum. The sequence continues at coordinate 10,285,640 of CM033798.1, read as the reverse complement.
ACTGAAGTCTTTTTTTTTCCCACCACGTGGAAGAATTATAACTATTATTAACCCTTTGATACGAAACAAAGGCAAAAGTGTAAAGTTGTATAGTTAAGGAGATCTTTGAGCCCTGCCTAACTATTATTTACCTTCTACAAAATGCAAATCAAAGGTGTTAAATCGAAAAGGATGTCTTCGAGTCATATAGTCCTAACTAGTTCTAGGGCTGATCTTGTACGAAAAATGTAATAGAGTTCTAATTCTAACAAGACATTTTTCCCATTTGTATGAATTAATATTTTGCTTCACATATTCGTACATAATGTTTGGGTACAGATGCATTCACCTCTGAGAGTTAAATTCCTAAATCTGCCAATGTCTAGGTGACTGCATGTCTATAGACAATACAGAGAGACCCTAACCATTGTTAAATTGAAGAGTACAAGCACTAAGTGAGCTAAGCAGAACATGAAATGAAATAAAATCATTGATTGAAAATTAGGGTAATAATTACAGAGACAACATACATAAATAAATATAAGTGAGATCACACATACGTAAACGTATATGTATGTATAGGAAAAGATCTACTTTAGGGGTGGGACTTGCCTATACGACCCATTAACATGGCCCGAATCCAACACAAAGTTAGAGGGTTTGGGTTGGCTACTTTTTGACATGGACACAAATATGACACGACCTGATAACACGAAAATAAAACGGGACGAATACAAGTTGGACTCTCGTAACTCAATAATCTCAATAAGGACTTTAACTTTTCTTGTCGACCCGTTCAACAATAATGACACGGGACATCGGGACCGCACGATGCGGCAAAGCCAACTATATGCCATGATCTTGCTATTTTTGCTCAATTTTTGTGTTGATTTTATATCTTGTGTGAGTACAATGATATAGAAAGTGTGCTCATTCTTATTATGGATTAACAAGTGGTTTACCTATAACAGTGTTACCTATGTATGTACATCTTCCACCGATTTTGTAACTAAAGGGGTTAAACTTAAACAATGTCAACCTGAACATGACACCATTTTAAGTAGGATGATTAATGTCAAGATATATTAACAGGGGCGGAGGTAAATGGGGGAGGGTGTAGCACATGCCACCCCTGTTCCGAAAAAAAAAACATCCCCTACAGATTTCTAACCAAAGGGTTTAAACAACATTTACCCGAACACAGACAATTTTAGGCAGTCGACTTAGTGGCAAGATACATGACCCGTTTACCTTAGCAGGTGTTTGGACACGAAAGCCGAAGGGACACGACACGACACGACACTACGCCCGCCCCTAAAATTCTACGAGTAGTAAAATTCCACTCTAACACTTTTACCTCTTGTAAAAGCTGAGCTTGGACAGAAACGTCGTCACCCGTAGGATCTCTAATCTCAACGGTACCGCTCCCATTCTCAACATTATTATTACTACTACTCAACGGATCCCTAATCTCCACTTCCGGAGGCGGCTCCGGCCTCACCGGCACCACCGTCGCCTGCTGCCGCACCGGCGTCGTAGTTGTATTAGCAGATTTGGACGAAGAAGAATTAGAAGGAGCGGCGGCGGAATCGGAGGAGCTAGATTTTCCGATGCGGCGGCCGTCGTCGTCGTCCTCGTTGGGAGGGGTGGGAGGAGGAGCGGTGGACCAGAGGGAGCTGTTGAGCCAATCGGGGACGCTCTTCTTGACCATCTCGATCTCGGATTTAAGAGCGAGAGGAATTGTGGTGAAGGTGGAGGGCTGGTGGTCTAGGGTTTCCAGAGCTAGGGAAGGAGGAGGAAGAGGACGGAGTGGTGGTGGTGGTGTTCTTCATCGGCCTCGTGGAAGCATCGCAGGCGATGAGCGTGGAGAGAGAGAGAGAGAGAGAGAGAGAGAGAGAAGTGGACAGGAGAGATGATCATGTGAGGAAAGGTTGGGAAGAATTGGGATTTGGTGGAACATATCACGATGTGCCACGCTGTTCGGAGGAGAAAGAGAAAACAACGTGGCTTTGTTTGGTGGTTGGCAGTTTAGTTTAATTTAATTTTGGTAGTAGATGGAGAGAGAAATAGAGTAATGATTGGAGAGAGATGAGAAAATAATAATTAAAGAAATAGAATAATGATCGAAAAAAGAAATAAGGTAATGTTTAAAAAATTAAACTAAACTAAATTAGTAACTGAACAAGGATTATGCTACCATCATAAACACACATTCAAAAGCTGTGCGGGTCCCAATCCTGGATTACTTAGGCAAAGTTGCATGTTTCATAAACAGATTCGGAATGCTGCCAAGCGGGTGTTGAGTAACATCCAGCCGTTCATCTCGGCACAAATGATTGAGATTGAATCTGAGTACATACAGATCTGAACTGTCAATTACTCGGTCAAGATCCGAGCCGTCGATTGTCAAGATGAACGGCCGCTCAGCTAACTCCTTTACCTATATTCAATTGAGTTGATTTTTCTACAAGGAACCTAAATAAATTATTTTAAACAAAATGAATAGTCCAATCACTTTTGTGGAACTTGAGATGGGGTCCAAAATCCATAGATATGCTCTATAAGTAATATATGTACCTATAGCAGCTCTCTTTTAAATTCAAAAATGCTAGGGGTACAACAAATCCCGTATGGCAGCCGTGCACAAATTCATTTAACGTTCGTCTCAGATTTCACAAAGATGATCGGAGCTGCTCATTTTGTTCAAAATATATTGTTTAGGGTCCCTGTTAAAAATCATCTCAATCCGATATCAGTAATGGCGTTTACAAATCATACAATTTTACTTCAAAATTTGGCCTGAATTTCTGAAGCAAAGTTGGATGATTCGTAAATGCCCTTACCGCTATTGGATTAAGATAATTTTTTATAGGGACCCTAACCAATATATTAAGAACAAAATGAGCGACTCTGATTATCTCTGTGGAACCTGAGATGGGCGAAAAATGGATCTGTGCGCGGCTGCTGTACATGGGTTGCTGTACCTGTAGCACAACTGTTTCAGATTAGAGGAAGGAAGGAAATGGTAATTGGGTTTCAGGGGCAAAAAATGTGGAAATATCGAAATCATGCATAGATGAGTTTTTTTTTTTAGGAGATAGGAGATGCATAGATGAGTTTTAATAGCCAGGAGACAAGGAGTCCAAAAATTTTTAGATGGAGGACATATTTTACGATTTTACCCTCAGAATTAGTGAGAGTTTGCCCTAAATTAAGTGAATTGTTTTTGTTTTGTTTTTTCAAAACTTTAATAGATTACCGGGTTTTTTTTTTAATTGATAATTTGTCATGACAAAGAAGAATTTAGAGATTAAAAATTTAAACAAAAACTTAAAAATTCAGTACAGATGAACATAGTTCAACGAAGACAGTTTTATTATCTTGTTTGTGTTTTTCAAACTTACTATTTAAAACGAATGTTAATCCAACTAATATTATATCAAAAGGTAAAAATCACTAACTATGAGAGTAAGTTACTGTTCTTAAAAATAATAAGTTTATTCCAAACACCTTCTTAACAGTTGCGTTTTAACCCATCCATGACTAAAGCTAATATTAGCAAATACAAATTCAACTCGAATAACTTCGTTCGTTTGGCAAGCCCTCAATACGAAGAAGTAAGATGTTGATACTAATTCGGTGGTTTTATCCCATTGCTATTGTCCTATGCATGCATACCTTTCTGCTTAATGGGGTTAGGTTCTTCTAATGGGGCCAATGATATGCAGAAAGGGTCAATCATAATTTCTGCTAGAGTTCTACAAAGACCAACAGCATGGTCCACCCTTCTTTTGGTGGACTTCTTTGTTCTCGTTCTCTTGTAACCTTCTCTTTCTGGTACTAGTTACTATGGAGAGAGAGAGAGAGAGAGAGAGAGAGCCACCAACCATAAGCATCGATCAAAACATCTGCAACATTTGCTGATGGAATGAGATCATCCCCGGTCCGATCATCAAAACGGATCAGGGAAGGGTTCAGAAACAACCCGGACTACAGGGACCCAAGAGCATGCCATTCCTAAGCTGATTAAGTACCAATAAATGCAAGCAATAAACTTATTTATTTTTTTGAACGGGAAAAACCGCAACTTATACTGAAAAAATCAAATACAAATGCAAGCAACTAAAAGAAAAGTATATCAACCATGAACCATTTTACTGTGGGGTACCATTTCACAGTACTCCGATTAGAAAACGAACGAGATATAAGAGAAAAGGAAATGCGTGAAGGCGAACAAATAGAGCTGGGGAAACCCCAAATTCTCACTCCTATTAATAAGTCAAACAGACACTCCCATTTCCCTCCATGTATGAAAACGATACGTGCCCCTCGGTCCTCGTAATCCGACCTAAGTTCAGGTTTCTTCGGGTATTTCAATCAAAAGCATGAGAATATACGATAAAAAGAACCGTCTCCTTTACAGTTTAGCAATCACATTGCAAGAATACGGGATTACAGAACTCCGAAGAAAGGGTTATTTATCGCGCTATTCAACTCGGTGCCAGCTGAGCTCAGAACTGCCATATCGACTTTGTCTCGGGGTAGAAACAAGAACTCCCCTCCTTCAACTTTTTCAAATCCGCATAGCTCAAGAAACTCGATTCCGCCTTTTAATGCACCAACTCTAGCCTGTCAAGGCACCGTAAAACATCAATGAACCAAAAAAATAACTATCAAAAAAGAAAAGAAAATCCCGTAAACATGACGCGCTTTTTGGCAAAGAGTTGTAGTGTTCAAAGATTATAATGTGTTGGGTTTTTGCCGATTTTATTTTTGTGGGCAACATATTTGTTTTAAGAGCACATGACTTGCACATGGTTTCATTCGCTTCTCTTGGAAGCTTATTGGGGTTTTTGGTGAGTGGTAGCTGCAGAGATCAGAGAACACAGAGAGAACCAAAAAGGGTTTGCTGCTGTGTGTGCTAGAGTTCAAAGAGAAGAAGAAAAACGTGAGTGCACTGTGTGTTTGTGTGCTAGTGCCAAAGACAAGGAGCAAGGGCAGTCATCCTTCTTCTCTTGTGAAGCCATTTGTAGCAGCTTGTGGGTCACTCTTTTGGGGCTGATTTCTCTCCTGATTTGGGCTCTGTATTGCAGCAGATTTGGAGGGTTTGGAAGCAGTGAGATCTTTCCACTATTTTGTTGTAATTGGTCAGAAACATTTAGGCAGAGGCAGACCCAGGATTTAGTTGCAATGGGATCAAATATCTACAACACATATAATCTATTTTTCGTACGTAAAAATCGAATAAGAAATTGAATTATACGAAAATGAAAAACAAAGAGTAGAAACTATTCATATTAGTATATTACTGTAGTTCATAACTCATCTACCGTTTCTAAGGAAAATTGTTACTTGTAGAAATTGATGATTCTTAAGACACTTTTTTTTCAAATATCTTCACAACCGTAGAAAAGAAAAAGTTAAAACGTAACACATTTCAATAAAATCTAAGTTTATCCTAATTACTCCATCCGTCCTTTTTTTGTTTGTCCTTTTCGACATCTGTGTATGTTTTTCAATCATTTATATCTTCTAATACGAATCTTCAAAAATTATGCAAAACATTATAAATTGAAAAATATAAGCAATTTAAAAATGGCACAACATTAAAAAATAGACAAACAAAATGGGTCGGAGGAAGTAACAAATTGGGCATAAAAGATTACGTACCACAATGCAAAATGCACCGATAGAGTTTTAAATTTTAACTTGGAGAAACTATCATACCCTTGAGCTTTTTACATTAATTAGTAATTATCTGGCATAGCTTCCATTCTCCATCATACCCTTGAGCTTTTTTACATTAATTGGTAATTATCTGACATAGCTTCCATCTGGATAGACTGCTTGCTTTTATTTTTGCAGGAGCCTATGCTTGCTTTCGTCTTTAAGAGAGAGAAGACCAGACGATAGAGTATAGAGTCCATAGACTTGTAGACTTTGTAGAGAAAGAAAAAAACATTGAGTTCTTTGCATAACGTCACAATCAAAGAGGGCAAGATTATTATTATTATTATTATTTTTGATAAGTAATCAAAGAGGGCAAGAATTGTAAATTCTGTGCAATTTTTAGGGCAAAAATATTATCCTTTAGGGCAAAATTACAAAATACTCCTCAAAACTATACCTGCTCTAGAGGTATTTGGAACTCAGTGGGGTCAAGTGGCCCCGCTTGCCCTAGTGTGGGTCCGCCCATGCATTTAGGGTGTGTGTGAGATCCTAGAATCTCTTTGAAAACCCACTTGTAAATCTTTGGTGATAGTTGAAATTGCTTTCTCTCTCCCGTGGATATACCCGAGTTTGGAGAACCACGTAGATTGGTTGGTTCTCTTTGTGCCTTGTTTATTGTGTGTTTAATTTTTCCGATTACGCTTCCGTTTGCGGGTGGGACTGTTTAGGGGAAAAAATCCCAACACAATGAACCTCACTCTTAATTTCAATTTATGACAATGAGCTAAAAAGCTCAATAACATACCCCAGGGACTGAACCATAAAGTTCTCTTACTGGGGCCAAGATAAGTGAACCAAAGCAAATTAAGTTAGCTTTGGTGGATCACTACAGGAACATAGTTGACTACATAAGCTAACTACGGAAAAAAGTTTAATGAAGGAAAATAAATGAACACGTATTTTCTAACTACATTATTTCCATAGTTTAGCATGACATTTTCTTGGATAGCATAAGCTTACATAAATGAATTCAAGTTTCTAAGTGCTGTAACTGAATTTAGACGCTATTAAAAAAAAAATTAGACGCTATTAATAGTATGTGAAATAGTTTGGATTCTCTCATATCTGGAGAAAACTAAGGGCTAGAAGAATAATTTTTCTAAAACCTAGGGGGCCATCCTAAATTTATTAGGTAAAAGAATATAGGCGAAGAAGAAGAGTTTCTAAAAACATGGTGGGGGGGGGGGTTGTGCAGTGATGGGTTACACCCCCAAAATTATCAAAACCTTCAGTGTCGATTAACTGTCTTTAGGGAAATAACGAAATCAGAAGGGTTGGCACCCCCAAACTAAAAGAGTCCGCCCCCCTGAAGTTCAAATCATGAATCTGTCCCTGGCAGTGTTCTAAAAGTCGGCCGCCTAGGCTGATTACTCCCTGTCTAAGCGCTAGGCGGAGGTCCAACACCTAGATTAGGCAGCAAACCAGTCGGTGCCTTGTCCCAGCCTAGGTGCTAGGTGGCCCTTTTCCGCCCGACTAGCGCCTAACGACTTTTAGAACGTTGGTCCCTGGGCCATGGTCCCTCTTGGCCATAGTATAGCTTCGTCCCTGACATAGCCCCAACTCTCATGAAATAAGTTAACCATATATTGGTTTACGAATTACAATATTGATTTATGTGCTCTAACTAGACCTTACCTGAAATGTAGCATTAGTGAGTCTAATTTTCCGGAATTTCTCTTCATTGGGATTCACCGCAGCATTCTTCACATAAGTTAGGAGAGTATTAAATGCCGTCTTCACTTTAGCCTCATCATCCTAGAACCACAGCAAACCAAAGAAAAAGTTAGTAACCAAATATTGAAGTCTTCTGAATTAAAGAAGAGCCAGTTCAAGTGACAAAGGATTTGACATCCTAAATAGGAACTCAAGACGGGAAGCGGTTCATATACACTCTCAATAGTAATTCAAAACTAGCAGAAAAGCAACTGCTACAACGTAATTAAGTTTGTACATACTCTTCAGGACCTTTTTTTTTTTTTTTTTTTTGGGGGGGGGGGGGGGGGGGGCTGGGGGGGGCGCAAGGGGCGAACTTTGGAACTTGGTTGGATTGAAGGGAGGCTACAGTGGGCTAGACACATTCGTAGTAAAGAACTTATATGACACATTCCTTGCGCTTTCCCGAAATGGAATGCCCATATATTAAAATGGCATCCCATGAGTCATGACCCCCAGCTAGAACCCCGCAACACTCCTCAGGACTACTTGAGTACCAAGAAAAAATTATATCAAAATCTCACTCGAGGCATTTGTGTTCTCTCTTGGGCTCCAATCAGACAAGGCGGAGTATCTTAAACACAAGGAGATGGAGCTATCAAAGATCCTCTCTGATGTATTCACACGTTTAATCAAAACCTCTTGAAGTTTTCCAAGGAATTCAGTAATTCAACTACATCTTATTTTTCAACTAAGCCACATCCTGTTGCATGATAGTCACACTGCCTAATCTGTAAATACATATACTTTCATTGCCCCCGGCCAGGAAGTCAAGAACCCCAGCTACAATATCTTATTCCATATATCTCATTCCATTTATTGTATCTAGTCTTACCAGCAAAATCACACATCAGCACAGCAATGTAGTAGACTGCACAGTTCCAACATTTTGAGCAGAAATTTGGAGAAAAATCAAACAATAACAAAGGTGAAACGTATTGCACAGGGAAATGAAGGATTCAAGGCAGAACTTGTACTACAGACATAAACAGAACCAAAAACAACTCATGCAGAAGGGAAGAAACCAATTTTCATTTTATTTTGGCACGTCATTTTCACCTGTATTATTGCCTACTCATTTATGCTTCTGTGATTCTTGAATTATTTCCTTTTTTGTTTTAGTCAGAGAAAGGGCAGTTGCTACAGAACCAACAAAATCACTTTGTATAAACATATCATCTCTCTAGAAAACAAAAAAAATTGTGCAAGTACATGGAGTGGTCAAATATTACCTTATGGTTCTGCTTGAGTGATCTTAGACAGTCTCTCATGTGGTCTGCCTTTGTAGCAGGCCTGACTGGCAATGAGCTCTGCAAGAAAGTATGCTCATTAGAACACAACTTTTCTAGTTTCTACATTCAACCACCCACCCATATACATATAAATTCAATCAGATGAAATTCAAACCTTCTTTTCCTCCACAACAGGTGTGGAAGGTTTTGCAGAATCAGGGTCTACTGGCGGCAATCCAAGCTTCCGCCTTCGTTCAGCCTGCAGAACATGCCTATCTTGTTTGAGAAAACATGGTAAATGGATATTTCATGCTTCTCAACCAAAACCATTCACTAACTTCAGTCTTGAGTCGTTTTCTTAACTTCAAGGAATAGAAGGACCTGAGGTGGGGATTGGTTTTGGCAGCGCAATTTGGCTGGGATTGGTGAATTTGAGCAACCTGAGGAGGTTGAGGCTAGTTGAGGTGTGGCGTGAGCAGAGGGGGGATAATGGTTTGGGCAGTCGTTTGGTGGCAGCGACTTTGCATGTAGAGGAGTTAAGGACTATTATGTCCATTAAAAAGTGGTCAGAAAGAAGAGTATTGAGCCCTTTTCCCATAAAAGGGTAAGAAGTGTGCACAAATATCCTGTTTTCCATTTTGGAGAGCTCCTTGAGTTGAAGGGCAGAGGGATTAACAAATATACTTTAGTTGTTGGACCTCAAGTTATTTTGTTGAATGTAGCAAGTGTTTCATGTGTATCTAAATGATGGACACATGCCTCCCCACGTTTCAAAGAATGTGGGATTCTACAAGGAATTTTTTTTGAAAAAAACAAGGGATGTTTGGAATGCATGGCAAACACGCGTCTAGTAGTCTCTGTCAAGTGTCATCATTCATGTGTCCAACATGAACATCACAACATCAAACTTTCTTGGAAGTGTTTGCCGTCTTGACGGTAAGATTGACAAAGAAACCAGTACAGCTTGACCTCTAATGCTAGTGGTTACCCTAGTTTCATTTTTCTCTCTTATTTTCAAAGATTTTAGGCAACAAAGTCCAAATATAACAGCACATTGCCACAAATGTCCTCATACAACCACCGTGCAAACCTCTGCATAAGAGAAGCTGGCAGGATGCAAGGAATCTTCTAGACAAGTTAGAATCACCTCCTTCCTTCTCCCTTCTACATTCACCGACCTGTACTAAACCATTTCCATTGCTATGGTCATTGTCCGTATGTTCCTATGTTGACCCTCTTGTCAAATATTTGGTACTTTTCCTTAGTCCAGTTCCTAAATATAGGTCACATAGTGGAAACCCTCTTTTCAACCATATCCATAATATTGGTCAGCCTGCACTGTTTCCTTTCACAACTCGTTCCCAAGGTACTAGTTGATTAAAACAAAATTCTTGTTAAAGCTTATTACATGACAAGTAAAGGACCGCCACCAAAATTGTTCTTGCAACTCTAAAGTCTAGATAGCCCATATCCTAGCATCAACAAGTCTTATTTCTCAATAAATAGCTCAACAAATGCAGCAATACCAATTGTAGGTAAACATTATCAAAAGAGGAAAATGCAAAAGAAAGCTAGGAAATCATCAGGACCTTATCTTCTTCCAGTTTTTGTCGAATTTTTTCCCTGGCTCTTCTTTCTTCCTCTTTTTCAGCTTTCCGGAAGGCCAACAATCTGTGAGATAGAAAACAATATTTTCTGACACAAGCATACAACGACTGCTTGTGACACCAAAAAAAGAATATAAACAAATGATATGGATAAAGGTGCACCGTTTTCTTTCATTTTCTTCCTCAATTCGCTTGGCTTCAAGAAGTTCCTTACTCACCCGAATCCTCTCCTGAAGCAAACAAAGAAACCATGACATTGGAAAACATTGCAAGTGGAACTACATTGGTCAGATAAGATCGGAAATGCAGAATCACCCATCATATTCCCGATGTAGGCATTGGCATATGAGACGGACAAAAAAATCATCTACAAGTAGCTTTGCAACATTTAACGAAAAATTTCCCATTACAAAGGGTATAGTGTTTTTTCTGTGAATATTTGAAATTTGAACTGAAAAGCTACAATCAGCTCCAAAAAAAAAAAAAACTAAACAGCTCCATAGTGTTACCACCATCTTTCTGTTTGAAGGTTAGAGTGGGGTTGTTTAGGGTCCAGAGACGCTAAAAAAGGGGTGGATATAGATCATGGTTATCATGATTTGATCCACGAGCTGTCTATCATTCAAGTTGTACAGAGATATCCATTAAAAGACATGCATTAGAAGATCCCAACAAGAAACCTTTCCGCTGCAAAATGATCATATTGACCTATAAGCAATCGAGACAATTTTACATCATTTCTGAAAACAATATGGAGACTCCACTTTGATATTTGCTCAAAAACAAAAAGAGCAATTGTCCTCTGTGGAAGGGTATGCCCCTGTTGGATCTTGTATTGGTTTTCGGCCTGGAATAAAATGACACTACCAAAAGAAAAAAAGGAAAAAAAAAAAAAAACCTATCCTCTATGGAAAATCATAGACTTGCTCAAAAAATCAGATCAGGTAAATCCCTTGGAAGGTAGATTGTAAGAGGAGAAAAGGACAGAGAAGCAACAACGAAAGAACTACTATCAATTCAATTTTTTGCAATGTGAAAGAAAACCATTTCAGTAGCAACAGCTATCTTTACTTGGTTGTAACTTGTATAAACTCGAACACTCAAGAAATTCTTTGGAAGGATTCACATTTGTACACATTTGTCAACCAACAATCCTAAGGGTCAATTCCATTTTAGAAAAAGTAGCTACCCTATATTTCTCATAAAGTTCCTCAGCGATTTCAATGCAACTTTAGCAATACTAATGCTATATTGCTATGAGGCGCCATAGTTGGAAAAGAGTGCTACCAAATGCAAAATCAAGTTGGCAATACGGACAGTCAAAGTATAAACTAAGAAGCACCTTCTCTCTCTCTCTTTCCATTCGCTTATCCTCCTCTTCTTTCTTCTTGCGAGCCCTCTCCCTAAAGCATAAATAAAATAAATACCAACGTTACAATACAAGCAAGAACAATTGAAACAAAACTATGGCTGTAAAATAGAAATACAATGGAGACATACTTAATAGTGAAAACCGCTGGATGAGATTCATGGATTTTATTTAATACAATAATCGCAAAACAAAAGGCCACATGATTTTTCATACTGAATTATATGATCACCTAATGAAATAGATAAAATACGATTTACAGAAAAAGATGGTTAACATATGCATAGACTTAATAAATGACAGAAATGACGAAGCATATACGTATGAGTTCAGAAATGGACAACTACCAAGTCCCCTCTTATAACCACTAACCATCCCTAAGGCAGGATCAACCCCAAGTCTCCAATACCACCACCTAAAGATTGTATAAAGGAAACAGACCTTTGCGCCGGCTTTTTATAAATAGGTTCTGGCATTTTGAGTGTACAAGTTCACCCCATCTAAGGTGGTTTGTCTATTTAATGAGAATGTGAACTTATGTATCAAACAAAGATGAGAGTACCAATTTCAATGGCTTAATCTCGCCCAACAGCACCCAGACCATCCTCTTCCACCCAATGCTACAACATCAAAATCCGAAAAAGGTTGCAATATCTATAATACAATGCTAGAACTTCAATAAAAGCATATCGTATCCAAAATAAAATACAGAAATGGCAATTAAATAACAATCAAGAATGGTAGTTTCAAAAGTTCCTCATGCATCTGGATCCAATATTTGGACAGTTTTGACATACTAAATGTCAAAATTTAACAACGTATCTAAACATAAGAGCATCAAAATGAAAAAAGTTAATAATAAAGGATCGTTAAGAAGAAAGAATCCAGAGAAGTAGCTTCATTCCAGTTAAGAAGATAGAAAATAAGGCGTAAGGGAACAGAATATTCAAAAAGTTTGCATCTTAAGGTAATTTTAGTGATAGCAGACTGCATAGAAATGACATCGACAATTATACTTGTAAGGACAAAATAAGTGTTAACCTTAATTCTTGGGCTTTGATCTTCACTTCTTCAGGAGAAAGAGAAGGAGCCTCGGTTTTTCTGTTGACCGGCACCTGAGAAAAATTAAGCAAACAAGATAGTCAAATCTTCAAGAAGTAATGTTTCTTTGTCTGAGCAACAAGCAAAAATCTAAAAGGCCGGGATCAAAGAAGTGGAGAGACTTGCTTGTAGGATATCGACTTGCAGCATAGTAGCATACTACCCAACTAGCAAGTATTGTTTCCAAGGTATCAGATCTACAATATATGCATGTAAACAGCTCCCGCAAATCATTCCAGTGAGAAATTGGGTGAGAAAAAAGGAAACTGATAAAATGTGAGAACAACACTTTAACCACAAAATCTAAAGCATTCCACACAAAAAAAAAAAAATTAAGTTATATTGTTATGTTTAGTGCTTTCTCAGGGAATGTAATCTACCTACTATATTATGAAGCTGGAGGAGTTTTCTACCTTTATAGAAGCTACTCGTTGACCTACCTTGGGTGAAGAGTTCCAAAATCGACAACACCTGACCTTGCATGGTAGCTGGGTCCGCAAGCAACACTTCAGTTTTAAGGCATAAGTTCCTTTAACCCATAGACTTAACTGTTACATTAAACAGCATAAGTGTTGCTTAATGGATGACTCTATAAAATAGGCTAAAAGGCCAGTGGTCATGCTTTGGGCTTGAGCATGAGCTCATTTACAAGTTTTATTAGATACTATTACCAAAACTAGGGTTTCTATTAATTAGCAAAGCCCATCTCGTCTTTTATGATTGATCTTAATCGGCGTTGTGTTGGTTGGTTTAGATGATGAACAATGATTTTGATGTTCAACAACAGTATGCACGTTGGATGTATGAGTGCGTCTACTGGGTTCATGATTTCCAAAATGGGTCATTTCCTAAGTGCAAATTGTGCATCTGAAAACAATTCTTTGATTATTTTGAAAATCCATTAAGTATTTGTTGTCTGATGTAACAGTTAAGTCTATAGGTACAAGAAACTTACGCCTCAAAGCTGAACGGTTGCTTGCGGACCCAGCTTCTGACCTTGCACTATATGCAAGGATAGTTTGCCCTAAAATTTTAAAGACCATTTTGTCGATTTTTGTAACTCTTCACCCAAGGTAGGTCAACAAGTAGTAATAGTGGGAACCCCAGTGAGTGCGTGAATGCCACACGCTATGGAAACATCTCTGAATCTCCTCACCTACTATCTAGTTTCTCAATTGAGGCCCTAGATGACTTTCTCCCGTCTCCCCAACTTTCGCCCGAGGGGTTCTATCTTATTGCCTCTGATTTCGAGCAATAGAGCAACGCCCCACAAGCCCTCTTACTCAGGGTGAAAAAACAGCCATGCAAGAAAATGTGTCACTCCTAAAATTATACGTCACTCCTAAAATCATGTTATAGACGCATTTTAGGTCCCAGAAATGATAGATGGAAACCAGAATTTTAGGATTAGCTACGGATTAATTAAGGGCCTTAACTTGTAAATGTTTAGGACTGGTTGGCAACTTGGCAT